>JARFJB010001532.1:985000-1122500 GCA_036346205.1 Vesta saturnalis
CTGTCTGTGTCTGTGTCTGTGTCTGTGTCTGTGTCTGTGTCTGTGTCTGTGTCTGTGTCTGTGTCTGTGTCTGTGTCTGTGTCTGTGTCTGTGTCTGTGTCTGTGTCTGTGTCTGTGGCTGTGCCTGTGCCTGTGCCTGTGCCTGTGCCTGTGCCGGTGTCTGTGTCTGTGTCTGTGTCTGTGTCTGTGTCTGTGTCTGTCTGTGTGTGTCTGTGTCTGTGTCTGTGTCTGTGTCTGTGTCTGTGTCTGTGTCTGTGTCTGTGTCTGTGTCTGTGTCTGTGTCTGTGTCTGTGTCTGTGTCTGTGTCTGTGTCTGTCTGTGTCTGTGTCTGTGTCTGTGTCTTGTGCTGTGCCTGTGCCTGTGTCTGTGTCTGTGTCTGTGTCTGTGCCTGTGCCTGTGTCTGGTGTCTTTGCTGTGTCTGTGTCTGTGTCTGTGTCTGTGTCTGTGTCTGTGTCTGTGTCTGTGTCTGTGCCTGTGTCGGTGTCTGTGTCTGTGTCTGTGTCTGTGTCTGTGTCTGTGTCTGTGTCTGTGTCTGTGCTCTGTGTCTGTGTCTGTGCCGTTGTCTGTGCTTGTGTCTGTGTCTGTGTCTGTGTCGTGTCTGTGTCTGTGTCTGTGTCTGTGTCTGTGTCTGTGTCTGTGTCTGTGTCTGTGTCTGTGTCTGTGTCTGTGTCTGTGTCTGTGTCTGTGTCTGTGTCTGTGTCTGTATCTGTGCATGTGCCTGTACCTGTGGCTGTGCCTGTGCCTGTGCCGGTGTCTTTGCCTGTGCCTGTGTCTGTGTCTGTGTCTGTGTCTTTGTCTGTGTCTGTGTCTGTGTCTGTGTCTGTGTCTGTGTCTGTGTCTGTGCCTGTGTCTGTGTCTGTGTCTGTGTCTGTGTCTGTGTCTGTGTCTGTGTCTGTATCTGTGCCTGTGCCTGTGCCTGTGTCTGTGTCTGTGACTGTGTCTGAGTCTGTGTCTGTGTCTGTGTCTGTGTCTGTGCCTGTGTCGGTGTCTGTGTCTGTGTCTGTGTCTGTGTCTGTGCTGTGTCTGTGTGTGTCTGTGTCTGTGTCTGTGTCTGTGTCTGTGTCTGTGTCTGTGTCTGTGTCTGTATCTGTGTCTGTCTGTGTCTGTGTCTGTGTCTGTGTCTGTGTCTGCGTCTGTGTCTGTGTCTGTGTCTGTGTCTGTGTCTGTGTCTGTGTCTGTGCCTGTGCCTGTGCCGGTGCCTGTGCCTGTGCCTGTGTCTGTGCCTGTGTCTGTGTCTGTGTGTGTGTGTGTGTGTGTGTGTGTGTGTGTGTGTCTGCGTGTGTGCGTCTGTGATCATACGCCAGCCGAAATTATACGGACGATTTTGATGAAATTTGGAATGAAAGCCTGCGCGACAAAATAAGCTTTTAAACGCTATAGATATACAGGGAGCGGAACAGTTCATTTAGACGCCGCCACTTTGACGCTTCCAGTTCGACACCGCCGCTTCGACGCGAGATCATCTCAACGTGAGATCATCTCCACGCGAGATCATCTCCACGCGAGATCATCTCGACGCGAGCTTAATACCGCCTTTACAATACGTTCAAACTAAAAATAACGTATGAAAATGCTTTCACCATTATTACACATCATAAAAATACTTTTAGCTTTAAATCGTGTATGTTTAATTTACATTTTATGTAAATTTAAACGTTTCGATAACAATTACAAACATCTTTCTCAGTAAATGTTAAAATCTCAGACAAGGAACGTTCCTTGCCTAAGGTTTAAATCTTTAAAAATTACTTGGGATGTTAGAACAAATTTATGAAATATAAAAAATATAAAAACCCAACCATAATCCTGGTATCAATATAACAGTTCGATAAATGTACAATTTGTTACATCTCAAGTAAGTTCTTATACCTCTTACACTCGTAATCCTCATTCACAGTATCTGTCAATCAACGGGTCAATAAACAAACAAAAAAATTCTTACTAATACTGAAGTCTCATTAAACAAACGTTAGCAACAGTGTTTTCATTAAATCTGCGTTTAATGAAAAATGCAAATTAAAGGATTAAATACAATTGAAAATATTCTTTGATAAGTATTAGATTTCCATTACTATTAAACACAGATAAAGCAAACAACGCTTCTTGCTAAATAATAATATAATGAGACTTAAGAAACAATTACTTACAAATGAATTAAAATTCTTTGGTGTTTCTAATAACACACAATTCAAATATATGAAAGGGGGGATGATAATTTTGCAGAAATATGCAGGTTTCGATTTTGCATTTAGTAACTCTTCGCTTGCCTTACGATTAATTAAATTGCGTTCACAATGATACGTTCAATTCGCAATAGGGAAAAATATGAACACAATGGATACCTGTATTGTTTGGATAAGTTAGTTGCTAATGGTACGAAAAAATCATGGCGGTGTGATGTTGAACTAAATAAAATATTCGATGTAAAGGTCGTATTTATACAGACGCTGTAAGTGACGATTTTGTTCGGTTTGTCAGTATGCATTGTCATGGTAGTGATGCTGCGCGGGTCGAAGTGGTGCATACAATTAACGCAATTAAACGGAGAGCTATCGAAACTCGAGAAATCCCAAATCAAACCCGTACCAATATCACTCAAATCATGTCGGGTGGAGCTATGGGTAGTTTTCCAAGTCAAAATGCTGGGCGACAAATAGTTCAACGTTCCCGAAAGTTGGTTAATGCAGCACCAGCACAACCTTTAGATCACGCATCTATTGTAATACCTGACAATTACAAGAATTATGGAGAAGACAATTTTTTACTTGCTGATCTAGATTTGGTGACGACATGAGAATTATCATTTTTGGTAAAGCCAGTGTTCAAACGTACATTATGCACGTAAGAAAAATTTACGTTGATGGGACGTTTCGATTTACCCCCAACTTATTTCAACAGGTGAGTATCCTTCAGTGATGTAATCTGTTATTCTTATTAAGAATGACACGTTAAAAGTTCATTATGCTTTAATTTTATTATTCGATGATACGTAAAATTAAAATTAAATACATATTGAGTTTTTTTATTCATACGATAAATTCAAAACATAAATTTGATTGATACATATCTGCATGAATTTTTCAATTGTGTAAATTGTTTTTTCCGATCTTTGTTATAATGGCAGAACGTGGTGGTTTCGTTTTACCCATTTTATATGCACTGTTGCCAAATAAAACAGAAGAGACGTACACGCGCATGATACATTTAATTTGTAATACTTGACCAAATTTCCAACCGTCTCAGACATCTCTGGATTTTGAACTGGCTGTAATTAATGCTTTCAAATTTAATTTTCTTCATGCGTAGTTGAATGGGTGTTTATTTCACTTAGTGAAGAATTTGAAGAGTAAATTGATGATAATGCAGATTCTGCACTTCATGCCCGCATGATTGCTGCTCTTGCGTTTGTCCCAATTAATGACCTGGAAAACGGATTAGAAGCGTTAAATAATTCATTGCCGAATGAATTGGAACCAATTTTGAGGACACGTACATTGGTAGAATGCAGCGTAGCAATCGCCGACGTCGACCTCTATTCGATTCAAGAATTTGGTCCTGTTATACGAGGACGTTAAATAAGGAATCACGTACAAATAATTATGCTGAAGCGGCACATAGACGCTTGCAATCTGAATTTGGTGTAGATCATCCAACCTTATGGAAATTTATTGATGGGATTCGCGATGTTCAGATATCTATTGACCAAGTTTATGAGCGCTTTGTTCGCGGTGATGATGCACCAAGAAAACGTTGTAGGTATGCGCTGACAGATCGACGTATTTTGGCATTAGCTCAAGACTACGAAAATCGCAGAATACCTAAGAGGAATAGTACACAATTTTCTTATGGATTAAGGCTTTTATATATTTTTTTTTTCCTTTAAGTCATTTTGTAAACAGGAAAATAATGCAAACAATTCCTCAACTGTTGGCATTTATGATTAAATTAATATAACACAAGTGTTTTTTTTTTCTTTTTAATTACGACTTATTTACAAAAATGTAAAATGGAATTTTAGACCAGACGGTATGTTTTAAAATGCCCATGTTTGGACGTTTTCCATATGGAACTTTTTTGCTTTAATGGCTTAAAAATGGTAATAGTAATAATAATTTCACTATGCGCGGGTCCAAAAACATGTGCTCATTTTTTTATTAAACAAAATGTCAAAAAAACGTGAAAAATTTTGCTTATTTTTCTTTGAACTCAAAAGCTATTTATTTCAGAGAAAAGTTGCTAAGGAAAAAAAGTTTCGTAATTAAATTTTACACAAGAAGCAGCTAATTTAAAATCGAAGAATACATTCTTTGTATTGCAAAAATAGCAAAAAACAATGAAAAAATGTATTTTTGTAATTATTTTTTCGCGCACTCATATAACAGATATGATAAATCACCACACACCAAATTTCATTAAAATCGGTCTGATAGTTTTTGAACAATAATTTGGCAATCTATATTTTGAAAAAAAGAGCCTAAACTAAGACCTCCAGATACTTGAAAATTTAATGACATAATAAAGAGCACTCAAACTCTCAAATGTCTTTTGAAAAATAGAAATCCATTAATTAGGAGAACCGTGGCAATTTTTTAAACATTTGTATAAATTTTGGGCTATAAACAATTAGAATAACTTTGCGAAATATAATTTTTTTTTTATATTTAAACTTATATTGAAAGTATTCAGAACGACACTTCTTAAAATACAAAAATAAGAAAAAATTAAAAGTATAATCCGTATGAAAAAAAAAATTAAGTGAAATGATTAACATAAAACATACAGCGCTTAAAAAATAAATAAAATAAAAAATATTCTTAATTTGTATTTATTTATATATATTATATAACATTAAACACTGATATTTAAGCTTATTTTTCTATTTTTTTTAAATTTTTCAATTTTGGAACTTTTAAACAATTAATTCCAAATACTCTCAATATAATTATAAGTTTTTGTTATGAACGAATAAGTTCAAAGGTAAATATGTAATTAAAAAAATTTTTAGATATAATGATTATATTTAGAATTTACATCAGTTCTACATACATAAAGACAAAATTTACGTCGATTGGGGCTTGAACCTTGATGGCGCAGTTGGTTAGCGCGGTACTCTAGCAAAGTACAGGTCGTAGGTTCAAATCCTACTCGAGGTAAACTTTTTATTTATGTATTTAATAAAACTATTAATAATTTTTAACTCTCAATATAAGTTTAAATATAAAAACATTCATAATTCGCAAAGTTATTCTAAATGTTTATAGCCCAAATTTTACACAAATGTTTAAAAAATTGCCAGGGTTCTCCTAATTAATGGATTTCAATTTTTCGAAAGACATTTGAGAGTTTGAGTGCTCTTTTATATGACATTAAATTTTCAAGTATCTAGAGGTCTTAGTTTAGGCTCTGTTTATTTTTAAAGAAGTGTAATTTTTTTCCAAAATATAGATTGCAAAATTATTGTTCAAAAACTATCAGACCGATCAAATTTGGTGTGGTGATGTACCATACCAAAAAGTTTTTTTTTGCCAAGTATGAAGGCCCTACCTTTTATATGAGTATTCGAAAAAAAATGTCAAAAATACTTGTTTTTTACATTTTTTCATTGTTTTTTGCTATTTTTGAAACACTAAGAATGTATTTTTCGATTTTAAATTACCTATTTCTTATTTAAAATGAAATTACGAAATTTTTTTTCCTTTGCAGCTTCACAGCTTTTGAGATATTTTAGTTCAAAGAATAAAAAAAGCAAAATTTTTCATGTTTTTTTAACATTTTGTTTAATAAAAAATTGAGCACAGGTTTTTGGACCCGCGCATAGTGAAAGTATTATTACTAGTACCATTTTGGAACGATTAAAGCAAAAAAAATTCGATCATATGGAAAACATCCCACCCAAAGCAGATACCGCTTAGTCTATTAATTATAATAATAGTCGTATATGTGATTCTGATGGGGAGAGATAAGTTCGCATCGAAATAGTGGTGTCGAAACAGGAGCGTCGATGTGACCCCGTCGAAATAAGACGTTTCGATTTATATTATACCGTTGAATGAATCAATAATACAAAACGTGATTATTTAACGGATGAGTTCGCGTCGAGAACAGGTCTCGTGGAGATGATCACGCGTCGAGATGATGTCGCGTCAAAACGATCTCGCGTCGAAGCGGCGGCGTCGAAATAAGGCGGACCGACAGGGAGTGAATATAAGGGTGTTATTTTGGGGGCAAATTTTTAAATTTTAACATAGAAGATTGAAATTCAAGTCATCAATAACTCGCATGAAATGCAATTTTTTACAATTTTTTAAACTTTCAAAATTGAATATGGCCACAGTTACAGTCACATATACATTTATTTTGTATTTCCGATACCGTTCAATATATAAAAAAATTAGAAATAGATATGCGTAGTTAAATAAAGGTTTTTTAAAGAGATTTCTTTGCGTAATAAATTATTATAAATGTGCCTACATTTAAGGGGTCAAACTTAAGCAATTATTTGACATTGATTTATTCAAAATTCTCCCCAAGCGTTTTTTTTTTTTTTATATCTTCTAGGCAAACAACCACTCTTATGAACGCAACTAACTTGCTTCTTCTAAAGCTACTCGTATAGGAGATATAAATTTTCAAATATTTAATATTGATATTGTCAGAACCTTCTTACTATTTTGGTTACAAACTTGGGATTTTGGAAATAAACTTTGTTCAGATTAAATATGTGCGGGGTGTACCTACTACAGTTACTTTAAAAAACTAAATATTGCACAATCTGAAATGTTATTTTCAAAATAATCGAGGCTTAAAATCTAAAATGTTTATACATATATGCATCTTATTGTGAGTATATTATTTATATGGTGGAATCAGCACCTGACATATCGAACAATGAACTGATCGCAATTTGAATGTAGCTAGACAAAAATGGGGAGTTAGTTCAATGATTGTCATAAAAAACTATACAGGGTGGCCAACGCCAACCCTATATATTATTACATTTTTGGAAAGACCATAAAATACGCTTTCATTTGACACTGTTTTATTAGGCGACTTTTGTTTATTTTAAAATGACAAAAAAATCTCGATGGTAGTGGGCGTGTGCACCATTATGCTACAACCAAATATTTCCATAAACTGTTTCATTAATATTTTGACGCAGGTTAGGTAGCACATCTCTTAAAAAATTTAAATACACCTCGCGGTTTAGAGTATCAGAAAAATAAGGACCTGCAACATGGGACCCAATAATCCCCCCAACATTTAGTGACCACTGATTTTATTGGTCAACATGCCTGATCCAATGAAGTGAACTCTTGGCTTCCTTTCCATAATTTTACGTTTCGATAGATGAGCGGTAGGCGTAGGTGTTGCTTGACACCATCTTCTGATTTAAGTAAACCTCCACTTGTGAGAAAAGCGAATGCATCCAATTATTTGCTGATGCTCAACATCCGCGTCAGTAAGTGCTGCATTTTGTTACCTTAGAACTTTAGCTGTGATGTACAACATGGTCTGGCTTAAATCTATGTGTGTTACAGCGGCAAAAGAACAAGGGTACTGAATTTCCAATATGCCTACAATCCATGAGTCTGTTAATCTTATTCGTTTTGGCAATTGTGTAATAAAACTTGACGTCATATTGTCGGGAAATTACGTCATAGAACTATTGCTCAATAAGGTAAGATAAAACTCCATTTTATATATCTCTCAGCTGCGAAGTTAACATCCAGCTGTTTATGTAGTCCGCGCCCTTCTCTGCTAAAATCTTATCGACTTTGAATAGGGTGTCTTCATCAACCGTAACAACAGGATCGTTATTAAGATCACTTATGCGGTAAACTGTTCTTATCTCTGGGTAAATGGTAAAGCTTCCTCGTTCCAGTTCGTTTCATATCCCTTCTCAAAGGTGTACCTAGTTATGTCGATTCTAACATGTTCACCGGCTTTATATTTAGGATGACGTGCCTAAGCTTCTCTTGTACAGGTTATTCCACACTTTAAAATGTTTTCATCATTGCATTGCATATTGCTCGCAATATACCTATTGCGGGGAAACTCTCTTCTGGCCGGTTTATGCACCGTATAAGTTGCAGCCGTTTTTCGCTTCACCATATCTACCCTTTACCGGCATTTACTAAGGGTGTTATGCCCTAAAGCCGTGCCAGATGCGCTGGATCACAGTATACAGCACCCATGTTATGTTCTCCACGTTTCCAAGTCTTCTACTTCGTAAGGATCCTTTGGAGCTTCCCTCCATTCACTATCGGCATCGTAATTCTTACCTATAGTTGTGACGGTCGGTTCCATGTTAGGTCATACAGCTGCATCACGTCTTCGAGCATTTTCGATAAACTCTCGTGGTATATTTATTTCTTTAATGTACGTTGCAAATTGTCGCCAACCCTGTGTTTTAGTAGTTGTAGTAGTTTTTCGCTGTCTTAACGTTTCGTGAACCAGATCGGTAATCTTGGAATGAGGGATAATCTCACCTTTTATTATGACAGTACCCCTTTTATCGCAAAGTACATCACCGCCCGTATTCAGCATACGCAATAAATCAGTACCTTTCTTCCTATATGAAACAGACAGTGTTGATACTATTTCGTCGTCTGTCAGACCTTTGCGTTTCGACAAATCTCTAATATCATCATCACCGCTGATAGTTATACTAGCGGATTGACGTAACTAATTGGAAAAGTATAGATATCTTTGAAGAACCTGCTTGTGCTACTGCCATTTATCATGGTCGGCCATTTTGGTTTTAAAACTTTATCCATGTCGTTACCCAGCTGCGTAATAATGTTGTTTCGTGTGACATCAGGCGCCTGCAGGCGTTGTATAAAATCTATACGTGGAATAATCATCTTCTTCAAATTGTAGTCCATAATTATTGAAACAAATTACCCAGAATTCCACCAACTAATGGCCCTAACAGGAGTGGTATAAATGCGCCGCCCTTCTGTACAAGAAACTGTTTCTTCTTTTTTATAGATTCGCCTCTATGTTCCAGCCGCCTTAAAGTATGTTTATGTTGAGAGAGTCGCTACTTCTCATCAGCTGATAGAGGTACATGACCTTCTAAAATGTTATGTGCGCACTCACAAATGTATTCCACCTGATTACTATCCAGACATTTCAATAAAGCGTCACGTTGACTTTTACTTAATCTGGCTAATGCGCACAGGATATCGGTGTTTTCGATTAAAGCATCAACTATCATATATGACATAATCTTTATGACTGTGAGGCTTAAACCCTTTTTTCGCTATATATACTTGGCAAATACCTTGAGGCCCGAATATGTTTGTTATGTAGCGTAGCACATCCGGTGTCTTTCGTTTTAAGTCGAACAATAAATATCCGTGCGGGTTTGAAGTGACATCCTGGTACGCAGCCTCTAAAAATTTCGGGTTGTCAGATGAAATCTGCCTTGCTAAATACTATATATGTGCCCTGTCACGCGGATTCCTAAACAAGATTATGTAATGAGCGTTGGGAGAAATATCTCGCTGCCCACGCTCTTGATGAAATATGTTTTGCGTTAAGAAAAACACGCTTAGATTTCTGTGATAACAACCCTTTGTAAAAATATCAAATCACCAAACCGTTAGTTTCGCGCATTAGGTTGTCAATTATTATTAAGACCGGTTTTTCACCGTATCAACTATTCATAAGTAAAAACACAAAGCAGGTGTAGTGAGCTGTATAAAATATTTCAATATTCGGTTTAGTTCTCCAACACAGTTATTATTATTATTAGAACAGCCGAAAGAAAAACACACTTGACGGTATGCGTATTATTTTTAATATATATTTTATTTGATATTGTTCACAAAAATACCAATAAAGATTTTTAATATATTATTATAGGATGAGGACGTCATAAACGAACTCTTCATCAACTATTATTCTACTCGATCTCAACTCATTTGTTTAGTGAATTAGATAAAGGTAATTAATAACATTATGCGGGTACGTATTTGTGGGTTTTAAACTTTGTAGTTATTGATTCGCATATAATAATAAACCATTAAAACCTTTTGTCTTTTATTTCCGTTATAGAAGTTTGGTATTTTAAACTGTGGCTGATTTTGAGCAAGCAAGCTGTAATTAATTAAACCAAATGAGTATTTTTGAATTGTAAACTGGTTTTCGCAAACTGTAAGTTATGATATGATTTAGCTGATTAATTGATTGAGATTGATCTGATTGATTGATTTGATTGAGCATGATTTGTTTGAGATTGGTATACTTAATTAATTTGATTTGATCTGATTAATTGATTTGTTTGTTTGAGAATGAGCCAAGAGAAACGGATAAACGAGACAGAAAAAGAGAGGCATGCATGATCAACTTCTATTACCGAAAACACTCGCTACTTTGAAAATACACCACTACATGGCGCCACAAATATACTACTAGGTTACACCACCTTTATTACAGAAAATATTCATTAGTTCATACACAATTAGATGGCTCCACAAACAAGCCCTAATAAGTCCTAGAAATATACCACTAGGTAGAATCACCTTTATTACAGAAAATATTCATTAGTCCACAGAGAGCGCTACAAACAAATTCAAATATCGCAACAAGGGGGCCACGACAAGAGGACGCAGACCCTAACACAAGTTCTTACATCCGTCTTGCAAGTTAGCATTAGGGCCCCTTACTAGAAAATTTCAAATTTTCAGCCGTAACCAATAAGAATGCAGTGCCTTAAGCCCCCAACCGGAGCTCAGAGGCTAGGTGGGGCTGTCCTTAGGACCACCTATCACAACACTGTATGCACACGCATTTTTCAACCCTCCAGGGACTGACCTGCGAAAAAGGCTCTTAATACAACCAAAAGGGTCCTAATTGGGGGTGAAAATTCCATCAAGGAGTTGAAAATGGCCCCCGAAAAGAACCGTCGAAAAAAGGGGCGGTAAATGGTCGGGTTTGGCCTATGACGTCAAAAAACAAAATGGCGTCCAAGGTGCCCCTGTATTACTTAGGTTATTAGATTTAGTTTTAACGAATATTAATTGCACTGTAGATCGTGGTAATGTACCCATTGTTCACGAAGACGTCTGTCATCCCACATTAAATTCAGATCGTTCCTATAAAATTACGAGCTGCGTCCGATTTTTAGCCAACAATATTAATAAGAAGTACAACTTTCGAAATGCGGATTATATTAATCTTAGCCATATTAAACACTGAGTGGTCATTTCTACAATCCCTTCCTAATGTTGATACCGTTGGTAATGAATTTTACCATTATCTATATAAAGTGTTTAATTCTTTTATTCCCAAGTGTGTAAAAAAATCTTCGAAATATCCTGCTTGGTTTACACCAGAAATTAAAAAATACATATGGTTGAAGACTCAGTCACTAAAGAAATATAAAAAATACGGCAACGAATCTTACTTACTAGAGTTTAGATTAATAAAATCAGAAAGTAATATTGCCTACAGGAAGTATATTTTTAATTTGCAAAAAAACGCCTTTGGAAGTTTGTTAATTCTAAGAGAGATTCATCGAGAATTCATAGCACAGTCACTCATAAAAATACAACTAATGCTAACCCTGAATCTGTTACACAAGCTTTTAAAGAATTTTTAGCAGCGTTTACGTACCTGAAACAATTCGCGATATCTCACTCTTTTCTGAAATTAACAATTCATCTAACATTTCAATAAGTAACATTACTGTTGATAAAGTAATTTTGGCCATTCGTAAGCTAAGAAGTAGCTACACTACTGGGCCAGATCAAATTCCAGCCTTCGTGATTGTGCTGCTGTGTTTTCTATTCCATTACGTTACATCTTTAATGTTTCTCTTAAAAAGTGGAGAACCCAGTGAAGTCACCAACCATCACCCTATTAGCATATCAAATAACTTTGCGAAAATTTTTAAAACTATTGCATATTCTCGTATTTATCCTAAAATAAAAACAATGATATCAATCCACCAATACGGGTTCATGGAACATAGTTCTACTGTTACGAACTTAACGTACTTATATCATAAATTAGCAAGCGAGTTAGACAATAGAAAGCAAGTTGATGTTATATTGTAAGGTTGTGATGACGCACCCTGTATGTAGGATGTTACAATGATGTGTATTACGTGTTTTGAGTACGGGTGTATTGAGTTTGAACGAAAAAAAAAATTTTTTTTGTGTATATGCGTAATGTATGTGGGTGGGTGTTACGCCACTGGAGGTTTAGGAGAAATATCATTCAGTATGTAGATACGTGTATTTGAATGTTATAGAGACTTTGGTGTTGGAATAAATAGATTCTGATGAATGTAAATGTGAAGAGAAATTTGTCGATGGGACGATAATGTTTGCTACTGTTTTGCTACTGTAAGGAATGGAATGTTGGAAGATAGAGGAGTAATTTTGACCGGAGGATGTGAGTGTATAAGTGTAGAATGTTTTAGAAAATATGTAGAGAAAGATTTGGTATGTTATTTGTTGATTATAGAAAGTTTTCGTAATGTTGTGCAATCAGTTTTAAGAATACGTGTATGTATATGGGATTTGAGACCTTAGACTGTTCTTATTTTTGCAAATGTTGCGGAAGGAGATCGAGCGCATGCGAGAAATAAACGTTGAAAGTTGTGTAATGGTCCAGAGTGGCTACTGAATGAATGTGATGACGAGAAATGGATTCTCCATAAAGTAATTGTAAAATTTGTAAGTAAGTACAAACATGGCGATGTATTGTAGTTATAAGCGTGGTTGTACAGATGGTAGCATCTGTCGGCACTAATAAATTTTGAATGAATACTATTGGAGAATATAGCGAGGAAGTCAGACATGTTTAAAGATGGATGGCTTAAGGTATAAATAGGAAAGTCAGAGATTGACGTGGTCTTTAGCTTAAGTTTTGGTTGAGAGCTCGGTGAGAGACGCGCGCGAGGTGAAGTGTGAAATTAGAATGGGTTGAGTTGGAGTTATATTTGTGAATAATATTGAAGGCAGTCATTGTTTAAACAACTGCGTAACCCGAAAGGGGATGAATCGTATAAGACATTCATAAATAAAACAATTAAATAAATTGAGATTGAAGATAAAATCAGTTTGTTTATTTTCAAGAAAGTAAAAAGTGCGTAAGCAGATTTATAAAAGATAACAGTTATTACGTTAAAGTGTTGAGTGCAGCGCGTGTTCTTGTAACGATATTTAGTTAAAATTATTTATGGAACCACCTTTAAGTGAGCGAAGTATTGGTAGTAAATTAAGCCAATGTTAAGGTAATTTTATATGACATTAAAAGTTTATTTGTGTGTAAGGAAGGGCTTAATTGTCCTAAAGGTTGCGAGAAACTTTTAAGAGGCAACCAAACGTGTATAGTTTATGACGGTTTATTGAAGTAATAACCTCGCATAGTTGGACTAATCGCGAGTGCAGAAAGGAATAAGGGTTGGTGAAATTGTGGAGTACTTGTTTTATGTGCCTTCAGGCAATTTAAGGAATACAAATGGACTACAAATAATTGATTTACGGGAAGAAAGAGGAAAGAAAAGCGTAGGATTAATGGACAATTTTAAGTAAGAATTATATTTAAGAACCTTGAAAATTTAGTAGAGCACGATTATCCTTTTGTTTAGTTGTAATTTGCGTAATGTTTAGTTAATTAATTATTGTTGAAGGAAAAAGATAATCGGTCTCGAGTTATGTTGTATTGGTTGTTTTAGTATTAAGAATTTTTGTAGAAATGCAAATTGGTATTGACGGTGGTTTATCAACCACGCGGTTGCGTATGTAAACATTTGTTTATTATTTTGGTGCAGGACAATATATATTTATCGTTAGCTTTTGTTTTGTTGTTTATTTGGCCAGTTATGAGATACATTTGTGACGTTTACTTAATTGGCGACCTAGTTTTTTTGACAACTTAGATGTAAACTTTGCATATTTTGGTTTTAAAATTAATGAACAACCTGAAAGGTTATATTTGCCAGGTTGATTGCAAAAATTTTCATGTTAGTTTCATTAACGCAGTACACTAATGACGGATCAGCTGTTGTTTTAAAAATTTCATTAAGTATAACTAATAGAGATGAGTTTTGAGAACTTACATATTTACGAATGTCAGATACGATTCAGAAGTATTATAAAAATTAAATTAAATTTAAAAGGTATCGTTCATGTTAGGAATATTAAACCTTCAAGGATTGTTCTCGTTTGACTGTTGTGCAGCACTTTATCACTATTATATTAGAGTAACAATTATTAAGCCGATGACATTGCCTTTCTTTTGGTTAGGAATTTTAAAAATTAATTATCGATCATTGAATGAAGAATAGTTTATTTAACTTTATATGTATACGAGGGATACGTAGAAAATATTCAGTTAACGTGTTGTAACTTTGGTATTCTGGATGTACAGGGTACAATCAGGAAGTTTGTGACGACCCGTGTATTTCGTTTTTTTTATAACTGTTGGTTACGTGAATGCAGTTAAAGTTGAGTGATAAATTTTGTTTTGGAAATTTTGGTATACGAGGTGTATTCAAAAAGTTTCTAATAACCTGGGTAGTACTAAATATATTTGAGTTTGAGTTGAATTGTTTGGGACGAGTGTTTGTTTTAGAACCCTCGTGTGAAAGTTTACTGAGTAAGCACAATCCTACTTTCCACAATCAAGTAGGGTTAATTAACACCCAGCTTAAGACAATTATTTTAGCAAAGTTTCGATTGTGGTGGCGCCTAGAGACATATTTTCCCGGACTGAGCTGTTTGAATATCGGTGTAAGATGTTTGAGCGTATTAATCATTCATTTTACTTATTATTTCGACCACGCCCATCTCCCTGTTAGCTGGCTTGGCAACCCGCTTACATTAGTAAGCATACACGACGCCTAGTGCGGTTTGGACGTGTAACAATATATATATATATATATATATATATATATATATATATATATATATATATAGGTTTCAGCAAAGCTTACGACAGTGTTTGTGATCATATACTTGTTGCTAAACTAGAAAATTTTGGATTCTGTTCTTCCCTTCTTGTCTTCTTTAACTCCTATTTAAACACCTGTGTACAACGTGTTGTCTACAATCATAAATCCGATGATATTATAGATACACCAGAAGTGCCTCACGGATCGAAGTTGGGACCTTTACTCTTTCTTTTGTTCATCAATGACCTTTCAAGCCAAATAGTTAGTGACAAGTTATTGTTTGCAGACGATCTGAAAATATTTTCCTCAATATGATTTGATTCTGACTGCGAATTCTTGCAACAACAATTAGATAAAGTGTTTCCATGGTGTTCTTTGAATAATTTGTCTTTAAATAGGACTAAATGTAAGGTTGTTTCATATTTTGGAAAATGTCAACCAATTCATTATACCCATGTTGTTGATGCAACCTTACTTAAAAGAACTGAATTGATAAAAGACTTAGGTATTCGTTTTGAGAGTAAATTTATGTTTTCGCAGCACCTTAATATCCTAACTCGTTCAGCACCGTCTACCCTTAGATTTATAATAAGAACTTGTAAATCATTTTTTAACAGCGATATTCTTACAACTTTATTTTTTTCTCTTGTGCGTAGTAAATTAGAATACTGTTCTTTAATTTGGTTTCCTATGTATAAGCATCATATAAATAAGATTGATGCTATACAAAGGCGATTTTTGAAATATGAATGCTTTAAGGAGGATGATGTTTATCCGCTTAGAGGATATTGTTATAATTTGTTACTGTCTAGAGTTAGTTTTTGTTCCTTAGAACACAGGAGACATATAACATGCTTGATATTGCTCCGTAACCTATTGAATAACAAACTTGACACTCCTAACTTACTATCTTCATTAAGTTTCTCAGTCGCTAAATATTACATACCCTTGTTTTCATTATTCTAAACCATGTACAAATGTTTTGTATAAGTCCCCTATTATAAATTGCTGTAAAATTTATGACAAGCATTATGCACATGTAGATTTATTTAGCTGTCACATACGTGAATTATTAAATGAAAGTAATTAACACTTAACTTTTCTTTTTTTTTGTGTATAGCAGCTGCCTTATGTTATTACTATTATTACTGAGTTATTTGTAAAAATTAGACTATTTACACTGCTTAGTTTTAATTACTACTTTTGTCTTAGAATTGGAATTTTTGTTCTGTTGGACAATAAATATTATTATTATTATCTTATTATCTTCTGCCATACTTTTCATGGAATTGCGCACTCGTTCAAATATTCCCGTAGTAACGATTTGTTCTCCTAATTTCTCTACAGAGTTAATAGGACTTGTGTACACTAGCGTCTTAACATGACCACACAAAAATAATTCTAAGTTACTGAGGTCGGGAAACCTTGATGGCCTTTCTTGAGACCCACCGCTGGCAATCCAACGATTTGGAAATATATTGTATAAATAATTACGAATCATTACACTGAAATGTGCTGGTGCGCCACCATGCATGTACCACATTTGTTTTCTTATTGCTAACAGATCACCCTCAAACAGCAAGAACAGTTATTGTTTAAGGAAATTGCGATCAGAATGCCCATAAAGTTGTCCGGGCCGGAAAAACGGTCCAATAAAGTTGTTACCAATGCTTCCTGCCCATACGTTAACCGACAATTGGTTTTGGAAGTGGGTTTAAGTTAAGGCATGGGGATTTTCAGCCGCCCACAAATGATTGTGGAAATTTCGAATGGCATTATTGAGAAATTAGCTTCGACCGCGAACAGAATATGACATTCAAATTGTGGATTTGGCGGAACAGTATCAAGACACCACTAACAAAAGCAACAATCTTTGGAAAATCTCTAGGAAGTAATGCCGGGACTCTTAAAATATGGTACGAATATAACAAATAATTTACTAAAATTCTCCTAACAATTTGGTGTCAAATATTCAAATTTTTAACAATCCTTCTTGTACCGGGTGTCCCAAATTCGTTGTAATTGCGGGGTATCTCGGTTGTTATAAAAGATAGAAACTTGCGGTTGTCGCGAACCTTTGCTACTTTTTTATAAAACTTAAGATGGCGTAATCAGATTTTTTGTAACTGTTTTAGTTTGGGAGATACAGGGCGATTTTGAAAAGTGTGTCGTTTTGGACCCCCTCGATATCTCGGTTATTTTTAAAGATATCAAAAAGATTTAAACGCTATCTTATACATTTTTTACGCCAAGTTCAGTGGCGTTTTTTTCGGGGGTACCGTTTTTAAGATATGGGCCAAACCTATGATTTTTTTAATGGGACACCTTGTATTTTTTAAGCTAAATAAATCCCATTTTTTTTCTCATTTCAGTGATATACAGGGTGTTTCTAAAATAGGGTTCCGAATTTCTACTGCATGTAGAACTCATTAAATAAGACAAAATGTTCATATAAATATGTGCCCTAAAACGCACCCTTAAAAGTTACAGGCCCTTGAAAGGTTCGAATGAAACTGATTTTATTCAATTATTTCAAAACGATAAAAGATAAAGAGATGAAATTAAGGAACATACATACTTTTCACGCCGAGTAACATGAGCTAGGCCATTTTCGTTATTCGAATCATAGGCGCCTTTTCAGGATGAAAGGTATCAAGTCCCTAAAAATGTTGTACGACCTTTTCGCAATTTTTTAACAAATTCATAAATTTTGGACAGTTTTGTAAAAAATGTCGTCTTTGCCTAATAGGAACGTTTCTGAATTGATTCCGAAGTGAATAACAGTAATTTTATCAAATAATGATAATTTTCAAACTCATTTTACACAAAACCGTTGCCGATATCGACTTACGCAAAGACGACATTTTTACGTAAAACTGTCCAAAATTTATGGATTTGTCAAAAATTGCAAAAGGTCGT
This sequence comes from Vesta saturnalis, assembly GCA_036346205.1. Lineage (NCBI taxonomy): Eukaryota > Metazoa > Arthropoda > Insecta > Coleoptera > Lampyridae > Vesta > Vesta saturnalis. The sequence continues at coordinate 1,002,831 of JARFJB010001532.1, forward strand.
ACAAATTTTAGGGACTTGATACCTTTTCATCCCCTGAAAAGGACGCATATGATTCGAATAACGAAAATGGCCTAGCTATATTACTCGGTGTGAAAAGTTATGTATGTTCCTTTATTTCGTCTCTTTATCTTTATCGTTTTGAAATAACTGGATAAAATCAGTAATTGAACCCTTTCAAGGGCCTGTAACTTTTAGTGCGTTTTAGCACATGTTTATAGGAACATTTTGTCTTATTTTAATGAGTTCTATGCAGTAGAAATTGGAACCCTATTTCAGAAACACCCTGTATATCACTTGCCACTTTTCATTTTTAAACATTTTGAAATATAACGACATATGATTCGTAAATGTAACACCTATATATATATATATATATATATATATATATATATATATATATATATATATATATATATATTAAGTTTAATAAATTGTATTGCAATTCTATAAAAGTAATATATTGATCCAGCACTTGCTATATTTGGTAATTATTAATGTATTGACTTTTATTTCTGTTTAATTATTAGGTATTAGTAGTGAAAAAAACGTAACAACAATAATTATACAGGTTATTATTATATGTATTTGTATTTTGTATATTAGATTTAAATAAATAAAATAATAAAATCATGTGTATGTTACTTGCCCTTTACTTATATACCTAAGCTAGGTTTTGCTGGTTGTTTATGATTTGGAGGTGTTGATCAATTCCTAAGAAAAAAATAGGTGGCTATGCCAATCGAAATAAAAGATATTAAATCTAGTATACTTATCATAGTGTATATGCCATTATTAAATAATTACATATTTATTATCTCCAACGTTTTATTAATTTATTTTGCTATGGCAGATAATCAACCCTTTGAATATTATGAAAAGTATGATATGCTTAAATGTTATATAGCATGTAATGCAAATTCAGAAGAGGCTTCCGAATTAAATTTTAATCGGTAAGATTGTTATAAAGTAAATATTGTAACACCAATATTAAAGAATCATACTTTTAGAGTTCCTGAGAGAAGGCAGCCAAACAAGACAATTTTTTTACGAATTACATATAATTTATTAAATTTTGGTTCATTTATAAAACCCAGACAACATAAGTATAGTTTAAAAGAAAATCAAGAAAATGAGGAAATTAACGTTTTGGCACATGTATCCGTAAATCCTCGAACTTCCTGCAGGAAAATCGAAGATAGTGTTGGGGTTTCAAAAACTAATGCACAGCGTATATTAAGAAAACATAGTTTTGTTCCTTATAAATATCATGTAGTCCAAAAACTGCTTCCAGGCGATTTTGAACGCCACATGAATTTCTGCAACTGGTTCCTGCAAATGTGTCGCGAAAATGTTAATTTTGCAAGACAAGTAATTTGGTCTGATGAGGCGCACATAACAAGTGCAGGAATTGTTAATCGACACAACTCAAGATATTGGTCAAAAGAAAACAATTACTTAATTTTTCAACAGCAACAACAAGGTCGTTTTGGGTTCTCTGTTGCGTGCTTTGTTTTTGGAACAAAAATAAGGTATCAGTTTTTTGACGGAGGTTTGACATCTATTCGCTATCAGCAAATTTTAGAAAATATGTTGTCCGAATTACTTGAAGACGTTCCACTAGCCCACAGAAATCAAGTTTATTTTCAGCACATAATGCACATATTATTAGACCATTTCTAGATGAGCATTTTCCCAATCGGTAGATAGGCACACGTGGCCCTGTAAATTGGCCTCCAAGGTCACTGGACTTGTCCATTTTAGACTTTTTATGGGGACATATTCAAAACTAAATTTATTCAAGGAGGTATGATACCCTCCTTCAATTACAAAATGCTACACACGAGTCCTTAGGAATTTACAAAATAAACCCTTATATATATATATATATATATATATATATATATATATATATATATATAAGTGCTTTAAATAGAATATTTAAGGTTTGCCAAAAATGTGTAGAAGAAAATGGGAACCATTTTGAACAATTTAGAATATAGTGTTGTTTTTAAGTGAAATGAGAAAACAAAATGGGTTTTATTGAGCTTAAAAAATACAAGGTGTCCCATTTAAAAAATTATATACCTTAAAAATGGCACTGAACTTGGCGTAAAAAAATGTATAAGATAGCGTTTAAATCTTTTTGATATCTTTAAAGATAACCGAGATATAGAGGGGGTCCAAAACGACACACTTTTCAAAATCGCCCTGTATCTCCCAAACTAAAACAGTTACAAAAAATCTGATTACGCCATCTTAGGTTTTATAAAAAAGTAGCAAAGGTTCGCGACATCCGCAAGTTTCTATCTTTTATAACAACCGAGATACCCCGCAATTACAACGAATTTGGGGCACCCGGTACACGTTTCAGGATGTTCTTCGTCTTGGTGTAGCGCCGGTTTCTCAATTTCAGGTGTTCTTACATTTCGAGGTCAACCTTCATATGTGCTTTTTGTGAACGCTACTAGTTTCAAGAAGACGACGATGAATATTAGAAAAGGTTTGACTATCTAGAAAAGCACGATTAGTATACCTCTGGTGATAAATACGTCTGGTTTTCTCTGAGTTACAATCGTCGGGGCGACACACGTAATGCATTTTCGCCATTCCCACATTTGTATAATTCACCATTATTAACCAGATCGTAAAAACAGATTTGAACAACAGAAACTTACTTGAAAATGTTAGATGTAGAATGCAAGTGACATATTGCAGGCTAACTAGCTTTATAACAAAATTGCATTCTTCAATAAATACATTAATTTTTTGGACAATGGTTTCTATTGTTTTGTTTTCTTAAAAACAGCGCATAGCCTAAAAAAACTCAAGGGAGCACTTATGTTTCAAATTGAATTGGGAATTTAAAAATAATTTTTATTTGAGAAAAACCATTGTTGCGCCCTTTTTTCTTTAAACATATCAAAGTTAGTACTCCCACGCACACCATTGTTAAACATGGAAATTATCTTTGTATTGAATAACACGTAAATAAATACCAAATATTACTGAAATCTCACAAACGATTTGTAAAATATTAATTAATTTTTTTTTCTTAAAATTTAACACCCGTATTTTCGTAATGCAACGTTCTTGAGCCATAGCTAATCGAGGCCAATCCGTTAACCATAGATTCTTTGAGCATATTCGTTATATAGAGCGTCAAAATTTCAATCTTATTTTTTTTTTAATAACTCGAGTATTTTATGAGAAAAACGTTTAAAATTTGGTGCAATATATCATTTCAAAAGTCGATTGTCAACTATTCAAAATACAGAGAGTCCGGTACACAGTGATGACTCAACTCCAATTTTTAACTATCTCTACTTATGATTTCCAATTTACATTCATTTTTGGTTATTTTAGTTCTCTGATAAAATTTCGATAAAATGGTTCGTTTTAGAGAAAAATTGAAAAATATTCATTCTTAACTGCTGCCTGCGCGACTTACAATAAAAGAAAGCTTACGGCTTACAAAGTTTATAATTTTTAAGCGGTATCCAAAAATATCCAAATGCCATTTTTAACATAAACTTAATTATGTCAAAAACCCTTACACTTAGGTATAGGACATGATTTTCTCAACGGGCCTAACATTTTAAGAAGAATTGTAATAATATATAGGGTGTTCTATTTAAAGTAGGTAAGTTGACATCAACTTCCAGTGTAACCGGAGGTGTCACAGCTGTCAAAATATTTAGTCGTATTTCCCTCACCACCATTAGTATGTCAAATTTTCTAAATTTTCCTATGGATAATTATATATATATATATATATATATATATATATATATATATATATATATATACCGGGTGAAGGAGACCATCCGTATCAGTATTTTTTTAAAGAGCAGTCGTAGAGGGTGGGTTTAAAAACAATTATTATAAACTCCAAAATAAAGAATCGAATGGTGATATTATTTCTCGGAAAAGGCAGCATCCTGAATAGTTTTCTCCAGGATGTCTCCAAAATTTTAGATGGCGCCATATGTCGAAAAAGGTATTGTTGAAAAGATCGTTAAAAAAGAAGAAAGTTTTATAGAAAAAAATATTTTATTACTCCCACCCCTTTTAAGTAATATTCGGCTAAAATTATTAAATTTCGAATTCATTGTTAACAAACTTAAAAAGTCTGATTTTAAAATCTAGTTATCGAATTAAACAATGTCACAAAAATGTTTTAATGTCAATAATTGCATGTGTTGTATTAATCTATAGTGGAATCGTCCATTGCTTAAATTGATAATTTATTGTTTATTATTGATATGTGTTTGTAAACACAAAATTAAAATTTAATTTCGTTAAAAAGTGAGTTAACTTAAAGTAGTAAAATTATGTCGAAGCTTTGTTATGTTAATGATTTTGGGAGAATGTAGACAAAATTACAGAGCGACTGAAAGAATGTATGCGGAAAGATATCCTCAACGTGCCCGTCAATCCTTCAATGTTTTTCGGAGATTGGCAGCAAGTATTTGTACCAAAGGGCAGGTGCAACCAACATACAATCGCGGAATTCGAGTTATACGACGTGTACGTAATAATATAGAACCTGATGTTCTCGTTGCAGTAATTGTTGATCCGCATATTTCAACGAGAATACTTGCAAGGGATTCTGGAATTAGCCAATACTCTGTGTGCAGAATTTTGAAAGATCACAACTTTCATTCATACCACGTTCATAGGCACCAATAATTAAATGAGACTGATTTCTTGTAATTGGTTAATAAATAAAAGTCCACAATTTCCTAGGATAGACTGACGAAGCTACTTTTAAAATCACTGGAGAAGTCAAAATTCATAATGCACATTACTGGTCGCAAACAAATCCTCACTGGATACTCAACATTTTTGGAGTGTTAATACGTAATGTGGTATACTTGAAGTAAATATCATAGGCTCTTATTTTTTTGAAGAAACTTTGAATGGGACACGATACTCCGAGTTTTTAAGTAACGACTTGATCAACTTAATGCAGAATGTCCCTCGGATAACGCGAGTAAGAATATGGTTTCAGCAAGACGGCTGCTCATTTTTCATTGGTCACCAGGAACACAGTAAATCGACTAGTACACGTTTTCCTACTTTTGCCAAGCTCGCAGATTGTTCATTCTGGTGTCACACAAATAGACAAACCAGAAAAAATGAATGACTGATACTAACTGTGTAATCACAAAAAAAATACCAAGGCCAAATTGCACACTTGTTTGCTTGTTTGCGTGTTTTGGCATAACGTGTTTGTATGTGCAATTCTATTGGATACTGCTTTCATGTTACGTGGCTTGTTTGGTTTCTTTAATTTTCATGTTTGGGTTGTTTATTGGTGTATAGTTTAGCTTCTTTGATATGTTTTCTTGGTCGTTCCGTGAAATTTCAGTGTGTTTTGGATCTTTCTGGCAGTTTTTTTTTGTTTTGAGAATGCATGTGGGAAACTTTCCTTATTATTTTTTATTTTTGATTTGGACGTTTGGGTTATTTCTTAATGCATGTTTCCGCTTCTATGATATGCTTTCTTGCAAGCTTTGTTGCAGAGGTTGCGTGTTCTGTATGTTTATTTGTTTGTGTTTCTACGTTTACAGGGTTTCATGATTTTGTGTTTGGGTATTTACTGGATAGCTGGTTTCATTATTTAGTGTGATTGCATATTTGTTTGTTTACATCATAGGTTGCCAACGGGGGCGTTATGGCGTGAAAGTAAATAAACATTTAAATAAGCATTAAGTATAAACTGAATGATTCGGTTTAGGGCTGTCGGTAACAACTCTATGCAAGTTGGTAAGCAAAGACGTGATTTACTCAATCAAGCATGTTTCGACAAAAATACGGGAACTTGAATAACCTGTTTGCAGAGCAAGTGCACTAGGGCACCGCAAACAAACAAAGGAATACAAGTTGTTGCGTGCTCGAAATCAAATCTTTAAACGGCAGGGCTCTTCTAATGTCCTATTGTTTTTGTGTGCTTCGTCAGTGATCCATACTCGTACGTGACTGATAAAGTAAGAAAGTCATTATAACCATTAGTTTTATAACTTTCTATAAATCGATAAAGTTAATGTGTTGAAATCGTAACAAATTGTGAATTCCAAAATGTCTGAAACTAAGAAGAAATGTCGGCAGTACAATATTGAGTATTTGAAATATGGATTTACACAATCTGCAACAAATCTATGTATTTAATTTGCAAAAAAGTTTTTTCAAATGAAGCCATGAAGCCTTCTAGGTTCCAAGAGCATTTGAATAAAATACATGTTTATAAAAAGGACAAAGGTTTATCCTATTTTCAAGGACTTGAAAAGAAATATTTAAAATAGCCAACTATATCAAACCTGTTTGCATCGTGTTCTAAACAAGAGGATGATGGACTACGAGCTTCATATAATATTCCATTATTAATCGCAAAAGCGGGAAAACCACACACAATTGGTTAGGAATTAATTATGCCGGCAGTCAAAGAGGCAATCGAAACTGATTTTCATCATAAGACACCATCAGATATCATAAAAAAAATTCCTTTTAGTAATAATACGGTGCAAAGAAGAATAGATAAAATGGCTAAATACGTTGAACTATCATTATGTGATTACTTAAAAGCTTCCAAATTTTCCATTCAACTCGATGAATCAACTTTACTAAATAACGAAGCACTCCTGGATGGTGCTCCAGCAGTGACGGGGCGTCATAAGGGTTTCATGCGCATTTAAAACAAGCCGTGCCAAACGTACTCGCTGTACATTGTGTTATGCATCGTCAGCACTTGATTGCAAAAAAAATGACAATGAACGCCTGCATACGTCGCTCCATTACGTTATTAGAGCAGCCAACAAGATAAGAATCAATTCATTAAATGACAGATTATTTGGGCAACTTTGTAGTGAAAATGAAGACTATAATCGCTTGCTGCTGCACACAGAAGTACGATGGCTCTCGAAAGGTGTTTGTCTGAATCGCTTTTTCAATCTATTTGACTCAGTATGAGACTTCCTTAAAAACAGAGACGATGAACTGCGCGGAAAATTGATTGCGCCCAAAATGTATCTGTTTGTAGGAGCTAGATATTCTGAATGTTTTAGTTTGTTTGACATGTTTTCTTGCTTGGTTTACATTTACTTCTAACCCAGAAAGCGGTTCACAGTGTATTGGCCTATTAAAGGGGAACGAGAAAACGGTATTTTTTGGCTAGTTTTGAGTGTTTGCGTATTTGAACCTTTAGACGTTGAGTTTGTTTGTTGGGGTTTACTTGATTGCTAGTCTTTTTTGTATTTTTACGGTCTCTACGTGTTTGCTTGATTATTACTAGATTTTTTGTTATTGTTACAGTACGTCGTCTTGCATATTTTCTTCACGATCTGTGTGTTTTTGCGAGTTTGTAGGTGCATTTGTTGAGTAACTTTTAAATTAAACCAAACTGCACCCTGACTTCTAATTGTACTACTTGATGGCTTTTCTAGCTTAAATTATACCGTAAGGTGGTGTTTTAAACTGCATATAGACTTTAATTTATATTAAAATATGACAAAATATGGAAATGTATGCTAACTTCTAAGTATACCATAAGAGAGCGCTACATTTACTTCTAACTCACAAAAACGGTGACAGCGAAATGGCCTTTATGTGGAAGCGAGGGAGATGGTGGATGATACAATCTGTTTCAAGATGTGAAATTCGGCTAAAAGGACCTTATTTTAAAATAATGAAATTTCAAAGTGTTGATGCCAGCTTCTGTTAAAAGTCCGATAGATACCGTAACAAAGTTGAAAGTGGAGGTACGAAATTCTTAACTCTGCCACAAGATCATTGAGCCCAAAAGGCATACACAACAAGATAGCTGAACACGGAAGCAAGATGGCAGAAATTCTAAAAGGCGCACGGACACCGTATAGCGACAAAGCCAAAACGGCTTTGACTCGGGGTCTATAAAAATACAACATGAAAAAATGCATGATAAAGAAGGGAATGAGGAAAATATCGCATCTTAAGTCAAAAGACATACGAAAACAGGATAGCTGAAAACCAAAAGGGCGTAACGCAAGCAACATCGCGGAACGTATAAGCAAGATGGCGGGTAGTCAAAAAAAGCACACGAAAAAAGGGTGCTGGATACCGATGCAAGTTGACGGAAAGTCAAAAAGACACACGGAAATTAGACTTCGTGTAAGACAAAATAATACTGGAGCCAGGGTGCAGAAATAGAGAGGAAAGAGGAAGCGTTAAAAGAAGGGGGTGAAAAAAATGGAAAAAAGAAAGCGCCGTCAAAGGAAACAGTTTTGGATCTTAATTTGAAAAGGCACACGGAAACAAGATGGCGGAAAACCAAAAGGGCGTAACGCAAGCAAGATGGCGAAACGTGGAAACAAGATGAGAAGGGAAGCCAAGAAGGGAACGAAATGTCGAATACGCAAAAAAGGAATACGGAAAGAGAAGAGCTGGAAGGAGATAACGGCAAGCGAAAAATGCACATGCAAGCAAAATGGCGGAAATTCAAAGGGACACAGGGAAACAATATCCACCACAGAAAAAGCCAATTTCTTAAAAACTATACCCCTTTCAGTTACACAACCAGTAGAAGGGGCTATAAATCTGGTCAAAAAGAAGATGATAAAAATAAGGGATAGATCACAGAAGAGAGTTTGAAAGTAAGGAATGTGAAGAATTGGAAGTGTGCTCTAGTGAGGGGTAACAAAATCCATGAAGAAGGTAGGGGTTGAAAAATCGATCCAAACAAAGGAGTATTAAAGGTGGGGGATAAAGAAGACGTTAAAAGGTAGTCATTAAAAAAGCAGTTAAGAGGTGTTAAGTGTTGCTAAAGGCTTTTAAAAAGCAATTATTGCAGGTATTCCCATTGCCGATTTACTACTACTGATGATAAGCAACAATACATTTATTTTAAAGGAATCAGAAGTTTTAACTCATTGGTATATTTGGCAATGATACAAAGAAAATTTTTATAGATATTAATAACACAACTACCTACATAAAAACTTTTCCCGGTGTCTAATTACATATGACTTGGATGGCTCAGGAATTTTAATACGCGAATATTGCCTCACCAGACCATTCTAGAGAAAAGTCTAGGTTTTTGTAGATAATAGAATTATGCATCCGTATGTACCCCTGCTTTCCATTTTATCAATCCTGAAATTAGAAATATTAGAAAAGTGGAAGTGTCGAGTATTAAGCATTTTAAAAAGGCACAAGTTTCGCTCATATAAATACTAGTGTCACTAATAGGAAAGCAATGTGTTTCATTCCTTGAGCTTTCCACGCTATTTCAGCCTCAGCGATGGATTCCCAGCGTACATATATACATTACGTTATTATGTATGGTGGTATTGAAGATGGGTGTGGTTAGGATAGGATCGGATGGAGTGGAAGTAGGGTTCTAAGGGAGAAGATACTACCCTAGCATTCGCCTAAATAGCGGCACATGATGTGCTTATACGCAGTATTCGTGTGTGTGAGGAGAACCCCCTGAAACGACCTCGTACAAAATAGCAGGTAACGGGGATCGAAACCATTACCTCCCGAATGCTTACAGATGAAGGGACGTTCACACTGCATAATGAATCCAAAATTTTAGAGTATGGGCACGAGAGAATCTACATAACCATGCACCGGGTGTGCAAACTAGCGAGGTAAGCGGCTGTATCTCAGGACCTGTCAATCTAACAACAGGAAAGAATGTTTTATTATAAATGTGGCAATGAGAAAAGGTACAACAGGAAAACAGATAAAAATTGATAGAATGTCCAAACACTGCTGAGAACAGGCAAAATGGAGGAAATACCAAGAAGGGAAGTAGAAACATACAATATACACATAGCAGTACAAGAGATAATATGGGAAGGAACAAGACAAATAACAAAATACGAATACATGTTTTTATACAGCGGAGAAGGGAAAAGAGGGAATAATGGTATAGATTTTTACATAAAGAAGGAGTTGGCAAAGAATATGGCAGAATTTACACCAGCGGATGGAAGATTAGCTTCAATAAGGCTAAAAACGAAAACCACTTATTAACATTTACGCACCCACGGAAACTGCAACACAAGATCTCTTTTACGAAAATTTAAGAAGGCTAGGCGAAGAGATACCAAAAAAGATGAAATTATAATCCTGGGAGACACAAACGCCCAAATAGAAAGGAACCGTATATAAGTCAAGTGAGAGGGAATGAAAAGAGACGATACATGAAACAACGAACGACAATGGACATAGACTACGCCAGTTAACAGGAGCATTTAATATGACTCTCCTTTCTACAAAATACGAACATCCCAAAAAAGCAACATGGAGACACCCAGCAGGCACAGTAGAATACCAAGTTGACCACATATTAGCCTCAAAAGGGATAAGCAACAAAACAACTGATACAAGAACGTATAGAGGCGCACAATCCGAATCAGGCCACAGTATATTAATTGCAAAATTTAAAAACATACATAAGAAAACACCACAACAGCGAAAGGGCAGTAACAAAAACAAACGTAGAAGCTCTTCAGTCAGAAACGAGAAGAAAATTCCAAGAAGCATACGCCAAAAACACACAAAACGAAATAATAAATAGAGAGGATGTGGAAACATTATGGAGCGAAATGAAGCGTAACAAAAAAGAAAACAAAGCATTGATATGATTAAGAATGTGAAAAGGCAAGAACACAAAAGAATGAACTAGAGTAAAATGGAACAACACAAGAAGAGAACAAGGCAGAAGAGAACATGAAATAAAAAGAAACACTGGATGGATAACAAAACTGGAAGAAACTTGACAAGAGAATAACAAGCACAATGTAAAACAATTCTATGGGAAAATAAACACCCAAACAAACACACCTACAAACAGAACAAGAGGACTAAAGTACCACGAAGGCCAAACAGAGTACAAGCTCCAAAAAATCGGAGATCTCATAGAACAACCAGAAGAAAGCAGACTACAAGAACAGGAAACAGGAAAACAAACTAAGAAATGGTAAATCCCCGGGAGAAGATGGAATAGAGTCAGAACTTTTGAAATATCGGGATCATACATTACACAAGCATATAATCATCCTAACAGATGGATTGGAAGAGGAAGCATAGTGGCGTGGCCGCCAAGATGACCAGATTGTAGGATATTGTTTATAAAGAAAACCAACAACGAGAGATGATATGAAGCTGAGAATTCGCAATGGTTGTCATTCATTAAGCATTGAAGAAGTACTTAGAGCCACTGATAGTGTAACTAGTCGAATATTACTTAAAATGGGTGGGAGTAATAAAATAATTTTTTCCACAAAACTTTCTTCTTTTTTAACGATCTTTTCAACAATACCTTTTGCGACGTATGGCGCCATTTAAAATTTTGGAGACATTCTGCAGAAAACTACTCAGGGTGCTGACTTTTCCGAGAAATAATGTCACCATTCAATTATTTCTTATGGGGTTTATAATTTTTAAACCAACTCTCTACGACTTACTGTTCTTTAAAAAAACTGATACGAGTGGTCTCATTCACCCGTTACAGAATATGTAGTCTATGCAACGATAAGGAGATATATCGGACAGAAACTTATCACTTTGTCGAAAGGCATTTTTCAACCTTAGAATTAGATATTTTAATCCAGGAATACGACTTCGAAATTTGAGGGCTCGAGAAGGTGTCGATCGTCCTCGGAGTGTTTTGGAGATATTTCCAGAACGGTTGGTCCAATTTTAACGAGAGTGGTGTCTTTCGATTCCTTTCGACCTTAGATATTTCCAAGAATTATAAAAAGTTAGGGGACGTCGAATGGGAAACGGGTGCCGCTTTACCACAATCTGCACTGTTCAACCTTTACAAGTTGATTATTCGATTATATATTCACCTGTGTTGCAATACCTTTTTCGTGTAACAAATTCTGGTTTTACATTATTCATTATTTGCGGACACTGTTAAGTAAAATACTTACGCAGTATAGAACAGAAATCTGACGCACGTAAATCACTTAGGACAAATTATACAAATTATGTGAAAAACTACTTGTAACATTGTCTAAACTCGGTGAAATCTGACTTTTCAATTTTGTTTGTTAACAATGAATTTCAAACTTAATAATCTTAGTGGAATATTACTGAAAAGGCGTGGGAGTAATAAAATAATTTTTCTATAAAAGGTTCTTCTTCTTTAACGATCTTTTCAACAACACCTTTTTCGACATATGGCGCCATTTAAAATTTTGGAGACATTCTGGAGAAAACTACTGAGAATGCTGACTTTTCCGAGAAAGAATATGACCATTCAATTCTTTATTATGGGGTTTAGCGTGGCAATAAGTTGTAAGATAAATGGCATACGCTGTCTATTATTACATTTTTGAATTCTTTTATAAATGCACTTTGTATTGATATTAGGTTTATTGACTTTTGAAGTTTTGAGGTTAGAGATAAAAAAAACGGTATTTTCAAAAAAAGTGGGATTTTTACGAAATGGCTGGAATATGCGCTTTTAGTACAGCCTTTAGTAAAGAATAACGAATCCAATGTTAACTTTAAAACTCATGCCAGGGTGTTCCATAATTTAGTTTTCAAACGAGCATAACTCAATTTTTTTAAATGGAATGACCCAATTTTTTTTTATTGGAACTCGATTCGGATTTAAATTCTCTATCAGAATGACATAAGATTTAATAAAAATAAAAATACCCAAAATCTGCTCCACCAAATCTATTTAACTAACTACAATTGTTTCGGCCTTATGGTTATATTAAAAAACAAACGAATTAAAAAGGCCATCATCAGGTAAAATGTAGTTGTAACAAATATGTTTAATAAAAATACATGTATATTTTCAGACAAGCGTGCAATAAATTTGAGTATCATAAAATTAACTACAAGTGATTTCTTTTTAATTTGCAGGAACTCAAGTTAAAGCAATGCAAATTTTTATTGTCTATGTAATTTTAATTTATGTAGAAGGTACCGACTGTATGAAGTTAGTCGTAATTTTTACAATAACTACTTTTTTATGGGGGTGCAAAACTTAATTATAACGGCACAAACAGAGCATAGTAGGCTCCTAATTACTGCATAAAAAAAAATTATTTATCAAGAAATTTGTAGTTGTGAAGTTAACCGTATCTATGTAATTTTTGCAATAAATTGTTTTCTATAGAGGCGTAAAGTTTAACTTTAAGAGCGCACAATGCCCGCCTAATTACTACATAAAAATGATTTATTTCGCAGTTTGTGGTTGTGAAATTAACCGTATTGATGTAATTTCTACAATGAAAGGTATAATAGGTGCTTTATTATCGTGCATGAAAAGATTAATTTACTTATCAGGCTATGAAATTATTCTTGTCAATATACTGTTTGCAATAACTTATTTCCTATGAGGACGCAAACTTTTATTTTAGCAACGTCTAATTACTGCTTAAAAGAATTGATTTATGCAACAGTTCACGGTTGAGGTTAAACGTGTTGATGTAGTTTTTACAATAACTTGTTTCCTATAGGTACGCAAAACGGCGCATAATGGCTTCCTAATTATCGCGCAAGAAAAAATTAATGAATTCGTATGGCAATGAAATTAACTTTACTGTACTTTTGCAATAACTTAATTTATATGGGCAGCTCAAAATTTTAGCGGAGAAAAATGTCGAATAGTTGTCTAATTACTGCATAATTGATAATTTATGCAGAAGTTTACGGCTGTAAATTTAGCCGTGTCAATGTAATTTAACAATAACTTCTTTCCTATGAAAGCGCAAAATTTTATTTTAACGGCGAAAAATGGCTCATAGTTGAGACCTAACAACTGCATAAGAAAAAAATTGGGTTATGTGGAAGTCAACGGCTGTGAAGTTAACCGTGTCAATGTAATTTTACTTATTTCGTGTAGGGGTGCAACATTTTACTTGAAAGGCGTAACACCACGGCACATAATGGTTGTCTAATTATCGCGCAACACAATAATAATATATTTCTAAGGTTATAAAGTTAACGTTTTCGAAGTAATTTTTGAAGTAACTTATTTCAAATGGGCAAAATTTTATTTTAACGGTACAAAACGGCGCATGATTGACGCCTAATTACGTGTAAGAAGTTACGGAAGTTCGAGGCTGTGAAGTTAGTCAATGTAATTTTACAATAATTTATTTATTATAAAAGCGCAAAATTTTATTTTAGCGGCGCATGATTGGCGCCTGATTATTGCTTAGTGAAACATTGTTTTATGCAGACGTCTACAGCTGTCGTGTTGGTCGTGTCAATGCAATTTTACCATACCTTTTTAACTATAAGAGCGCAAAATTTTATTTTAACGGCGCAAAATGGCACATAATTGGAGCCTAATTACTGTATAATCAAAAATTGATTTAAGCGGAAGTCTACGGCTGTGAAGTTGGCCGTGTTAATGTAATTTTACAATAACTTATTTTCCATAGAAGCGCAAAATTTTATTTTAAGGGAGCAAAACAGCACATACCTAATTATAGCACAAGAGAAAATTATTTTATCATAAGGTTATGAAGTTAGTCTTGTCAATGAAATTTTTGGAATAACTAATTTTCTGTGGAGGCGCAAACTTTCACTTTAGCGGCGCATAATTGGCGCCTAATTTCTGAATAAGAAAAAATTGTGTCACTGTAAGTTTACAATATTTTATATAGGAGCACAAAGTTTTATGTTAGCGGCGGAAATGGCGCATAATTGGCGCAAATTCAATAAAGACCCGGTTATCTTCTCACACCTTCAGTTTTGACTTGTAACATTTTTATAAATTAGTGATTAGTAAGTGATTTTGCACTTTATGTTTAGTTACGTTAATGCATGTTTGCTATTGGTTAAAAATATGTAATCTAATGTAATCAATATGTGCATACAAACTAAAATATTAGTGGTATCTGTTAAATATGAGAATATATTGGATCAGGACAAGATGAAGACTGGCGTCAATTTCTAATATCGCACGTACACTATGCAGAAATTTGTTTAAAAATTAAATTTGAACAGAAGCAAAAGGTATTTGTAGGTTATTTAATTTCTTCCTTCTTTACATGTATTTATTAAAAACCACGAACATGTGTAACGTCACTGACTACAGTACATATACTTTACTATTCGCGTCTGCGCTCTTTTTTGGCTGAGCAAAGTACAGTTTTACGTTTGATTTAACCAAGTATATATAATCAGAGTTTTACCCAGGTAGGAAATGTCGACACAACATAAAGCATTGTACATATATAAGCAATGCTATTAGAGTGCACAATTAAAAAAATGAGAATGCTGAGACCGGAAGAAGGCGCCTGCTAAGTATAACGCGGTCAAATTCTAAATGAAATTAATGTTAATACGCATATCCAACAAATCAGTGCGATATAGGTTTTCTCTTTTCATTGCATTGAACTATTCAATAGCGTACGTCTATTCTGTTACATGCACTTGAAGTATTTTACTATCCTCTTTTGAGTTACTACTCTTTCATATGAGATGGCAATATAATTAATTAGTGAAAGTTTTGTACTTTGTATGTGTAGATTTTATAACAATTTTGAAATAGTTTACTTTGATCCATTATTCAATACTAAGCAGTTATTTAATTTATTATCGTTAAGATAACGATACTGAAGTAATCCTGATAAATAAAAAGTGAACGTGGATATTTGACTTTCCAACACAGATAAACATGGCTGAAAAATTACCACGTATAGTGATTATAGGTGCGGGGGCTTCTGGAATTTCGGCCGCTTCGCGTCTTATTAATAACGGTCTTAACAACGTAAGAATACTGGAAGCAGAAAATCGAATTGGTGGCAGAATTTATAGCATAAAATATGGTGACAGTTTCGTTGATTTAGGTGCACAAAGTGTTGCTGATGGTAGTATCGTCCACGATTTATCAAAAAATTCAGATTTATTATGTCAAAGAACAATTCCACCGCGTGTTTATCACTCCAGAAGTGGACCTTTATCCGATAGTTTTGCTAAAACTCTACTTCTAAAGATTTATGAGCTATATATACAAGAAAAATCACCAAGCATCTCTTGGAAGCAGCATTTAGTTGAAAAGTATGTATACCTGTATAACGTGCCCAAGATAGGGATGAACAGCATGGCAATCTTAAAAACGGTAAGAGATACGAAAGCGGTTAAATTAGAGAAAATTTGTATAATTTAGCGCATGTTCACTTGTAGTTTGCAAAAGTTCATTATTGTTTATACCGAGATTTAAAACAAAATGCTATTTTTGGGCTTGTCTTTTTTCGTAATTCCTTCATTTATTTTAAAAGATTTTTAAAAACCAAAGGTACTTCTTCATTGTTACTTTTTGAATTCTATTCGATGGCGGTTTCAATTTTTTTATTCGACGTTTCGTCTCCGAGAAACCATCATCAACTTTATTTTTTTATATCGCTGCAACCCTGTATTCTATAGTACTTTTTATTATGAATTTAACCATGTGTTACACATTATGGTTTTGAAGCTAATTTTAAGAAAAATACGGATTATTATTAGTATTTGATAATATTTTTTTATGTACAAATTTAACAACTCTAATCCTTTAAACCTATTTAATTAAAGTTAGACAATAATTACAATAACTGTTCAAACAGCTTGCCGTTATTTTCTAGACAAAGGTAAGCTCTCTTTACTGAAGAATTTAAAACACGATCTAGAATTTCTGGCGAGATTGTATTAACCGTAGTCATAACCGATACTAACACGTGCTCTTCATTTTCAAAACTCCCAACATACACTTGGTTTTTCAGGTAACCTCAGAGACAAAAATCCAACGGACTTAAATTTGGGTAATCGGTCTGGCCAAGCTACTGCACTGTAAGCTCCAATTCATTTTCCTGTAAACCGCAATGACAGATAGTCGTACATTTCTTGAGTTATGTGCTGGAGCAACATCTTGTTGAAACAGTTGCTAACAAGTGCACTTACCAAATCAATCCTTAGTAAGTTTAGATATCGTTCGGCATTTAAATTGTTGTGGTAAATAAAAGGTCCTATTATTATTCGTCCCAAAATGCTCATCCACATATTAAATCCTAGTCTATGTTAATGTCTTGATTCTTTTTTTAAATAAGGATTTTGTTTTGCCCTATAATGTTTGTTACGTCGGTTGAAAATTCCATTGTTGGTTATCATGCTTTCATCAGACCAAATTATTTTGAAAGCAAAATTTAGATCTTCGTCACATTTTCATATACCATTCGAAGAAACCTGCTCACCGCTCCTGATCAGCTGGTCTAAGACCCTAACAAACTTGAAATTTATATGCATGAAACTTTTTCTTATTTAAAATGAATAGCGCTGTAGAGTTAGCTATACCAGTACGATGTTCAATTGGTATTGTCGATATTTCAGGGTTTTCAACAACGGCTTGTAAAACGGTATTATCTTTTTCGCCATCAGATTGTTTTTGACGGGATAGAAAAGGTTTTGTAAATGAACCAAATTCTTTTAAATTAGGTTCCAAACGCCTAAAAATTGATTTACCAGGTTGCCTTCGTTCAGGATATTTATTCAAATACATCAGCTCAGTACCTACACAATTTCTGTGGGACAAGATGTTGCATATCAACATATCGAAGTTTTCTTCGTTTGTCAAATTTCGTCTTTCCATAGACACACTTATTGTTTCATTATAATTATAAACTAACGAAACAAACCCAACAAAAAACAACCTATGAAGTAACGTTAATATAAACAACTTAAAATACGTACAGTTCAAATAACAACAATGATCTCAATGCAACAAAACTAAATTAAAGTGTTATTTTATCAAAGCCTTCTAATATTAACTGTTATCACATGAAAAATGTAAAAATGAAATTCCGAAATTTTCAACTTCAAAACCATGTGTAATACATGGTTAAATTAGTAATAAAAAATACTATCGAATACAGGGTGTTTCGTGGGTTGCGGCGATATAAAAAAACAAAGTTGATGATGGTGTCTCGGAGACGAAACGTCGAATAAAAAATTTGAAAACGCCATCTAATAGAATTCAAAAAGTGACAATGGTTTTTAAAAATCTTTTAAAATAAATGAAGGAATTACGAAAAAAGAAAAACCCAAAAATCGCATTTTGTTTTAAATCTCGGAAACGATAAACAATAATGAACTTTTGCAAACTACATGTGAACATGCCCTAAATTATACAACTTTTCTCTAATTTAACCTCCTTCGTATCTCTTACTGTTTTCAAGATCCCAATGCTGGTCATCTTTACCTTGAGCACGTTGTATATATGGAGTTTAAAATTGACTAAATTCACAATAATATTACAGGTATCAAAAATGTGTAGTGGAACAATTTGAGAGTGATGCAGATAAAGCTCAAGCTGTAGATAGTTTTCATTTTGTTGAAAATGTGATTTTAGTGAATTCTGCATTATTTTCGTTAGAGGAAGGTGGACAACGACGAGCTGAGTACCCTTTAAACTTCAAACTTGGTTGGAAAACCAATGGATTTCAGTCATTTTTTGACGTTTTGACAAAGAAAGACAATAATGACATAATAAATGAAAAAATTTCCTTAAACAGTGAAGTAACGAAAATTGAATGGTATAATGGCGATACAATCAAAGTCATCTGTACTAATGGAGACATACATTTTGCTGATTATGTCATTATTACCATACCTTTAGGACCGCTAAAAAAACACTACAAAACATTATTTTCTCCCCGACTTCCTGAAAGAAAAGAAAAAACTATCGAGTTATTAAAATTTGGTGGTGCATTGAAGATATTGTTCCATTTTCCTAATAAATGGTGGACTGATCATGACTTGTTATTAGCTTGGGGTAAAGCAGACTTGGAAACTATCGATTTTAAAAAAGGGCCCAATAAGGTAAGCCTTTCATTTTTATAACAGTATAAAATGCAGATAATTTTATAGAATGGGCAATCTTGGATAACAAACTTGCTTGGACTTTTCACTTATTCGGATAATCCCAACATACTATCTGCGTTATTTACTGGATCATTATTACCAGAAATTGAGTTAACTAGTGAAGATATTTTATTCGATGGAATTTATTATGTCACTCAAAAATTCTTTGGAAAACATTTTGAGAATATAACAAGACCAGATGGAGTAAAATTGTAGGACTGACTCCTTTGGGAATATAATTTCATTTGTGATTTTAGATTCAATTGGTATAGTAACCCTCATTTTGGTGGGATGACACCTGCAGAAACTATTGAAAGCAAAAAAGAAGGGTTGACTGGGGAAATTTTAGCACAACCTTTACTTTCAAGTGACGGTAAATTACAACTTCTATTTGCTGGTGAAGCAGCTAATGGTTTCACGTATGGATCAGTTAATGGAGCAGTAATAGCTGGATTTAGAGAAGCAGACAGAATTATTGACATTTGTAAAAATCAGAAATAAAATATAAATTCAGTCGTTGTTCTTTCAAAATTAATTGACTTGCAAGGACATACGAACATAAACCGTTTTAATAATTAAAAATAAACAATCATTCGGTCATACAGATTACACCTTCATGCATTTTACACCTTTTAATGTTGTTTTAACTAATCTTGTTTTTAGACCGCAAAACATTGTATTGGTCCCTACAGTTAGGAAGGAAGAGAGTGATTAAACCCACACGTTATGAACGTTAACAACGCCGTATAAAAAATTTATTTATTTACGGAAAATAGTTATTTATGAACGAGGGCTATTAGCACGTAAGGTCCATAAACATTGTTTGCGCTCTAAATACATACAAAATGTTATGCAAGATCGTCTCAATGACCATTTATTAATAAGCATATATTATATTTTTTCTTTTTATCTTCTGTGGCAGTTTAATATAAACGTTGTTTTAAATTGTATTAATTTTATATCTCGATATTACCAAAACTCACCCTGTATAATAATCTACCAAATAATTTATATTCGTTATAGAGAAAATAGTTATTCTTATTATGACTAGTAAGATGACAAAACAATAATTTGTAACCGTATGTTGGCGATGCCATAGCAATTAAGTCAATAAGACTAGGAGATGTGATCGCCATCTTTATCTAAGTGTTACCTGAATTTGAATTCTGAAACGTTCCTAGTACATTTTATTCGTATCCTGTAATGTTATTACATTGTTACTAAGCTACTGTCGAGCTTGCTTCGATACCGTTTCGGTTATATCCCTGACGTTTATGGAGATTCTGGCCGAGTAGCAACCTCGAGTTTTACTGTATAATGAGGAATAAACTGCAAATATTTCAGTCTCGTATTTTAATGCCATTAAGAATTAGAGCGTGAACAGGGATATCGTAGACCCCATCAGCGAACGAGCAAGCGAGCAAGTATGAAATCTAGTAACCAAAGTAATAAGGTTCCTTTTACACATGTTTAAGCTTATTACTTAAGCTTAGACATCAAATAGAAAAACTGTTTTTTAATTTTTTGAGCGACCAAACATCAAAACAACAAAAGCAACAATTTTGGTTGTTTTAATACAATAATGACGATTACCGTTATATTTCTATAAAGGAATACCTTTTTGGATTTTATACTCTCAATAGTAAGCAATAACCAAAAACAAGGTAAAAATAATATTATTTCACTATTCCCTACTACTCACTACGCAGAACATTTTTTCCACAAAAATAGATATATGGTGTGGAACAACACAGGTCATTCCAACTTACAAAGTGAAAATTAAAGGAAATTAATTTTTGCTGACGACTGTGCAAGGAATGAATGGCGAGTCGGTACGTGGAATTTTAGAAGTATGCATGGTAAAGAATTTGAAATTGCGAATGTAATTTACGAAAGACACCTTGATATTCTGTGTGTATCGGAGACAAAGCGCAAAGGAAAGGTTGCTGTGGAGATGGATGATGGCAACCTAGCACTACGGTCAGGAGTTCAGCCTGAAGCGTATGGCGTAAAAGGAGTTGGTGTGATCGTAAGTGAAAGATAATGTGGGTTAGAAGGAAAGTAGAGTTTCGAAGAATTTTCCTTATTGCATACTATGCACCGGTGAAAGACACCAAGAGTGTGAGAACTTCTGGAATTATGTAGAGAACGTGTTGAATGTATGTAATCCAAACGAAAGAGTGATGATATTGAGAGACATGAACGGATGGGTAGGTCTACAGAGAGAACATACTGAACGCGTTCTGGGAAAGTTCGGAGACCAAAGAGTCAAGGAGAATGGTGAACGCCTGGTGCACACATGTGTGGAGAGAAGCCTGTTTGTATCTAATACGTGTTAAACATAAAAATTTGCATATGTATGCATGACAAAGAGGTAAATATAAAAGTGTGATTGGCTTGATAGCGTATGGTGGACAACTTAGAAGCCTGGTGAGAGACACAAAAGTAATGAGCGGATCGGAATGTGGATCGGACCAGTTTTTAGTTGTATCGAGAGTATGTTTAGGACAAAAGTGGGTCTGTAGAAGGAAAGCAAACGTAGTGCGAACGTCCAGAATTAGGGTAGACAAGCTAGTAGATAATGATGCGAGAATGAAATACGCAGATTCTGTGAGTAAAGAGTTTAATGTGAATGAAATGGTGTAGAACGAACAAATAAAAGACACAGACGTTGAAAGTGCATGGATAAGCTTGAAAAACTGTGTTGTTAATTGTGTCGTGCGGATATGTAGAAGAGCATAGACATAAAAAATGTGCTTGGTGGAATGAATCAGTAAAAAAGACGGTATGTAAGAAAAAATATGCTGCAAAAAATGAGCCTGAGAAAAAGAGATTGCATGAGGTGTGCAGATTAAGAAACAAAGAAGCGAAGCAGGCAGCGACAATAAGTAAAGAGGAAGTGATAGTTGCGGCGAGAGAGAAAATGCAGAATGATTTTGAGAGAAACAAAGCACTCTTCTGGAAATGGGCCAAAAATACAAAACGTGGCCCAAAACAGAACGCTGCACGAGTAATGAATACGAGCAACGAAATAGTATGGGATGATTGTGAAGTGAGGAAATTCTGGCAAGAATACTTCGGAAAGCTGTACAGTAGTGAGGAAAATAAGACTGAAGGGTTAAGTAAGGAGAATGTAGAAGGAATGGTGAATAAAACAGAGAATGATATTGGGATAAATGAGGCAGACAACACGGTAGGAAGGTTGAAAAGCGGTAAAGGAGCAGGCATAGATGAAATCACTGGTGAAATGATAACGTATGGAGGTGCAAAGCTTATACGAAGATTGTGTGATTGTGCGTACAATGTATACCTTAAGTGTTGAAAAGTGCGAGGGATTGGAAGAGCGCGATTATTATAACACTGTATAAGGATAAGGGAATAAGAGCGATTGCAAGAACTATAGAGGAATAAGTTCGTATATCTGGAGAAAGCATATGACAAAGTGAATAGGGAGACACTGTGGGAAATATTAAATGACTATGGCGTAAGTAAAGGTCTAATAAACGGAATAAGAGCAGTATACAACGGAAGCAGGGCATGTGTTAGGGTGAGAGGATGTGTGAGTGAATACTTTAATATTCAGCAAAGAGTGAGTTACGTTACCATGGTTGTTCAATGTATACAAGGATACATGTGTTAGGGGTAAGCATGGACCGATACAAATGGTGTAATGGTTAATGACGTAAATGTACGAGTTCTGGTGTATACAGATGACACAGTCTTATTAAGTGACAGTGCGGATTAGCTACAAACTGCTCTGAAGAGGTTTGGTACAGTCTGTGAGAGCATGGACCTAAAAGTAAACGTGAACAATACTAAAATTGTGGTGTTCAATTGAGAAGGTGAAAAGGAGAATTGAGTTTTACTCTGCAAGATAAAATTGTGGAACAAGTAGACGAGTTGGTATATCTGGGTAGCACGTTTACTGCAGACGGTACAATGGATGACGAGATAAGACGAAGGGTCAATGTTGGAAGAAAAGTGATTGGAAGTATGTGGGGGATAATGAGAAACGAAAGCATGAACCTAGCTGCGATACGAGCAATCTATAATGGCGAGTTCGTTCCTTCAGTACTGTATGGAAGTGAGACGTGGGTATGCCAAAAATACCAATGGGTATGCCGTGGGTATGGAATTCCTTAAAATCATATGTGGTAAAACGAGAAGGTAACAAACAAAATACACCTACGTACCACACAAGAGTTTTGTGTGGTACGTGGGTGTATTTTGTTTGTTACAGATCCTGCCACAGTTCCAGTGTTCCAGATTTTTCAAAACGAGAATTGGTAAGATAAAGAATGAGTGGATAATGATGGAGTGTGGCGAGGAAAAGACCATGATGGATAGATATAATAGTACATTACGTTGGTTTGATTACATTGAGAGAATGAACAACGCAAGATTAACGAAGCAAATGTATGTGGGTTAGCCTGGTAGACCGTGTAAAAATTGGCTGAATGTAGCAGAATGTATGATAAAAGAAAGAAAGATAAGGAGTTTTAAAAATAAAAGGACACGTCGGAGATAATGCATAAATCTTGCGGAAGCTAGGGAGGTATGCCGAGATAGGAAAACATGGAGAAACATGAATTAAAATAAATAAGGGGCAGGGATTATTTTGCCTATCCCGCAAGGGAATGACGTGAAGGTTGTGTTATGTTACGAAAAAATACTAATCATTTTTTGGATAATTATGCAATATCCTTTATAATACGTTCATAATGAAAATAGGCAACATTGCAAAAACAAAAAAATTAATCTTTGTGGAATAAACATTTAAAAGTTCAGGTCAGATACAGATTAAAAGCTTGGCTTGTGTTAAGAAACTTTATAAAGAAAAGTTATGCAAAACTAAATTATTTTTAAAAAATACGTTTACACATTTTTCTATAAAGTTGATCGTTATTCAGATAATGAAATAATTTGAATAAACACTTAATTCCATTAGTTGAGTTGATCGGCCTATTTCCACAGTTTTTGCTTTTTGAGCGCGACGTTTCGGAAGCGGACTCTGCTTCAATCATCAGGTTTAGTCCTGAGAAGGACTGTTTTCGCACTTAAGTCGAATTCATATATTATATAATTTTTTCTCAAGCACTTGAATACCCTCAGATTCGAACTTGGTACTTGGTACCTTTCACTTACACTTTTACCGTTGAGCCACTGACTGATCCAATATATATTTTTAGAACTTATATATATATATATATATATATATATATATATATATATATTACAGGGTGACACAGAAAAAAGTGCCTTGTATAGTGCCACGCGATAGAGGACACTAAAATAAGAAAAAGATTCCTATTAACTTAGGTCCGCAACGCCTTCGTTTAAAAGATATAGGGTGTTGAAGTTTAATTATTTTTTTGCTATTTTTTAATACCTTTTTACAATGAAAAAAAAAACAATAAATTTTTAGAAGATGTTCAAATTGTTATCCTTGTACTTGAATACATTTTTCAATTCTTCTTACTAAGGATTGACGGCATCTTTGAATTATTCCTGGGTTATTACGGAATCTATCTGCGGATTCCATAATTCTTATCCATAGTTGCTCTTTATTATGTATTTTTACAGAATAAACATCATTTTTCATGAATCCCCAAAATGAAAATTCGAGGGGATTAAGGTCGGGACTGCGATCTGGCTAGGGTACAGGTCCCCCTCGACCAATCCACGTATTTCCAAATCTCCTATCCTTGCCAATCTAGAAAAGTGAGCTGGCGCGCCATCATGCATGTAACGCATTCTACCAATAATAGTCAATCGATTGGCCAATTGAAATGGGCCAATTAAGTAATTGTCAATTATACCTGCCCACACATTAATAGAAAAGCCATATTGGTGACTTCTAATTAAGGTTTTGCAAATAAGTTACTTTGGCGCTTTTGGATAATTTGAATGCATCGGATGCATTTTTCTCGTAAACCGTTGGTTCTAGCGACTTCAATAAGGTATAACTTTCTGCAGCAGAAAAGACGGGAAAACAAATTTTTCCAGTCGAAAATCACATACAGTGTAAGGCAAAAAAGTTAGGACCGATTCAAACAAGATGGAAACCTGTATGTGGCGCCTTCTATCAGTAATAAAAGAACTAAGGTAATATTTGAATTCTGCGTGATAAAAAGCCCCTGTATACAAAATTTCGTCCGCTTATTACATCATTGTAAAAAGATATTTAAAAACAAAAACAAAAAAATAATTAAACTTCAACACCCTATATCTTTTAAACGAAGGCGTTGCGGACATAAGTTCACAGGAACTTTTTTTCTTATTTTAGTGTCCTCTATCGCGTGGCATTATGCATGGCACTTCTTTCTATGTCACCCTGTATATATATATATATATATATATATATATATATATATATATACAGTGCGTTCAATATAATCGGACGCACTCAATAACTCTTTTGTATTGCGTTTCACAAGAAAATGTTTAAATAGTTTTTTATTCATTTACAAATACTCTATTAAGTGTTTGGTTTAGATAATTTTTTAAGCTTCCGGTTTGACCGGAAGCGCACATAATTTTTTTTTTTTTTAATCACACTGTATATATATTTTTGCACTTTTGCATTGCTTATTTTTTTCTCAATACATACGTATAAAATTCTTATAGTGTTTTATAAAAAAAAATTAGAAAAAAATGCCTTTGAAAGTGTTTCAATTTTATTATACGATTAGAAGAATCAAACAAAACCGTAGGCAGCGTACGTCAACAATATCGCATCGCAATTGTGTTTTCGTTTATTGCAATTGACAATCAGATAAAAGTTTAATTTGATTTCAATCGAAATAATTGTTTAAAATGAATAACAGTGAAAAAGTTGACCTGTTGTTAATTTTCGGTGAATGTAAACGTAATTCTCGACGAGCGGTAGAATTATACGCACAAAGATATCCCAATAGATACCATCCTTCCGAAAGTTACATACGAAAAATTGAACAATCGCTTAGAATGCGTGGAACATTACCAGGAGTAAATTATCAGAATTTAGAACAACAAAGAAATGTTTTGACCGAAGATATTGAAGTACAAATATTGGGTTATTTTAGAGTAAATTCACGGTCATCTATTAGACATGTAGCGCAAGAAGTAGGTGCATCAGTTGGCTCAATTCACAGGACACTAAAAAAATTCAAAATGCTGCCGTATAAAGTCGATTTGGTTCAACACTTGCGACCTCAAGACTCTGATCAGAGAATAACTTTGATTGCATGGATAGTTGAGCTATGTGATCACAATCCATTATTTTTAGATCATATTTTATGGACAGATGAATCCAAGTTTACAAATAATGGAGTTATTAATAAACAAAACAATCGTTATTGGTCTGACGAAAATCCTCATTGGTCAATGGAAACTAACCATCAAATCGTATGGGGTACTAATGTTTGGTGCGGTTTAATTGGAAACCAATTACTAGGGCCTTATTTCTATGATGGTAATCTAAAGGCCAATAGGTATCTTGAATTTTTAGATAACGTGCTACCCACAATGTTCGATGAGTTTCCTCTGCTTCTGCGACAACAATTGTATTTCCAGCAAGATGGAGCTCCAGCTCACAACGCGTTGATAGTAAAAGAATATCTTAACCAAACGTTCAATGAACGATGGATAGGAACTAACGGCCCGGTAGAATGGCCTGCGAGATCACCGTATCTTACACCGTTAGACTTTTCCTTGTGGGGTCATTTAAAAACAGTGGTGTATGCCGATCCACCTTTACATGTTATAGACTTAAAGAATAAAATTACAGCTGCATGTGTTAATTTAACTACGCAGCAAATCAAAAAAGCAACTAACCATGAACTCAGGCGACGATTAGAAGCATGTCTAGAACAGAATGGTGGCAACTTTGAACAATTTAATCGCTAATTATAACTGATTTTGTTTAATTTTTCTAACCATATAATAAAATTGTAAAACTTTCGATGGCATTTTTCTCTAATTTTGTTTTATAAAACCCTATAAGAATTTTATACGTATGTATTGAGAAAAAAATAGGCAATGCAAAAATCCAAAAATATATATAGTGTGATTTAAAAAAATAAAATTATGTGCGCTTCCGGTCAAACCGGAAGCTTAAAAAATTGTCTAAACCAAGCACTTAATAGAGTATTTGTGAATGAATAAAAAACTATTTAAACACTTTCTTGTGAAAAGCAATACAAAAGAGTTATAGAATGCGTCCGATTATATTGAATGCACTATATATATATATATATATATATATATATATATATATATATATATATATATATCTTTTCTGATAGTGCAATGTATGTGGCTTCCTTGAGTTTCCGACGAGTTGTGTTCTCATCCTTTGCCACTATCTGTATGTTATCCCATTGGATGCGGTGGTCTTCGTTCCAGACATGTTCGGCGATTCTTGACCTTTCTGTTTCGCCCTTGCGGACATTGTTCTTATGTTCCTGAGTTCTCACTTTGAGTGATCTACTGCTCTCTCCTATGTATGCTCTGCCGCATTCGCATGGTAGGTTGTATACACAATTCTTGGAATTCTGATCTTCATTGTGTGGTTTGGTTTTGGTTAGTACTTCCCTGAGCGTTCTGGTCGATTTTAAGGCAGTGTGTATCTTGTATTTGCTACCTATCCTTCGTATTTTGTCTGAGGTACCTTGTATATATGGTATTATCGCTGTATATTTAGATTCTCCTTTTTCGGTTACCCTTTCCTTGTTTAGGTTAGGTGTTAGATCGGGGTAGCCTTATAAATTTTTTAGAGCAAAATTACGCGTAAAATGTAATTAATCCATGTGCTTAAGATCTATACGTACGTATTTTTCTAACTTTGAAACATGCAGTTGTTTCAGAAATAATCGATAAAAACCAAAAATTGCGCCTAATAAACTACCCCCAAACCAACATCTAAACGGTTGCAGTAGAAATACATGAAGATTGAATACAACCTTTCAAGTGCATACTCATTATGTTTGTGGAGTTATCGTGGATACACACATGCACATACGCATACACCCTCACACACTCACTCACTACGGCATACACACGTGCGCGCACGCAAACTCACACGCACACATACGCGGACACAAACCCGCAGGCTCGCACACACGCATGCACACACGGTCATAATCCGCGCGCAGACACCTACACATACGCACACGCACACGCTCACACACGGACATACACGCGCGCGCGGGCACACACACACACACGCACACATAAAGCCCGCACATGCACGTCCGCACATACACACACGCACACATGCACACACGCACACGCGCACACGCGCACACACGCACACCCGCATACGCGCGTACGCACACACGCACACACGCACATACGCACACACGCAAAAACGCACACACGTACACACGCACACACGCACACACGCACATACGCACACACGCACACACGCACACGCGTACACGCTCAGACACACACATGCACACTTACGCACACATACACGCTCGTACACGCACACACACACATAGGAGATCTTGGCGAAAGTTTGTCAAACGTCATAAAATGAGCTAATAGGTCGATATAGCAACAGTAAAAAAGTCGATTGCATAACCTTCTATACCTACATGTGCATATTTAGGTTGGAAAGTAAAAAATGTAAAAGGCTGAATAACCTTATATTAGGTACATAGATTCGAACATTTGTTATAGGATGGGTAAGTAGATAAACGGCGCATTTTCACAAAATACATAAATAATGAATTTAAAGCTGGGTTCTGTTCATTAAATTGTGTATTTAAAAATAAATCTACCCGATCTGACATACCCACTCGATCGTATAAACCTTACACTATATAATTATGTCTTCCTCCTATTAATTGTCAATAATTATTAATGCGATAATAATAGTGCATTTTATTAATTTTGTTAAAAATTGTTTAAAAACTATTGATAAATTTATAATTACAATTGAAATGATATATATGGGAGCGATTGAATCGAAAATTAATTGAAAATGCCGCTATCAAGTGAATTAGTTGTAGTGCTTGAAAACGATCAATTTCATTTGCTAAAGCAAATGTTGAGAGTTTGCGGTGTTTCGCTTTACTCAAATGAAAAAATATCTTACAAAATTTACTCATTGTTTATATTGAGCTTAAATTTATATCCATTTTATCAATATATCGGTGCTCACAAGTATTTGGAAAATTCAGGGGAAGTTTTCGAATTTTTTATATTTCAGGCAGTAACGACATTGAGTAAAGAATACATTTCCAATACGTTTTAATACATATAACATTTTGCAGTTTTTATCAAAGCCGTTGTTTTGGTTTATAAAAGAAAGTTTATGGCAGAAATTTTAAGAAGGCTTCAAAGTGATACATTTTTGCCTAATTATGAGCGAGGCGGAGAAGAGGAGTTCATTTTAAAAAAACAATGCATTTTGTTAATGAACAGACAAGTAAGAAATTGTTATTACAATTTTTGTCGTTTTTGAAAGTTTGCTTAATTTATTTAAGCATAATTTCTTATCCTTTATCATTATTACACTGCACTTATCTTGTATAACGTGCTTCAAAATAATTGCAATAAGTTTTATAGACAGATTCCTTATCGACCATTCGCTGCAATTTTTTTTTCTGCATGCTCTCTCCTAGAAGTAAAAAAAAACGTTTTCATTTACTTTCCTTTTCCAAAGAAATAAAATAATACATTTTTGCGTATAATTATGCGATTTATTATGTAATACGTTTATAATTAGAACAGGTACCGTAGTCAAAATAGCAATAATGATTTATGTCAGTAACGTAACAATATACGTGAAAATTAAATAAAAATGAAAGGCTGATGGTGAGTCAAAAATATGGTAAATACCCGTATTAAATCCAATTTAATTAACTTGCATGGTTTATTTTGGTTTCGTATCTTGAAAAGATTTGTACCGGGTGGCCAACTAAGAACGGCCGTCGGCCATATCTCAGGAATGGATTATAGCACAGGTTCGGGAAAAAAAATTTTATAACAAAAGCGGCCTCGAGAAACGCCTGGAAATTATTTTCAGAATTGTAGGCCCACCGCTAGAGGGCGTATTTGACAGTTAAAATTTTAAAAAGCAAAATTTTTTAAAATTTACTCAATTAAGAGGCATATTAAATATTATAATCAGATTCCTCGACAAATTCTGCATATTTTTTATTTGACAAGTTTTAGTCTATCTCTTCAAATAAGGGGGTGGAACCTTGTTACGAAAAAACGCCTTTAATTCAGGTTCTGCTTGCCCGATTTTAATAAACTTGATGTTGTTTGGAAAGAGCTTTTGTTAAACAATAGAAAATTTGTAAATTTGAAGCAGTCTGATTAATAATATAAATGCTAGAGGACGCTGTTTAATATTTTTTTAATACTGTGTTTTCTCTTTACAATTTTAAACGGAAGCATAAAAATTTAAGTAGGTCCTTAAAAATTAGACTAAATTAGCAATAAAACAGTGAAAACCGCAAGTCGATATCTTTTTCCTATTCTGAGATATCGAAAGAAACAGGTAAATGGCGGGAATTGTTCTTCCAACGTCTAGTAGGCTAGTTCACGTTAACGGAAATTATTAAATTTAGCCTGGATGAAAATATCTTACATTGGTCTGCAGTAATTTAAGCTATTATCATACTAATGTTATGGTTGCCGCTAGATTACCTAAATGTAGTGCCGTCGCTACTAACAATGAGAACAAATTATAAAATAATAATGTGATAAATCTAACATTTTTTTAATTATATAAAAATGTTATATTTGTTTTCAGCGATGTGTTAGTAAATCAAAAGCATAAAATATCAATAAAAACCGATATTTGGCCAGCAACAACAAATACAGTTTAAGATATGAATTACGATTTACTGATGACAACAAAATTAGTAAAGAGGGCCATGTAAGATATAAAATAAATTCCCTGTTGAAAACAAGCAAGCTATGATTTTCACGAATATGTCAAAAATTATTCATCGTGTTGCATTTAATTGACTTTCTTTATCTTTTCGTACCAAAATGATTCTTACAAATGAAGAAGCATTTGATATGTTGGCAGTTTATTTTGAATGTATGAAAAATGCAACCGTTGCTGCTAGAGTGTATGCACTGCAGTACCCAAACAGACGGCATCGCAGCAGAAGGGTTTTTCTCCGACTCGCACACCGTGTGCGTACTACTGGAAATGTGAATCTTCCTGTGTACCGAAGACAACGTAGAGGTAGAATAGAGGAAATGTTATTGATGTTTTAGCTTATGTAAATGTTAACCATCATTCAAGCACCAGAGCTATAGCTGGAGACTTGGATATATGTCGAACCACCGTCCAAAATATTTTAAGAGAACACTGGCGACTACTTATTTATTAATGCATGTTTTATTCGGTATTATAATGATAAAAATGTTTTAATTTTTTTCGTTTGTCGTTATATGATTCTCATTTTTATCATACCGAAAATGTCATTACATCAAAGTTAACTTGTGACAACATGACTAATGTATTTGCCGCCATTTTATGTCCAGTTTCAATAAAACACCAAATTATTTAATGAAATTATCTTATGCTATGTGAATAGATTTTAACTAACAACATGATAATTAAGTAAGGCAAAGTAAAGTAAAAAGGTACCAATAATAAAAAATAATGAGAGGCCGGACGAAAAAAAATTCGTAATAACATTACTAGAGTTAATGCATTTAAATTCCTTTTTTGTAATCGTCACTTTTAATACATAAAAAGAAAAGTGGTATATAACTAAATATATAAACTTTTTTATTTATGTATTTAATTTGACATTTGTCAACAAATATTTCAAAATTTAATTTTTTTCTAATTTTATGTGAACGATTACAAAAAAATGTATTCGCAACACGTGCGCTGTCAACTTTTTGGTGCTCGGCCATATATTTTATCCCTCGGCTACGCCTCGGGTAAAAAAGAACAGCCTCGCACCAAGAAATGTGTAAACAGCGCACTAGTTGCTAAATCTACTATTTTGTTTACTAACAACGAAGGACTTCAATGTGTCTTATTGATCTGATTACTTTATAATATATACTATTTTAGATTGCACCCATATCACATGGTCCTACAGCATAGTTTGAATGCTCAAGATTTCGATACCAGGTTGAATTTTTGCAACTGGCTCTCAAATATGATACACGACGATCCTGAAATACTTTCACGAATTATGTGGACAGATGCGGCTACTTTTCATAGTGATGGTAGTGTAAATCGACATAATATGCACTACTGGTCTGAAACGAATCCCCACTGGATGCAGGAGGTCCAACATCAGGGTCGTTGGTCTGTAAATGTGTGGTGCGGGATTCTAGGTGGAGAAATAATTGGGCCTTTTTTTTTAATGAGACTGTTAATGGAGAAAGATATTTAGATTTTTTAAGCAACGAATTGCCACTTCTTTTAGAAGATGTACCCTTGGCCATTCGTCGTGACATGTTCTTGCAACATGATGGGTGCCCAGCACATTATTCTAGAGATGTTCGGAATTTCTTAGATCAATCGTACCCTGAAAGGTGGATAGGACGTGGAAGTTTATTTATTTGGTCACCAAGGTCTCCAGACCTAACTTGTTTAGATATTTATTTGTGGGGGCGAATAAAAGATCTCGTTTATACCGATAGACCCACAACAAGATTGAAAGAATACGACAGACAACACGAAGTATTTCAAGAGCAGAAATTGAAACTGCTGTTCTCTCCACCCGTCAGCGATTGATTTCATGCAATTGAAGACGACATTTCAAACATCTAGGGCGACACTAATTACGTAGTTATTTATTTAAGGTTTTAATTGTTAGATTTATCACATTATTATTTTATAATTTGTTCTCATTGTTAGTAGCGACAGCATTACATTTAGGTAATCCAGCGGCAACCATAACATTAGTATGATACCAGTTTAAATTACTGCAGACCAATGTAAGATCTTTCCATCTAGGCTAAATTTAATAATTTCCGTTAACGCGAACTAGCCTACTAGACGTTGGAAGAACAATTCCCGCCATTTACCTGTTTCTTACGATATCTCAGAATAGGAAAAAGATATCGACTTGCAGTTTTCACTGTTTTATTACTAATTTAGTCTACACAAACACAACATTAAAAAAATATTAAACAGCGCCCTCTAGCATTTATGTTATTAATCAGATTGCTTCAAATGTACAAATTTTCTATTGTTTAACAAATCTCTTTCAAACAACGTCAAGTTTATTAAAATCGGTCAAGCAGAACCTGAATTAAAGGCGTTTTTTCGTAACAAGGTTCCCACTCTACTCCACCCCTTATTTGAAGAGATAGACTAAAACTTGTCAAATACAAAATATGCAGAATTTGTCGAGGAATTTGATTATAATATTTAATATGCCCCTTAATTGAGTAAATTTTGAAAAATTTATCTTTTTAAAATTTTAACTGTCAAATACGCCCTCTAGCGGTGGACCTACAATTCTGAAAATAATTTCCAGGCGTTTCTCGAGGCCACTTTTGTTATAAAAATTTTTTTTCCGAACCTGTGCCATAATCCATTCCTGAGATATGGCCGAAGGCCGTTCTTAGTTGGCCACCCGGTACAAACAACTAAATTCCATATTAGAAATGTTTTCGCCAAATTACGCGTGACTTCAAAAAATTATGTAATGAATAATGCTAAAATCTATATGCTGGTGTTTCAAAAATATCTGATAAAAACTAAAAAAACACTGCGCTTAGCAACCCCCTCTCCTGCTGGATTTCTCCCAAAATCTAAACGACTGCAAGGGAAATGAAAAAAGTTTAATTACAAAATTTTAAATACGTACGTTTGATCGTTCTAGACATATCGTGTGTGCATTCACACAAATACACATTAACACACGACTACACGCACATGCCCAAGACTACGCCCATCCCGACGCATAAACGCACACTTGTATGCAGGCACGCACGCACGCTCACACGCACGCACGCACATACACATACACATAAACATACATATACACATACACATACACATACACATACACATACACATACACATATACATACACATACACATACACATACACATACACATATACATACCATACATATACATACACATACACATACACATACACATACACATACATACACATACACATACACATACACATACACATACAAACACATACACATACATACACATACATACATACATACAACACATACACATACACATACACATACACATACACATACACATACACATACACATACACATACACATACACATACACATACACATACACATACACATACACATACACATACACATACACACACACACCCACACGCACACGCACACGCACACGCATACGCATACACATACACACACCACACACATACACCACACACGAGAGCTCATTGGAAAGAGCATGTCCTGTGAATTTCAAATATGTATAGAACTAATAACTTTAGAGTATGTTCTGGCCTCTAGAGTGCGCCATGTGACGCGTTTACGTATTTATAGATTTTTGTAGTAAATTTTAAATGGAAGGATATATTTTTTATTATTATAAGAAACGGGCAATACAATTACAGTTCACCCTGTCAAAACCGCAAATGTTTATCTTGCGCATTTACAAAGGTATTTAGATTTTTTTAATATTTTGGTAAGTATTGACTAACCCTGTATATTGTCAGATAACATAAATTACTGATTTTATTTAAAAAAAATGAAATAGAGACAGCACAACTATATTTAATGATAAAAATGTAACATCTAGACAAAACAAATAAAGTGGTATATTATGTATCACAAAAATACATTTTACATCCGTTTAGGAGAGCTCCAAATCGTGTGAGTGCAAAGTGATTTTTTTGTAAGTGAGTTGAATACTATACTTTTTTTAAACACAGCACAAATAATTATTCTTCATGTATTTTTTAGTTTCTACAAATAAAAATTGGATTTAACTAAAAATCATTACATAATACTTTAAATATATTAAAAATAACGAAATAAATAAAACACTCGGTTCCTACTGTAGCGTCGTTTAAATCCACATATGCATATTCTAATACTGATTTTGTTAAGAAAGTCATATGCATACGAAGTAACTTATTTAAATATCTAACTTTTCAATAATTGATTGATTGGGAATGGACGGACTAACGTGCGAGAATTTACAGATCAGTGCAAGAATTGTGTCATTGATGCGAGAATGAATTCGTTCCTTTAATATAGGTACTTATTATAATAATACAATTAAGAAATAAGAAAGTTTTGATGTAGTCAAAGGCAAACTAACTAATTCAAAAAAAGTTGTTTTCTTAAATGCTCAAAATGTCTGCCATTTTCTTCTAAACGTTGTTCTAATCTTTGTCGAGTAGACATAACGGCATCCTTCTATTTCACGTTAAGTGAAAAATGTGCTGGGCAGCCGGCGAGTTGTAGAAACATATTTTGCCTGGTTTCAAGAGGCACATCTTCTAATAACAACGGCAATTCATTCCTCAGGAACTCCAAAAAGTTGTTTCCATTTACTGGTTGGCGAAAGAAATAGGGCCCAATAATTTTACCTCCTAGTATAGCACACCACACATTGAAGCTCCTATATCCCTGATGTTGAACTTGTCTTATCCAATGGGGACTTTTGGCAGACCAGTAATGCATATTTTTTATGTTGATTTTATCATTGCTATGGAAGGTAGCCTCATCTGTCCAACAAATTTTAAATAAAAATTCGGGATCTTCATTGATCATACCTAAAAGCCAATGGCCGAAATCTGTTCGCTTATCATAATCCTCCTCTTTTAATTGTTGACAAGTAATCATATGGTAAGGATGTAATCTAAAATTAAAAATATATTTAATAATAAACCATCTACTTGAAAATTTAATAAAAGTTACCGATTAGCTTTTAAAATATTTTTTGATGGAACTCCGACATATCCCCAACTCACGAGATAATGTTCTGGTACTAATATAGGGATGAGCTTCTATATATGCCAAAACATTAATAGTATTCTCCTCGGTTGTGCCTTTACCATTACTTCGTAATACTGGGCAGCGAATGCTTCCAGTACGCCGTAACGGTTCAAACAATCTTTTAAAAGTTCTTTTTTTATAACGATGGCGATATGGATAGCGCATAGCATATTCTCTTTCAGCTATTGGAGAATTCTGGAAGCATTCAAGGTAAATATTAACCATATGCATAGCCTCATCATACGTAAAAGGCACTTTTTTAATTAACACACCTCTTAAATTCAACAATAAACTCAAACTATTTATGATTTGACATTTCTTCACAGTAAGAGTATTAGTTTTATTTGTTTCCAAAGCCTACTAAATGTGTTTTCAATTGTAATATATAATTACAGGAATTCATCTGTTTTTAGATTAATGTTGGGTTGCTATTCCCTAGTTAAATAAATATCTAGAGAGTTGCGGTCTTCATAAACATTTTATCGTTTCTAGTAGTGTTAATAAGTATTGTAAAATAATAGCAGTAAAACAGAAAATTATTTTTTTGTAAATTATTACAACATGCTATTTTAAATTTCGCGTAAATGTAGCATTATTATGATGCATCGTTTACAGATTTAACTTGTGGCATATATTTTTAATTTTAATGTCTTTAACAAACTTAAGAATTTATGTTATCTGACAATATACAGGGTCAATACTTACCCTTTTCTTATATTAATAAAAAACATATCCTTTCACATGGCGCCCTCTAGCGGCCAGAACAAACTCTAAAGTTATTAGTTCTATACATTTTAGAAATTCACAAGTCATGCTCTTTCTAATGAGCTCTCGTTTGTCTAAATCGGTTAAATAGTAAGGAAGTTACAGACATTTTTATAAGGATTAAAATATTCTTCCCCCACCACTTACCCATAGGAGATATGGAAAAATGAGCTAGTGAAAGTTGTAGAGCTAATCGAGTGCTTTCGTACGGTGATACTTTTTACTAACCTTAATTAGGGAAAAATTCATTAAAACAATGCGAAAATATTTTTAATCGTATTTTTTTAGCCGATTTTATTATAAATATTTTTTCCCAACATTGTCAGCCAAACGGTTGCGGAGATATGGCCCTGTGCCTCCTTTATTTGGCCACCCTGTACATATTCAAACGTACGTAGGTTGGAAGGTGCAGCATTTTGTTAAGAAATCTTTTTGGTTTTTTAGAATTTATATTAATACTAATAATTTTAGATAAAAAAAAAATGATGTGAACAGTACATAATTTCTTAGGCGTGAGTCAAAATGACAACTGGGTGACATTTTAAAATTGTTTTTCTTATGGGAAGGGGGTTTTTAAATCAACCGCCGAATTTGAAAACATTTGAATAAGTCGTATTTGCGTGACGCCCAATTTCGTTTTCAACCCCCTCTTACGGTGATACATTCAAGAACAGATTCTGAACGTACTGCTAAATGTGACAGTTAATTATAGCTATGGTTTTTAGACTGTTAGTTGTCAAATTAGGAAATGTGTGAAAATGTCTCGTCCTTTAAACCAATCGCAAATAACTAATGTAAAAACGTCGAGAAAGAATAAATACAAATATTGCAACGTTAAATTCTTATTTTAAAATATGTTCGAAATGTTCGCCTAGCATACCATGGCAATAAATATTCGGTTGGAGAATGATTTCCTAACGTTCTGAAGAATTCCTGGGGTTACTTGTGCACAAACGTGAATGATACGTCGACGAAGTTTTTCCAAAGACCCCAGATGTGTTGTATAAACTCGAGATTTAAGGTAACCCCATAGAAAGCAATCTAGGGGTGAGTGATCCTACGACCGCGCTGGCCACTCGGTAGAACTCCGGCGACCAATCCACCTATCCGTATAAGCAGCGTCTAAGTAATTTCTCACATCTCTAAAGTAACGCTGTGGGGCACCGTCTTGTTGGAAAATGACGTTCATGCTGAATTCGTGGGGATTTTGGGCTATAATGTTATTAATGAGATCAGTAATTCTCTTTTCCAATAGTTCGAGTACATGGGGCCATTTAAATTACCATCTAAAAATGTGGGCTCTACAATGTGAATACCTTAAATGCCCGCCCAAACATTGAATTATTGGGGAAACTGTGTATGTACTTCACGAAATACATGAGGATTTTCATCATTCCAGCATCAGAAATTTTGAGTGGTAACACGTCCGCTCAGATAAAATCTGCTCACCTCGCTAAAACAAACATGTTTTAAATAGTCAGGATTTCTTACGATCCTCTCTGATATAATCTCGCAAAACTCGAATCGCCTATCAGGATCATCTTCTGCCTATTCATGAAGAAGTTGCATATATATACTTTTCCAAAATTCGTATTAAATGTACTGGCCTCCACTTTCGCACTTTGTTCAGGATTTACTACCATTTCATCAATTACCTGTATTTTCACATTTTCTACAGTACTGGGTCTCCCGGATATTGGTGCATCTTTTACTATCCCTATTGATCGAAATTTTGACAGTAAATTATAAGAAAATCTTCTACATGTTGGCCGTTATGGAAAGCGTTCATTAAAAATACGTACGGCAGCATGGTAATTGCTATTAGCTGCACCAAAGATGATAACTGCTTCAGTTTTTTCGTTTAAAGGACGAGGTATTGCCATTATCATACACTTTATAATATGACAACGAAATTTTAGAGTTTAAAAATCGTAGCAACAATTAACGGTCACATTTTGTAGTACGCTCAGAATCAGTTCTTGAATGTATCGCCGTAACAGGGGGTTGAAAACGAAATTGGGCGTCACGCGATCACGAGTTATTCAAACGCTTTCAAATTCCACAGTTGATTTAATAATGAAACTACCTTTAAAATGAGGTGCCACTTGACCTCCTTCCATAAAAAAATTCAAAATGTCGCCCAGTTGTTATACACATACACACATACACGCAAATGCACATACGCGCACACGCAAACGCAATCACAAACGCAAACATACACACACGCGCGCGCGCGCACACGTATAGATTTGTATAAATATAAGTATAAAAATACATCATTTAAACCCAAAAGTTAAGTATTTTAGTTATGTGCAATGATGAAAGTTTACCTTTTCGAATTCTGTAGTTGCCTTCTTCTAAATATACAGGCTTGGGATAAAGTATGGAACCAAGTAAATGTCTTTAAAACGAAACGAACGATGTCTTTGAAACTTTGCAGGTAAGTACAAGGGGGAAAAATGAATGCATCTGAGGTACATTTTTTTGTTAATAATATACTTCCGGTTTAACCGTAAATACCTCAACTTTTTTAATTGAAATGGGACACCTTGTATATTTTTGCAGATTTTTAAATATCTTGTTGTTTCGAATTCGTATATACTGCGTTTAGTGTAAAAAACTGTAAAAACGAGGAATACAGCACTTTAATTAACAACTTTAAAATGTTTATACGTTAGGGTAAAAAACCATTTAGATAAACAAATTGATGTTGTTTGTATTATTAGTAAGAAATAAACGAGTACTATCGAGTAGGTAACTGTTGCCGAACCGTCAAATTGTAATTTACGGAAACAAATTATACGATTAAGAATGGTTCATTCAAGTGAAAAAGATCTTATTGAAATATCGATGACTGGTTATGGTGATCGTGTTAGAACTCATGAAGAAGTGTGTCATATTTTTAATGATTTACATCCTGAAAGAAATCCCATATCACGTTCAACAGTTAATAAAACATTACAACGTTTTAATTCAACTGGGATGGTCAAAAACTGGAAGACCGCGGACCGCAACGAACGAAACTATTCAAAACATTGCAATCGATTTAGAGGAATTACCTGAAACTTCTACTATAATTTTGGCACTAAACCATGGTATAAGTCGACGTTCTGTAGGAAAGATATTGAAAAGTATCATTCGTATACGTAAAATTGGTTCAAGAATTGTCAAACGATGATTTTGCGAACGACTGATGGACATCTGTAATGTCAACGAACATTTTGCATGTTATGTAATGTTTTCCGATTAGGCAACTTTTTGTTTAAATGGAACAGTTAACCGCCATAACTCAAGGTATTGGTCAAATGAGAATT
This sequence comes from Vesta saturnalis, assembly GCA_036346205.1. Lineage (NCBI taxonomy): Eukaryota > Metazoa > Arthropoda > Insecta > Coleoptera > Lampyridae > Vesta > Vesta saturnalis. Next base: position 1,042,710 of record JARFJB010001532.1, read on the forward strand.
CTCATTGGATTCATGAAGCACATAGCCAGTATCCACAGAAGTTGAATGTTTGGATGGGAATTGTCGAAAATAGGCTTATAGGCCCATTTTTTATAGATGGAGACCTGAATGGTGACAAGTATTTAGATTTACTGAATAACCAAATTATTCCCGCACTTCAACAGAATTAGCAGTTACCACAAAATGTTTGGTTTCAACAAGATGGAGCACCTCCCCACTATGATAGACGGGTTAGGGATTTTCTGGATACGAATTTTCCAAATCGATGGATTGGACGTAGAGGATTCATAGAGTGGCCTGCTCGTTCTCCGGATCTTAGCCCATTAGATCTCTTTCTTTGGGGTTATCTAAAATCACGTATTTACGTTAAACGATCAACATGCATGCAGAAATTGAGACAAAGAATTATTGATGAATGTGAACTGATACATGGAGAAGTCTTGGAAAGAGTGACGCAAGAATTTGTTAATAGGCTGTCATATTGTCAGGAGGTGAACGGCAAGCATTTTGAACATTTGAAATAATTTGGTTTAAATTATCATTCTCATTAGCCTAAAGTAAATAAATTAAGTTATTCTACAACTAAAAGTGAGTTATTTCTCATTCCTACAAATTATTTTCACTAACCCCAGTATGTACGAATTCGAAATAACATGATCTTTCAAAATCTGCACAAATACACAGGGTGTCCCATTTCAATTAAAAAAGTTGAGGGTATTTCCGGTTAAACCGGAAGTATATTATTAACAAAAAAATGTACATCAGATGCATTTTGCCCCCTTGCACTTACTTGCAAAATTTCAAAGGTATCGTCCGTTTCGTTTTAAGGATATTTACTTGGTTCCATACTTTATCCCAACCCTGTACATATAATATTAGAATTTATCGTTGCCATGTTTAACAGATCTTTGTTTACTGTTTTAGGCAGTTGTTTATTGGAGTGTCGTTACTATAACAGTTATATTTGCTGTACTTGATGCTGCTTATTCTAGAATTCGCAGCAATGACTATCATGACTGGAAATTTGAATATGGTCGAGTTACAATTTTCAATACTTCATACAGTCCTAATTACGAAATTGCATCGCTATACCAAAACCTTTCTTGGTTTCCAATTGGATGGACATTTGCTATGTCGGACTTACTAACCGTCACCATTTTGGCACACATCACTTGTCAATTAAAGATATTGCAAACGTTTATCAGAAAAATTATTACAAACAGTTACAAAAAAATGACAAAGGTAAAGTTTCTTAACAAAAAGAAGGAATTAATATTATTAATTATAGGGAGAAATCAATAACAAATGCGATATCGATGGCAGTAAAATACCATGGATATATCTCCAATCGTCTTTAAAAGAAGCAGTTAAATACCATCTGTCTATTTTTGAAATTACCGAAAATATTGAAGAAAGCTTTCATTTACTAATACTTTTAATCGTACTGTCAGGGATTGTGCTGATAGGGTCTTTGCTGTACAAAATTAACGGTGTAAGTAATTTTTGTTACGAATCTAAACATTACTGATAATCTCCTGTTAGCTGCATGTTGGAGGAGTGATGTGCTTATTCTGTGAGATAGTTCTAATAAGTTACTGGGGTAACGAGGTTAGCCTGGAAAGCCAAAATGTTTTAAACGCTTGCTATGATGTAAAATTTTATGGTACTGATACAAGGTTTCAAAAAGGTTTATTTATTATGATGGAAAGAAGTAAGAGACCTATTACATTTACGGTTGGGAAATTTTCACCTTTAACTCTTGGAACGTTTCTTTGGGTAATTATACCGTTTTTTAAAATTGAAATAATGTTTGCGTATTATAGATTGCACGTACTTCGTATTCTTATCTAATGATACTTAGAAGAGTGAATAATTAATCTTGTTAGGAATCACAAAACTTAATCGAGTGTGCACAATTGTTTAGAGACGTTTTATTCAAAGCACTTGTCCACTTCATAGTTGTGTTAAACAAAACTTTGCAATAATGGGTTATTAAATAGCTTATTTAGTCCAAAGTGTATTGAACCAAAACGACTTCTATCCACCCTTACCTTAGTAACACTGATTCAAAATCCTCAAAGTCTACTTTGAGGATACCGATCCAGATGAACCAGTGTGGAGGATGTTTGACCAAAATGTTGATTTCTGCCAGAAGGATCTTTGATGCCGGTCCAAAATATTGAGAGAAGATTCAAGCTGTAGGACAAACTTCAAGCTAGTCTGTGATCCTGAATTCTTCCATAAGAGTCCTGTTTCGAAGCGCTGGTCTGACCATTTTCAAGATACTCCTAAAAGGATCTTATTTCAGGTTCTGGTCTATGATGTTGAAACTAAATTCGAGATTCCTCCAAAAGACCTTACTCAAGACCCTGATCCAGTTCCATGCTCCTTAATCAGCGATGGTCGAACTTTTCCCTTAACGATTAAATTACACCGAGAGAGTTTAACTTTTATATTATGTTAATGGCTAAGGTTGTGCTCGCGTTAAACCAGTAGATTATGCTGTAACAAAACTTAAAATATATACCAATAGATGGCAATTTAATCAATAAACAGGTACTTTCTAAGATACACCAACAGATCGCGATATAGTTAAATTTGTTGTTAACTTTTACGTTACAAGAGATGATGTTGTAATCAATCAAACGATCATTTCCAAGGTGGCTTAATAATGTTGGAATATAAATTCTTCTTTATCGGGTAAATTGAAAAACCTTTTGTTGCGGGCAGAATACAAACATCTTCTTTACCGGCAGAATCCTTCTTTACCAGCATTCAAAGTACGCCCAAGTGTCAGTGTTTACAGAAATCTTCTTTACCAGTTCTCAAATTGCCCCAAGAGCCGCTGTTCTACCGTTATTGATTTAATTTTGTGTTATAAATATCCATTTTATACAGTTGGGCAGGTTTCAAATAGTCAAACTACCGGTTTCAACAAAAGGTGTAATATATAATCAATCACAATAATCATAAGGTTACTTGAAATAGTTTTGTATGTTGTTATCAACTATTACTTTATTATTATAACTTGTTATATCTCACAGGAATCACACTTAACCTAATTATATCCATAAATTAAGTTGTTGAAATACGAGGTTCTTTATCACTAAATAGAATCACGCATACGTACCTATGATATTTCCTAATAATTACCATAACATGAGTGTAATCTATAGTTTGTAATTTTTACTTAAATAAACACGTTATCTATTATGTTAGGGGTTAATTAAGGACAACGTTTTATATGCATATGTTCATACGCAAAAGAATGTTAAAAAATAATAATGGAAAAATATAATTTTAATCTGAAGTTGATTTTTGGGTAAAATGTTTTGGACAAATGCCACAGTTGAAGCTTGACGATTGGACACTGAAAAGAAGGCAACGTATTTCATTCCCTTCCCAAGGGGGAGGGCGGGCTGCTTTAGCTTTCCAAGCTCCTTCAGCCACGATCATGGATTTCCAACATACATACATACATTACGTATACAGTGTGTCCCATCGGTGTGAGGACGGAAGACAGCTTCTCACCGGGGCGACATTTTAAAATTCGGTTTTCGTGATTGATATCGAGTTTTCACAGAAAAATAGATTTTTTAATGTAGATTCCATGTTATACCTACATGGTAAAAAAACATGTGTCTTCTAATAAGAAGGTTTTTAACTAAGGCAAAATTTACAAAAACTTTTTTTTTCAAATGCAACACCGTGTATAATTTGGTTTTGGTAAATGTAGATTTTCATAAGGTTTCTTGCGATACCACTATTGTATAGGTTAAAGTAAACACAAAAAAAAGTAACAACGGTTTAAAATTTTTATTTTTATTGGACAGGGCAGAATTGGAGTGAAGTGAAGTTTTATTTGTGGAAAGTGACGGAAATTTACAGCAAATGCTCAAAAATATTCCAACCTTCCTGAACACAAGCTTCAAGACGTGTTGCAAAATTTTCTTTAAGCCTGTTTAACATTTGGGAAGTAATATTTCTAAAAGCTGCTATGCGATTTTTGATGTCCTCCGCAGTTGTTGGCAATTGTTCATACACCTTCGGTTTTGTATATCCCCAGAAAAAAAATATGTAGGTGTTAGATCAGGCGATCTGGCTGGCTATGAAATATCGCTTTCTCGACCAACCCATCGGTTTCCTAGCCATTGATTCAGGGACCACTGGTGTCGGAAATCCACCTGGCGTACCCAACATGGGTTTTCGTGAGCATAGTAATGTATAATATGCTTATTAACGACACCGATATTGCTTCGTCACTGAAGAGAACTGTATTGTAAAAATTTGGAATTTCATCAATTTTGTTGGAGAAAATATTATAAAAATTTATTCTATTTTGGAAATCTTGACCATGGAAGGATTGATGCAAACATAAATGGTAGGATGGTACTTTTATCTACTAATTATTCTGTGAACCGAAGATTTACTTATCCCCTGGTTAAGTTGAATTTGACTTGTACTTCTATGCGGATTTTTTTCAATCGCTAACAAGACTTGTAATTCTGCATCTTCATTTGTAGTATGACGATTTTCATAGGATTTGGACAAATATTTGGCGCTACAAGTTTGATCAAATTGAGTACCACACAGACAGAAAATTTTCTTAGTAACACATATGGTAATAACACGCACAACCATTATAACGAAAATCCAGATTTCAACGATTAATCATGTAACAAATTTGTGTTTGTGACGATGTTTTATACTTTGACTGAGTTTCGGTATTTGTATTTTCTTACGTTGATGTGTCTGTTTGTTTGTCTTACATAGATATGGAGCAATTCTTGTTGACATGGCTTTCCTATCTCATAAAAAAGAGAAATGCCAAAGTCCAGCAAGCGGCGGTTTCACACTGGTAGTCCACAGAGGAAAAACCACTTGTTTTACTACGGTAATTATAATGGAGTTTATAGCTGGAAATGTGCTTTTGACGATAAACACAAAGCAAATGGCTCCAATATACCTGTTTCTAGGTCACATAGAAAATCAATCATTTTAAAGCGACTACTTTATACTTATATCTTACAAAAGAATTCGTATTTTATATACCATAAATGCAATTTTTAATCCTATATTTTATGAAAGAAATTGAAATAACTACTATTTACAGGGTTTTATTACCTAACGGTATTCTATCTATTTACAGCGCAACTACTAGGAATTAAAAGGTGCTCTAATTACTGTTTAGTAATTAGTATTAACTTTACGGTACAAAGCTTTTGGTATTTTAGAATTATTTGCCTCCCTGAAGGTAAATATGAATACTCTCGTTTTTATTGTAATGGGTGCGGGAACGCATGATACGTGCGCCACTTGGATACGCCTTGTACGTCTGGCTGAGATAGCCACGGCAGTAGCTACTTGAGGGCATCCAACTCGGGGCGGTTTTAAGATATAAAACCTTCAGGAACGTGTAGTTTTCAGGAGTGTTTATCAGGTAGACAGGATAAACTAAACCTTTTATAGGTACAGGTATTATTCAACAAGGATTACTTCTTTAAGTCTGGGTTGTCGCGACGTGCTACCTGGAATGAATACTTTGTCAGGACTTCCGATAATAAGTAAAGTTTTCTTAGCCTGGGGACGGCGTAAGATATTTAAATCTTCGGGACCTTTCAGTATTCAGGACTGTTAACTAAACAGGTTGACAGGATAACAGAACGTTTTACGTGCGCTATTATTTAATACATTTTTAATATAGGATTTAATTTTATGGTCTGGATTCTATCGCGTTGGGTGAAGAGGTATTAAAGCGGTTTCAAGACTTCTACTAAAAAGTACTCCTTGAAGAAAACTAATTTTAAGCGGGCAATTACGTTCAATGAGATCGGCGGGCAATACTCACTCTTTTACGTGATGGTTTCGTAATTTACGAAGCTGGGAGATCGAAATATGGTCGAATTGCAGGCGGCACATATGAGTACAGATTTATTTTTGAGTGGTTTGAAGCATTATTGAGGCATAACCCCAAGGGGCTGGTCGATTTGTCTTGTAGCGGAGACACAACGAGAGGTAAGCAATTTGGATTTCTTGTTTTATGGATTGCCTACTGTATTGTTGTCTATCGTAAACTATTCTATGAATAATCTAACCAAACAAAATGGCGGTTTCTGTCTACGCGTAACGAATGTATGTCATTCTATTACACCCAACACGCAAAATTTAATTTTACAACCCACCCGATTCTACTGAGCTACCGGCGACTCAACTCTACCAGTTCCGCAAAATTCTATTACCATTTTCATTCCTAACGGTTTCATCTCACATTTAAGTAGTTCAAAAGTATTTGCAGTTTTCCTCCTCCGTGAATCCATATTGCTACTGCCCTCTACATTACTTAGTGTCGTTTAGGAATAAAAAAATTTAGAACAAAAGCATATGTAATGAATGAGTATGACTATCAGTGATTTAAGAAAAATGTTTCTATACAATTTAAATAATTTTTCATCTCTATAGAGTAACTTATTAGTAAGCTGTGATTAGGTGCTATTATTATTACGCAAGTTCCTAATTAGATAAATTGTAACAAGAAACACCACCTAACAACAAAACTCCTTTGCTTCAATTTATACTTTTATATACATTCTATTTCTAATTTGCATTGGTTAAAATCCAACTAAGGTATGCGATAACATTAATATATACATCAGGTTGATTAGAAGCACCACAATGTGCTCGTGACAATATACCATAAACATCTAATGTGATTAGGCCGAATGCTCTAAAAACTAAAGGGGCACCTAAATCACCATGAGTGGAACAGCCACCTCTACCAGCATGATAAGTACAAAGATTATTATAATTAACCACATAAGATGGTAAATAACTTTGGCAACTTGTTACACTAATAAGCGGTATGTCTAGATATAAAAGATTAATTGGATAAGCATTCGATGGATTCCATCCAGTTAATGTAACAGTCGTTCCATAAGCTAGCCCTGCATTTGGTAAGCCTACTATACCTGTATGTGGTACACTTAATAAGCTAAGGGTAGTTTTGACTAGGCCTATGTTGTGCTCGTAAGTAGTCGCGTTGTATAACGCATGCGTTACAATTTTTGATATTTGAAAGATGGTTCCGCTAGGGCTTAAATAATTTGTGCCAGCAACAATGAATACATTTTGAAGATCTAATCTGAAACAGGCGAATTAGGAGACAAAAACAAACTATAATATAGTACTACCCCTTCACACAGACTGCTGCTGTAAGAACCCAATTAGTGCTAATAATGGCACCAAGACAAGAAGCATTTAGGCAAGAACCGTTTCTTATAGATACATGATAAGGAAACTGGCCATTATATGCAGGGGATCCTCCCAAAATCCGACTTTCTGGTTTGTTAATTGTCACCCCTGAAAAGCAAAATTGAGAAACAGGCAAATCTAGGAATACCTACCATAAGACCCTACAAACACAATACTAAAAATAAATAAATAATGCATAATTTTATTAATGTAATTAAGGATAAAAACAAGATTCTGTAATTTTTTTAGTAAGAAGCCTTTTTTATTAACTTGTCTATCTTTAAACAAGAGATAATACTTATTATATTTTGATATCTGTGTTAATTCACTTAATATTATTTATTAACTAACTAACATATGTAAAGATTTCTCAATGGTACGTACCCTACACTGCTGTTATCAAATTTTAAATATTTAAACTAAAAATGAACGGCAAAATAAAAAATACAATATAAGATAAATATTAACTAAATAAATAAATAAGTCAAAAGTATGGAACAACACACAACCTTCCAACTTACAAAATGGAAATTAAAAGAAATGAAATAATATTTTTTTAGTAATAACATATGTGACATAAGTTTTAAAAAAAGCTTGCTTTGTAATTTATACTCGATTTGGATGCTCGATCTAGTTGCCATGCGATCAGTAAACAAATCATGTTTTCTTACTTTTGACAAACGTCAAGTTTATTCAATAACGGCGTTCAGAATGTCATACAAACTTGAAATTCGCAAAAGTATCTAGAGCTTAAGTGGACGGTTACTCAGAAGTGAAATTGTAAACTTGTTCAGAGATCAAAACCTTAGTCAGGTAACAATTTATCGGGCAAAACGAGAATGCGAAGAGAGTATAGCTTGCATTAATTTGCCTAAAACTGGAAAACCTCATGTTTTGAGTCAAAACACGGCTAATAGATTGGTACAATCCGCTCAAGGCAAAATTTGAATTTCTAGTCGAAAGCTGGGTCGCCGTCTTGGGAATTCATACAAGACCGTCAAATGAACCTGATGAAAAAATGGTGTAGTTTATAGAAAGAGACGGAAGTGTCATAAATACACCCAGGCACATCTCGGAAGAATACCTATATCTTGAAGAGTCTGGAGACGAATATATTTTGTGAATAACCGTGTGATCATAATGGATGATGCTTGTCACATTCTGAAATGAAAGGTAACGATAGGTTTTAGTAGTGATATAAGGCCGGTTCCGACTCACGGTATACGAATTTTCTATTGAAGGTCAAGTCAGTTAATCCATCATGCACGTGAGTAATCCTTCGCTGTCATATAGGACCGATCCTGGCTCAAGCGAGAATTGCAATAAGTGTGCAAGTGAGAGAGAATGTGTGAATGTCCAAGATCACTGCGCTTCAGTGTATGCTAATAAGTAGTGGTTCTTGTATTTTGAAGGTTGAAATGTCAAGGTAGGGGGTATCATATTACATTTCTTAAGAATATAAAAATACATGAAAACAAGAAGTGATTAAATTGAGTCAAGGTCAGGTCAATAAACTAAAAGTAGGTCAACGTGGGTATTTGACAAGTTTAATTGCAAACCCTTTAAAAATATGTGTGACCTTGAGATATCGAGAAAGTATAACGTGATTAATGTGACAGTAATTAATACTAAGTACGGTGAACGTATAGTAATGGAAACAGATGATTTTAAATGTGTATTACCTCAACGCCTTTATAAGTATTTCAAAGAAGAAACACGAACAGAAGAATTTAAAACGATATTAAATACGGGGGATGTGTTCATAAGTAGTTTGGGTGCCGCTGGGAAAACAACAAACATAACATTTTGTTTTAAACAGTAGTTGCCCACCATATGTAAATTAAGCGTGCTTTAACTAGAATCGTTTCTTAAACAGTGCTTAGTAATAGTGAAATTGCGAGCAAGTAAAGCCGTTATAATGCAAGCAGCAATAAAATCATTTCTGGAACGATCCAAACTCAGAAGTTCACCGTTGTATATGGATAACTCAAATCGTTGTAGTAACTATATGAATAATAATTTAACATTTTGATGTTGATGCTGTCAAAATAGTGGTGGTAGTAGTAGTAGCAAAAATAAAAATGAAGAGAACAGGATGAAGGTTATTCTTCTCCTAACACTGACTGGTCATCATCATCATTTCAACTTAAGGATGAAGTATATAAACAAGCAGCTAATGAATACTTAGACTATTGTACTTATTATAAACTATCGAACGATACTGATCATGCGAAACATGGAAAGTATACACCTCAATCTTGCACCAGTAGTGCGTATGGGGTATGTCAACTGTGATCAAAGCAATAATGTGGTGTTGAACATGAAGGAGCTTCATATGTAGAATTACAATTTTTCTGACCCCCAAGAAATTGAAAACAAAATTGATTGGTAAAATGTAAACGAAGAAGATATAATCTATGATCAACGTTATGAATCCCTATCTAGCAATCTTAGTATTTATTACAATTGGGAATTGATTAAAGGATATGACAGAATTTTGAAAACTGTTATGGTAGAAAACTACAACCGCTGTTGCACATTCAATGTCAATAATGTAGAAAAACTATTCAATTTAAAGGATATAATAAGCTATAGATTGGAATTTCTTGAATCTTACAATCTGATGTGTTTCTATGAAAAGTTTATATACAAGTTGTTGACTACCGTCGTTTTCGTGAGAAAGAATTCCATGGTAGTGTCGATGACATTTATAAAAACATTGAAGATGTTATAAATGCTAAGTATAATATTAATTCACATAACACTGTATGCTTAATGGAAATATTGTATTATCGTCCTGCTTATCTAATGTATAGCATTTACTAAATAAATAAATATTAATAACTGTGATTTGTTTTTGTTTTTTTGTGATCTCAATTTAGCTATAAATACCCTGCTTTATCCATCTAGTTAAACAATGTTAGGTAAGAAGCGAAAGGGTGCAGGTGGTGGTGGTTTAGTGAATTCCCTAATCAATAAACTTCCGTTTGAATTGCATTTACCCGGTTACCAGTATTGTGGATCTGGTACAAAACTAGAGAAACGGTTCGCACGCGGTGGCCCCGGTATTAATAAATTAGATGGTCAATCCAAACTTCATGATATCAGTTACAGAGATTACCGAGATTTGGAAAGTAGACATAAAGCAGATAAAATTTTACAAAAAAATGCTTGGGAACGCTTTAAATCATCAGATGCAACGTTAGGTGAACTAGCTGCAACTTTAGCAGTCAGTACCACCATGAAAGCAAACAGAAAATTAGGAGTTGGGAGTAAACGTCGATCTAATCTGAAGAAGAAGAAATTGTTACGCAATGGTGGAAATTTATTGCATTTACGAAAAACATTAGCTAAAAAAATTAAACCTAACGGAAATTCCACAGACAAGTCATCCCTTTCAACGGCAAAACGTGTGGTAAAAAATTTAGGAGGAAAGAAAAACATTAAAGTTCCTAGAGTAATTCCCATACCTAAACAAAGAGGGTTTTTACCATGTCTTATTTCGTTATTCGCTGGATTATCAGCAATCGGTGCATTAGCTGGTGGTGCATCCGGAATTGCTAAAGCAGTCAATGAAGCTAAAAATGCCAAAAAATTACAAGAAGAGACATCGCGCCATAATCGTATGGTAGAATCGATCGCTATAGGCTCCGTGAATAAGAAAGGCGGTGCACTTTATCTAAAACCATTCAAATCTGGCGGTTGTGCGTTATACTTAAAACCGTTTCCAAAAAATCTGAATAGATTACCCGAAAAACTGTTAACAGATATTGATTTAAACAAATACACCAAAAATGCACCCTACTTTAGAGATATTTTTATGAGAGAAAACATGCCTAAATTACCATAGAAAAACGAATCTGGAATTATTAACCTAGATAGCCAAAGCGGACCAGATACACATTGGGTTTGCTACAAAAAACGTGGTAAAAAGGTATAGTATTACTATAGTTTTGGTAATATTCGACCACCACTCGAAGTGATTAACTACTTTCGGGGATATAAAATTTATTATAATTACAACCAAGATTAAGAATTTAATACAATTATTTGCGGACACCTATGCCTGCAATTTTTATATAAATAATCAATGTAACATCAAATTTTCTCAGTTATGTCAATAACATTCTGTTTAGAAGGTGTTGGTAATACAGCTAGCTACAACTTCTATCCACCGATAGAGCTAGATTTGAGGAATAAATACGTTATTGGATTGGTTGGATTTTACGGTTGTAACTGTACTAGAAACATTTACACAGACAACGATAGTTTTGTTTTAGAACAATTGATTAATATTCTACACGATGCAAATGAGTTAGGTGAAATTAGCGATTATCTAAAATCTAAGATACCTACAGAAAGGTTTAGCATTCATTTGAGATCGATTGTACTAAAGAAAATAGCATTGGCCGGATATTAGGGTTTGAATCTAAAATATTAGAGTCAAATGTTTTACATACGTCTGCGTTAGACACCCAAATACTTAAGCACACTAATCTACACGTAGAGTGCAACACTACAAAAGGATCTTATCGAAACGGGATACCTGAAAAATTATTATATGAGATTGACGTTTCAGTCGTACCAGGTTATCGTCTAGATAAAACACCCAGCAATACCCAATATTTAGAAGTAAACACCGACATAATTACTATTACTATTACTATTTGCAGAGAAATACTTCTAACGTCAATTGGTTTAAAAGTTCTCACCGACAATGGGCGAATTATTAAACGTGTATCAAAACCTACATTTTGATGATACTATAATTAAATCAGATATTCACACTTATCTTCTGTATGGATCTTCTTAATATGGGCCTTCTGAAAAAATACGCATCTTAGTTCAAAGCCAAGATCTAATTACGGCTACTTACGATAGTTTTCTGTACGTAGAAGGTAAGCTTGAGCTCAAAATATAAGATGAAAGAAAATCATGCAACTTTACCAATAATTTTCCCAACTTTCTTTCGTTATGAGTTAGGTGGTCAAACCGTGGACGTTTTCAGAAATCCAGGCGTAACATCTACACTTAAGGGATATATTTCTTACACGGCAAACAAGAGCAAAGAACTATGCCATTTGGGGTGGTCACCAGAGAATAAAGAACCATTACAAATAGAATTCAATGAGCAAAATGGACGAAAATCTTTTACAGTATGCATACCATTGAACCGCATATTTGGAATAATGAAAGATTATCGTCAAGTTATCGTGAATATGCGTCAAGAGTTGATTTTAATTCGATCTAGAAGCGATATAAACTGCTACTATAGTGATGTTGATGCGACAATAACCTTAAATAAAATTCAATGGAAAGTATCACACTTAACACTTAGTGATGTTGCGAAACCTACCTTGCTTCAAGGAACCAATAAAAATTCTATTACTGTTCCATTTCGTCAATGGGAGTGATATGAATTGCCTGCTTTAAAACAAGCAACCTCATACATATGGCCAATAAAAACATCAACGCAATTGTAATAACCACGTTAGATAATTGTTGCATTCCAACAAGGTAAAAGGTACACAAAGTCGGCAAGGGCCGGAAATTTTGATCACATTAACATCAGAAATCTTAAAGTACTTCTGAATTCTGAGTACTATCCATATGAACCAACGCATTTGAATTTCAGTGCTAACCAATACATACCTGCCTATCGCATCTTTTTGAAATTCCGATGGTACTACTATGGCGAACATGATACAGATGCATAATTCAACTACTCCGAATTCAAATTTCGATAATGGAATCGTTGTCAGTGACGATGTGATAATTAGCAGAAAGTACTATAAGATTTATAGCTTCCCTGGCACTATTTTGATTTTCATTTAATACAACTGGTAATATACTTTTAACTCGAATGCAAAACAAATTAATTTTTCAATTTTTTTCACATCATCTAGTTTAATGGGGAAGGGAATTGAATCATAATTCAAAACATCTCTAAAATGACGATAACTGTGAACTCCGATATTACGTTTCGCGGGATATAACGCTGAAACAACAGCCCATAGGAAGCAATACTCGTCATCATTTTTAACATGAGTTGAAAGACTACATCTAAATGGAACATAGCTATTAATATTCACTTTTAACTGTAAAACTTCATGTAATGCCCAACCTGAATCCCTTTCGTAAAACTCCTCTAACTTTTTTTCTAGTTTATACATTTTCATTATACCACTCACGTAAATTGGTTGCAATATCGATGATATAATTTTTTATGGCAAAAGTCTTCAACTCGATAACATGATTTTGAGCGTGCATATAATTGCAGGCTAAAACGACATTCACCTTTAGCATCGATTGTCTTAGCATCAATTTAACCTTCCGTGCAAAACTATTGTATAGGGTCCTTGATGTTTGCAATATTGACTATAATTCCAGTGAGTAATCTACCATTAAATCATGAATCTAGAAGACCAAAATCTGGCAAGTATGATTTTGCAGAACAAATGATTTCTTACAGAAACCACACGAAATCAAATAAGTGAAAAACCAGATCTTTTACTGTAGTTTAACTTTAAAATAAATACAGCTAAACATGCATATATATATATATATATATATATATATAGTACCATATGTGTGTGTGTGTGTGTAACCACAAAACACACTCACGTACACAAACACACACAAACTGTCACGTGCTCGTGTTTTTATCAAACATTTGCCGTTAATTCCGAAATTTTAACTTATTTATTACTATCGTAGATCTGAAAGGTAGTATAAATTCATGCAATTGAACTTGATAACGCACAAAAAAAGGGGCTGAACCAAATTAAGGTAAACATTTCTGTGCATTTTTTTGGCAGTGGTTGACAAATTTTAATCAAGTCTTGTGTATTTTATTACAAGCGTATTCGTCCGTATTGCAATCCGAATTTATTTAGGTGTTTTTTTCTATTTATTATACTGACGAATTATCTCAAAATTGTATATGACGACTGCGTTAGGAAGAGAACGCAATTTATTTGTTAAAACCAGTTGTTATTTTGGCATATGAATGTCACTGAAACTAGCTAGTATCAGTGCCCATTAAGTAAAACCATTTATTATACAGCATATTTATGCGCAAATTAAGTGTTTGCTTTTTTATGAGATTGAGTCTTTAAATTACCGTCATTATTTTTGTGTCTATTTAAAGTAAAGTAATTACGTTCGAAACATATCATTGACTATTGAATTATAACGTAACTCTTACAGGTTGATGAGTTATTGCATCATATAATTTTCTTGAATTTGAGCATATTTGACGGCGAATTGATTTAAGTACGACTGGTTTTGATTTTTTGCGACATGCAATTATTTTAGATAAGCGTGTGTGAATATTTATAACCTCTCAGGTATATCGAAGACCTGCTGGTCCAGAGACCACCTGTGATTTGCCTGATTTAGTCAAACAGGTAACCGAATTAAATTATTTGTTATGGCGAAACTTTATGTTTTCGCGAATTTAGGAATTACATCTCGATCTTGACGTTTAATAAATTTTGGGATTCCATAAATTTTTGATCGTGTTTGTTTAGTTTTGTTGTGACGTATTTTTCGTTATAAATTATATGATTAATTGCCGGTTTGATCAGTTCTTTTTGTATATTTGAGCCAATGATTTTAGCGCTAAGTTTATCGAAATATTTAATGAGATTTAGTCTTATTATCGCAATTGCGCGGCTTTTATATGAAGCTTAAGATTTTATTGAGGCTAGGTGAACTTTCCGTGAATAGTAGAATTTTCAGGGAGGAGAGTATTTTATTTTGAACTGTGCCGCACGCAAGCACGCACGCATACACAAACGTATAAAATCGAAAATAATCTAGGTAACTTTCAAAATGCTGACAAACGTGTAAATCCGCTGAAACCTCAAGATCGATTTGTTAAAAAAAAAGACAAAAAAGTAAAGTATTTTAATTGTGAACTTTAGTTGCGAAAATTTTCATTTTCATATATTTTTGCATGTCTTGTGTACCAATTTTTTGTGAAACTGTGGTTTGCGTAATTAACGTTTTAAATTACGAAACTCGATTAGACGTAGATCAAATAAAATCGATAAAGCTCAATAGTATCGACTGAAGTAATGAGTGACAGAACTTTGCCGTCTTCCGCACTTTAGAACATTAGGAGTTGGTTTTTCATAAGTAAGAGACGTTGAGTCTGCTATTATTTTTACTTTGAAACAACTTTGCAGCACAACTGCTATCACTTCCATTCTGTCGAAAATCATGGAGAACGCCATCACCCACCAAATACTTTCGTTCCTCGAGTCCAATAAACTCTTAAACGACCACCAGTATTGGTTCAGATAGAGTCATTCAACGGGTGATCTGGATATCCAATTGATGAGCGAATCAGATAAGCCGAACGAAGTGAGCTTGGCAAGTATGCACTTGTGCCAAGCCAGATCGAAAGATTTAGAAATATCTAAGGCTACTACTACTGTTTCACCGGACCTCTCTAATGTGCTATTCCAAAGTTGGGTGACATACACATTTTTTTTGTTTAAGAGTCATTAATCTCCCTCTTGAAATAAAGTGGTAGATTCTATATAGACTAACTTCATATTATTTTAACCAAACACTTGGTCTCATTGAAGAGAGCTTTCTCTGCTCTATTAATTACGCTACAAACTATTCTTATGTACTTCTCATAGTGGTCAGTAGAGGGCGCTTCTTAAAAATTTGATGTTTTTTTGCGATTTTTCTTAAAATTTACAAACAGATCTGTAGTATATTTTTCACATTGGCAAAAAGATGAAAACTTTATAATTCGAAATCTTTCTCTTTTTTTTCAAAGTAACTAATTCACATTGGATGCTCCAAGTTGATCATCAGAATTGGTTTATACAATGTGTTCCATTTTGTTTTTGTTGTCAAACGAATGATGACGTTTTCCTAATTGTCATAACCTATTTCGGTTTTTGAATTCAAAGACAGCTTGATAAAAATGGTGAACTTCCAAATGTTTAACGTACTTTTACATATATTTGCGGATAGTTTTAAAACATGCGCATTCAATGAGATAAAAATATATATGGTGTCAGCTAAAAAATAGGTATGGTTGTATCGCAAGAACTTTTACGTATGCTTTAAAACTAAACACACCGTCGAAATTATCATAAAAAGTTCTATCGATACCGATATTAGATTTTTGGTATCTTTTAAAATACCCAATCTTATCTCTTAAAGTTCCACACCATGTGTGCCATGTATCCCATTTTTGATGGTGTTTCAGAGTGCCTCGGTTATGGGTGAAGATAGAGGGATTTGATTTTCTCATTATTATGCTGTCGAACGAGCGCCGCCGGTTTCATAATGGTAATGACTTGCCTCATTTTTGAGATATATCTAGGGGAACTTTTTTTCAATTTTTCTGTATCTCGGGTCCTTTTGTTACGATTTTAGTTACTTTACGTGATTTGTACATTCTGAGTAGTTTAATACACCGGTTGATAGACAACATACTCTACCACCGGCAAATCTTTAAGTAACGTACTTATACTTTGTAGCCATAAAAGTTGTACGTGACAACGCCGCGTACCACTTTGTGATCTTTTTAATTGACACTATTTTGTCTAACCTGGAATCATGGTCATTCTAATCGTACACTTCTTCAGCACTGATCATCGAAGTGAGAAACGGTATACATATCACTGCGTACCCGAGGTAGTACAAAGGGGTTTGTTTTATCGTTCTTGGCTTGATGTCTACCTAATGTACAGGAACTCAAATCACGTTAGACTTTTGGATACTCCCGACAACTAAGTTAACGGTGAGTTATGTTTTGCTTTATTACGTGACGGAGCCCGGGAAATACAATAAATTAACAACAGTAATCGACTGGGTATCACTCACTCCTACATAGTTACGGAATGTGAAAATTTTCCTTAGATGTGCTTATCATTGTTAGCATCACCGATGGACAATAGGCAGTTGTCAAATCTACATGGAATGCCTATGAAGTTGCCATCATCACATTAAAATTACCGCTTTAGTAAATTAATTTATTTATACAAGGCAGATTTTTAATGTACGCTACTTTACTTGTATCGTTGATGTTTTTTTTTTTTTGCTTACTGCTTTATGTGTAAAAGCTTCGGGTCTAATGCGATTTATCAAAAGCTGATAATAGCTTGGTATTTACTTCACTGCTAATGTATCTTTAGGTGATGAGACCGTCAGCGGCTGAATCATAAATAAAGTCGGGACCGCGAAACGTGCCTTATAATTCATAATAATATGATACATAAAACAAAGAAATTATAAAATATATTTATTTCTGTTCGTCATAAACAATGTACATATGAAAAAGAGAAGGGAGACGTTAACAAAAGTTTGTCGTTTAAATATTGAAATTGCTGAAACCGTATGTCTCACATAAATCAGCATCTTAAGTTCACAATTTGTTTTGATCTGTCACGTGCATTTATCCAGTTTGGTATTTCCTGAGTTATTAAAACAGTTTTTATTAAAACTACTGGAATTCTTTAAAGGCGATCTTAAGTACTAGTATGGTATCTTTAAAAGGTAAATTTTTAAAAGGTTAAAGCCAGGTCATGTTAATGAATGTTCGTCGGTATTTTGAAACGGAGCGCGATCGAAATGGACCGAATTTGCCTCTAAAGGCGATTATACAGATCAGTATTATAATTAAAAATCTGTCATACCTAAACCATTGTTCATAGAGAACTGCCGAAGTGTATGGAGTTAGAGAAAAAACCTACCAAAGCACGAATTGCTGCAAGACGAGAAGCTGGTCAAAGTGTACCTAGTACGCCTCAGAAGAAAATAGAACGTCAAAATAAACGCAGCAATAATGTAGATGACTAGGTACATAAAAAACGAGGGTAAGAGAAAAATTTGTATGCCTTAGAAATGTGAGAAATACGTAAAATACTTATTACATAAAATAACTTAACTATTTTAGTGTTCCAAGTCACGGTCTGTATACTAAGTGTATACAGACCGTGGTTCCAAGTAACAATAGGAAGCTTAATGTACGAGTTAAAGGAGGATAACATTTATTCACTTAGCGCAACAAGCTTAAAGGGACTGTTACATTCTATTGGTTTCGATTTTAAAATGGATGATCCCAGAAGAAGTTTATTCGAACAAGGCCATATAGCTGCTGCCAGAGCAATATTTTAAATAAAACGTTTACGTTTACCAAATGATTCCAAAAACTGCTTTTGAATTTAGAAAAGCCCAGTTTAGTAATACTTGACAATGAATCGTATCATTTCTCGTAGATAAAATCCTATTGTAATTAGCTTACGTCAATCATCTAGTCGGAACTGAAGGGACTGACAATATGCACCTAGATATGAAATGTATTTCACATACAAACCATTATTGAACTTATAAATTTATTTTTGTATTTGATTTAAATTGGAAATAAAAGTAACGATTTCAAAATTGTGTTGAAACCAACTAACGATTAATTAAAGAAGTGCTTGTAAGTCGACCCCTTATAAGTTCATTGCAACTAATTCGACTTTATTTTACAACAAAGAATATGCAGGTATACACCGTGTCCAAGATAAGGATGCCCACTATGGGGATCTCGGAAACGGTAAGAGATGGAAGGTCGGTTAAATGGAACAAAAGTTACGCATTTGAGAGGATGTATTTATAGTCTTTGTAGAACTCGACTATCTCTTTTAGTTTTTGAGACATTTGAAAAAATTGAATTTTCTGATTTTCGTTTTATTTTTTCTGACCTTATTTGAAGAGCTATCAAGAAAAGAACACATTTTCATTGGCACTTTTCTAGCTCTACTTAATGCTGTTATTCAATTTTTGATACGTTTCGTTTGTTAGCAACCATCATCAACTTTATTTTTTTAAATACACGAAAAATTGTTTTTGCCATATTTAAATTCTCTCCTTGATTCTGAATTCAACGATTTATCACACTATATATTTTTGATACATTTCGGATGAGAAAATTCATATTCAATGTAAAACATCGAAAACGTACAGTTAAAACTAATACTAGAAACATTAGAAAACTGTAAAATTATTATAAAATAATGTTTTCTCATTTTCTAACGCCTGTTGCGAAAAAATAATTCACAAGTATGTATTTAGTGAAAATACTATTAATTAAACAGTTAAAATACATCTTCCGTCGTACTGATGCATTTGATAAAAATAAGTTGGCTTTGCATTTTGTTTACCTACCTGTTATAATTGATTGTTGTCCGAATTACGTTTGTTTGGTGGTCTTTGAGTAATTACATTTTGTGTTTACCTAAAACAATATGGTAGGAGTACATTGTTCAAATAATGAAAAATTCGATATACGGACGTGTTACATTTTGCGTCAACGTTATTGTTCTGAAGACGAAATAATGTATTTAAACAAATATCCAGAAAGGCGTCAACCTCACAAAAGAACTTTTCGCACATTAGCAGTTAATCTAAAAGAATATGGTCCGTTCAAAAACCTGTAAAATCTCGCAATGAACCTTGCAATGAAGAAAAGCCAATACTGTTTTATTAGCTGTAACGGAAAATCCAGAGGTTTCTATTAGGAAAATTGAAGAGTCAACTGGCATAGCCCATTCCACAGCTCATGTTTTAAAGGAGAAAGTACATCCAAATAAATTTAGAATTTGCCAAGGACTTCGACCAGGTGACCCAGAAAGACATAGAATATTTTGAATGGTATATACGTCAATCTCAAGACAATGAATATTTTCCGATAAAATAAAATGGTCCGATGAAAGTATGATTAATATAATGGAATTTTAATCGTAGAAATGCCCATTATTGGGCAAGAGTAAATCCACGCCTGTACAAAATGGCCAAATACCAACAACGGATTTAATATGTGGCTGCTATATTCGGTACTCGAATTATAGGTCCTTTCATTTACCACGAGTCCATAAATTCTGAACGTTACCAAATTTTACTCAAAATGAATTAGAGATAGCTTTGAACGATTTGCCTTTCCAAGAAGTTGAAGGTTGTTGGTTTATGCAGGCGGTGCAACAGCACATAATTCCAGAGTTGCAGAGAATACCTGTCAGTTAGATTTCCAGAAAGACGTATTGGCACTCATGCAAATGTACTGTGGCCAGCCCGTTCTCCAGATATAACACCTTTGGATTTTTTTCTTTGGGGATACATTAAAAATTACATTTTGGAAACGATATGAAGAATGTTTTAGATGCTACAGTTAGAAGATGCTATTTATGTTTAGAGAATAACGGAATCTTTTGAACATCTTTTGTGAGTTTATTAACCTTTAAAATAAATTTGTTTTTATTTGTCTACCATTTAAAATTGCAAAACATAATTTTATAATAATTTTACGGTTTTCAATGTTTCTAGTATTAGTTTTAACTGTACGTTTTTGGATGTTTTACATTGAATATGAATTTTCTCATCCGAAACGTATCAAAAATATAAAGTGTGATATATCGTTGAATTCAGAATCAAGAGAGAATTTAAATTAGGCAAAATCATTTTCGTGTATTTAAAAAATAAAGTTGATGATGGTTGATGATCTAGATCCAGGATCTAGATCCACTAAACGGATCTATGATCTGGATCTAGATACTTTGCTCTGCTAGGATCTAGTATCTGGATCTAGATCACATTTTAACAGATCTTTAGTACTTGAATCCAAAGATCCATTAGAAGATTTTAAAATGTATTTTAAGGGTATTTTGTGAAATTTTTAACTGGCTTGAGGCAACAGAGCTTTATATTTAAAAACTCATTATGCTCCGTTACGACCGTTACATCCGTACCCACAGAGATACATACACATTTACAAATTAGCTACTGCCTGAGGCATGTTAAATTCGAAATATCCAATAATAGAACTATTCATTTTCTTTGTTAATATTTCCGTCAGTTGTTTTGTTTCCCAAAGCTACAAAGGCAGGTAATGACCGCTAATGCTAATCTAATGACTTAATGAGTAATGACAATGGGGTCATCCTCCATTAAAGTAGGTACTTAAGTTAAGTGGAACAGGAATTCCTGTTGCTAATTTAATCGAACAAAGGAGGTATATAAAACAACAACTTGTCTTCAGTTCTTAAGAATACGACTTTAAGTAAAGCACATTTGTTAATTGTTAGTTAGATCAACAATGAGTGACGAAGCTGAATTAATGGAAGTTCCGCCAATCTTAAGCGAATTCTTTGATTTTTAAAATAAATACTTAATCGCAAACAACATTTGATTCAGAATGCACAAATTATTTTAAAGACACATGCACTAACTATGAGCAATTAAATATGTACCCTGCTATAAAAGAAATCTTTTAAAATATAATTCTATACTTCCTTCATCTGCCCCGTTGAAAGTATATGGTGGACTAATTTTAACTCCTCGTAGGAATAGATTAGGTGATGATATATTTGACATGCTATTAATTTTAAAACAAAATAAAATAAAATTATATAATAAAATGTAATTATGTAATGTATACTTATAATAATTTAGATACATGTCCTTATCCTTATAATTGTATAACTATGTGTTAAGTTAAATTAACAATTAACATTGCAACTTGCAAGTGTAAATGTGTAAGTAAAATGGGCTAACAT
Organism: Vesta saturnalis; assembly: GCA_036346205.1. Classification (NCBI taxonomy): domain Eukaryota; kingdom Metazoa; phylum Arthropoda; class Insecta; order Coleoptera; family Lampyridae; genus Vesta; species Vesta saturnalis. Next base: position 1,064,525 of record JARFJB010001532.1, read on the forward strand.
TGACATGGAAACATTGACACATTTTCAAAATTCTCCTGATTTTAGTTGAAAAGAAATTTACGTTCTGTCTTTTGTTGTAAAATTATGTGTATAGTTCCGCCATCTAGTAACCTATACTTCAAACACTTTGTTCTAATTTTATGGTTTGTAGCGTCTGTTTAATGGTTAAGCACAAGAATTTGTTGAGTCACGTCTATAGAAAACTTTGCCGGTGTTAATTGTTTTTGAAGATTCGACCTAGAGTCCAAGTAAGTAATTTCTATATTACGTTAACAAATATTAGTTTATTTCAATTTAAATTCTGTAATTTGATGAAGTTCTACTTTCGTAAGTGAAGGTTAAGATGACACCTGTGTCAATGTTACACTCTATAAATGTGTCAATGTTTTTCTCTTTGCAGAAATGCAAAAAGAAGGTTGGCGAAATTCCCAGAAAATATAAAACCTATGATGAAGACAGTATGGTAAACGCCATAAATCAAGTAAAAATGGAAGTTTAAGTGTCAAGAGAACTAGTGAAGTGTATGGAATTAACCGTTCAACGTTAATAAACCACTTGAAAACTATAAATGCAAAGCAGTTGCACAGTACTCACTTTACAAGAAGAAAACTCTTGGTAAATGCTATAATAAAAGCAGCTGACTCTTCGGACTCGATCGTTTTAAATTACGTATTTGTGTTCAGGATTATCTCAAACGAATGGATCGTCCAAATCCATTTAAAATGGATTACCAGGTATTGACTGGATTAAATCTTTGAACGTCGTTGGAAGAAAAAACTCAGTAACAGAGTCGCACAAAATCTACCTAAAAATAGGGCAGATGCTTGTTCTTTGGAAGTGCTCAATGATTTTTACGAAAAGCTAAAAGCCACGATTGAAAGGCTGGAATTGTCGAATAAGCCACAGAATGGTTTAATTGTGACGAATCAGGCTTTCAAACTGACGCTGGTATTCAAAAAATTTTATGTCGCAGAGGTTCACACAACCCACTGAAACTTGTGGGCACTGTAACAAAAACTACTTACATCGTTCTAGCATGTTGTAGTGCAATCAGTGAATATCTTCCCTTATTTGTAAATTACAAAGGTCTACATCTTTACGTAACATGGTGTCAAAATGGACCAGAAAATACTGTATAACTGTTCTCCATCCGGCTGGATGGACAGCCAGTTTGCAGATTGGTTCGAAAATGTTTTGTGAGAGCTACTGCTGCGTTAAGTGGACCGAAACTACTAATATTTGATGGCCACAATTCACATAACACTACAACTTATTGACATGGCTATAAAAACAATATTGAACTGTTCTGTTTGCCCTCGCACACATCGCATGTTCTACAGCCGTTAGATGTTGAGTTTTAAACCTGTTAAAACAGCATGGCGTAATGTTCTAAAAAGTTTTATCAAGAAACTGGGTTTAAGAACGACAAGGTAGTGTTTCCTGGTCTGTTAAAAAACTTCAAGAAACTGGGTGTTTTCTAGGCCAATGCAGTAGGTGGTTTCGAGGTCTGGAATTTTCCCTTATCTAAAGAAAGGATATTAAAAATCCATATCATCAACCGCCATATGTTCTTCAGAAAATAAAATTCAACCAACCACATCCACAGTTGAAAAGAAAATGAAACACCAACATGATTTTGCAGGTTACAATCAATCTCACCACCAACTAACTTCCTGAACAGTTGAAGATATTACACCTACTAAAAAGTTGAATTATCACTAATGACTGTATTAAGGCGGCAAGAAGCCAAAACAGTAATACAAAAAAGAAGTAAACTCAGAAGAAAATTTGCGGAAACATTAACAGCGGACGATGTTAGACTAAGAATGATAGAAAATGAGAAAAACAAAAGAAAACCAACAGTAAGAAAACTCAAAACAAAAAGCAAGAAGCCTGTTGAAAAAACTGAAGAAACCTCAGATAGTGATGCTAGTTTACAACTTGTCCATGATACAGATGATGACATTTCACACGATGAAAGTAATAGCAGTGTAACAGAAGAAGATAATTGTGGTAAAGCAAAGGAATTTGTGAAGTTCGACGGAAGTAACCAAAATATAGTTGCAAATTCATGGGTCCTCGTCAGATTTAATAATTCTAAAAGTTGTGTAGAAAAGGAAGAATGCATTCACTATGTTGGACAAGTGTTGAAGTAAATGACAGCGAAATTATGGTCAACTTTTGAGAAAGAAGAAAATACATTTTGTGAAATTCTGATGTCCCGATCAAAGCCTGGTATCTGTAGATGATGTCGCTATGGTTCTGCGCGAACCTTATATTAAAAGGGGAATGCATTACTTTCATGTCAACTTTCTTCCTTCTAATTATAAAGCGCCTCCTAAGATTAACTAGGCTTTATTATAATACGTAGGTGTATAACTATCTAAAATTAAGTATAAAGTTTCTTAATTAAGTATTTATTGTTTTATTTCTATGATTTTCCATAAAAATATCTAGGACATTTGTCAATGTTACACTATACATGCAAAATATTGACATATTAGCTGTTTTTATGAGTGTGTCAATGTTAGACTTGCCATGGGTAACATTGACATTACCATTAAAAAAAAATTAAATTCTGTAAACGACTTGGTATATTCATATTCTATCATATACAGTGTAGAAAAGGTTAATATATCTTCATTCTGTCACAAAAGCAGCTATACCAAACTGCTATGTGCCAAAAAAATCAATTTTAAAGTTGTGTCAATGTTACATTTTATCTTACCTAATACTAATTTTGTAACTTGTATTTGTAGTGCGTTAAATAATTAATGTAAGTTTTCAATAAAAACCTATAAAAGTTATATTTATATATTATTTTTCTTAATAATTTAACCTTACGGACTAATATTTGTATTACATGAAAAATGATCATGTTAATGGAGTACTACTCATCAGTAGCAATACTAGCAATTAAAGATAATATTAATAATTAGAAAATCTCGAAACAATTTTAATGTCGGATCTTTATAAAAGATCTAGATCCCATTTCAAGGATCTTTGATCTTTATCTAGATCCATTTTTACGTACGAATCTTGGATCTTTATCTAGATCAGTTTTAAAATGTGTTTGGATCTGTATCTAGATCCTAAATAAATGGATCTTACCCAACACTGCTACTCTCGTAAAATTAGTCATAAGGCATTCTCGTGGTCTCGACTTTAAATTTATCAACTATCTTCACATACGTTATATCTGAAGATCACTTTGATTAATATTAATTTTAAATTTCGTTTTAAGCATCTCTAATGAGCTACATACCTTTTCAGCTTTGTATTTCTACAGTACATTGTCTAGTTTATTTTATCAAGTTAACATTATTTGGTGACTCTGGCTAGATAGATTTAGCAAGAAGGCTATGATATATATATATATATATATATATATATATATATATATATATATATATATATATATATATAGTAATAATTATAAAAATAAGAACAATAATAAAACAGAAATAATCGTGGATAGTTTCAATTTAATTAACATATTGATATCCACATTTGTGAAATTAAAATAATGAATAGATAAGTATGTAATCATGCATCAGATTCTACGTTAAATAAACTATTAACAGTAACAACAGATAAATAAATGTTGTACAGGAAATATTCATATTGCATATGTTCGGCATGCTTAAGGCATAATTTATGCATTTTCCTAATAATATCCATAGAATTAATTATGTATAAATCCTTATTATTAGTATGCTCTACTACAATCCTAAAAGGCAAAATAATTTGTATTAGATAGTTTATAAGGAAAAACAATTTGATAACGTTATAAATTGTATAAATTATACAAACACAAGTGTGCGCATTGAACAATTATTAAGAAAACTACTTTTTGGTCTAGATTGAATTAGTTGACAATCATATGTGAAATAAATGGATTATGCAAATAATGCATCCTTTGGTGAAATACATTTGGAAAGTGCAACATAAATTTAGTAGCCAACAAAAGTGTATGTAACTTGTTTTGTGTCTTAAAGAATATATTTAATTAAATATAAGTAAATTTCATTTTAACAATGTACAAAATGGCGTTTTTTTGTATAAAATATTAAATATGAAAAATTAGCATGTAATAAAAATAAAGAGAATTGCGCATAGATTTTAAAGATAATTTTAGTTTAAGGCAGTACATATATAAGAAAGTTATTGTCATTAAAATTATTAACTTTAGAAATTGGTTATCCAATCAGAGCATTTGTTTGTATGGTCATAGGAAAGCTAAAATTTAAGAAAAAAATGAGTAAAGATTGTAAATTTTTCTAATCACTTCTTGTTAGAATTTCGAAGAACATCATCAGAGCTGGTAAACAATAAATTTTCATAACCTAAATTTGAACGCGTGAATACATGTTCGTTTAAATTTTCTAACCTAATAAATCGTTTCATTTGTTAAAATCGGAAAGTGTACTTAGTATATAAATTATGCTCATTTAATATGAATTGTTTTAATAAAAATAAATAAAATTGAAAATTTCAATTAAATTAAATTAAAACAAACAATTAAACCAATCACCAGTATTGTAGAATTCATTACTTGTTGCATGTAATACAAAATAAAACTTAGTGCTGATTCTAAATAGAAGTAATTTTGATGAATTGGTTATTAACACCATAAAGAAAATTTGGTACATCATAAATATTTTATCATCAAGGAGGATTAACAGCAGGTACATGTAAACCAGTGCATCCAATTAAGAAAATTCTAGACTCATACTATTGTATGATACTTAGGCTCAAAATATAAGTAACAATTCAATTAATTTGGTTATGATACATTTGTTTATTTATTTGTAAAGAACTTGTTATTTGCTAAGTATTGATAAAGTAGTACATCAATTAAAAACAAATACATTATTATATCAATTGTAATTTATGCTACCAATTAATGTGCAATGTCAACTTTTAAAGATTTTATTTAAACAATAAGTCGCTCGTGACTGTGAGACGCTTGTTTCGCGTTGTGTATGATTTACACGACCTGAGTCATTGTCTGAGTTTGAATAAAGAAATAAGTAAAGAAATTCGAGGAGACGGAATCGATACTAAATGTGAAGCAAAACGGCGGTCTGCGAACTTCTCGAGGTGAAGACAATGTGTTGAAAGTTTCCGCTTCAGTTCAACGTGATCCAGATTTGCTGACGCGTAAACGTTCGGCTGAATTAGGAATATTCTGCACATCTTTACACCTTATTTTGAAAACAGATTTGAAATTACATCGATATAAGATCTAGATAGTGGAATAAACTAATGATTTAATTTTAATTTGATTTCATATAAAAAAAAATTTTAACCATATATATATATATATATATATATATATTATATGGTTATTTTTAAAACATGACAGGCTATCTTTTATTACTGAAGATAACTTTTTACTTAAAAGTAGTTTTAACATAATTTAACTAAGAAAATTTCATGAAAAATTATAGTTGCCAGTTTTTGTAGTGTCTTCAAAAATAACATGTTTTAAAATGCAAATTGATTTTTTAAAATCTGCAGTAAAAGTACTAGAGCAAAAATTTCGTTTTAAGCCGTTTACAATTATTATTGTTCTATAATCTTAGCAAAATTCACTTTGAGTGTTAAACTATGCAAGTATTGGTAAAATTAATAATTTACTTTACCATTAAAAAGGAACATGAATATGAAATTTATTAACGAAGTAACAAATAAAAATTATTAATATTAAAAAATCTAGTAAGAAAATGGAACAAAAAGAAAAAAAAATCATTTTTTCATCAAATGTTCAAACTGATATCACTGCCACTGTTGTCGGGTACAACAGTCTAAACATTAACAATATCAAAACGAAAATTTGTTGCTTTTGACTGTACTGAAACGCTCTTTCAGATTTTGAAAAAAGAATGCAATGTTACGGCTTATTTTGTTCTCCTAGTGGTTTGTTATTAGTCCATGATCAAGTGTAACAGAGCGCACAGGTCATAAAGTGTGTTTAAGTCTTGGTTCTATTTTGAGTACCAAATCCGCTGTTTTAGCAGCCAGCGAGTCACAGTCAATAAATGTTAGTTGTTTGGTTCTCAAAAATCTACATGTTCTCCATTAAATTTTTTGATCTGTCTTAAATGGCGCATCTCTATAAGCTGTGTCCTGCTTAATAATCTATGGTTCTTTTATAAATCGTTTATATACTTTGCTATATGTTACCTGGTCTGGTTATCAAATACTTGATGTTATTTCATATATAACCACATTTCGTTTCTTGTTATCTACAGGTTAGCCATAAAATCTGATCTTTCGAGTTTACCTTTTCGTTTATTCAACAATTTCAACTACAAGATTTATTGTTTCTCGAGACCAGTTTAGATTAGGCCTTAAAGCTTGATAGCACTTTTAAAGCCGCCGTTTGGTAGTAAAAGTTTATATTCAGTAATAAAAAAAGATAGCTTTTAAAAAAATATTATTGTAATAAACCTTTGTCAAATCGCCATTGTTACCGCGATAGAAAAGATAATTAGTGGATTTTTAATATCTTGATAATACGTGGTAATTTGCTAATGTTTTCGGAATATTTTATTTTATGTAAGAAATGTGGTAATTTATGTAATGGATATTTGAGTAAAGGTTGAACAGAAAAAGGAAACATATATTAAGATAGAGAAACAGATGTTCTGCTGAAACTGGCGTGACGAATTGTTGAAGATTTCTATACGCGCGCTCTTGATGTAAAATGTCACTGATTTAATAATTCATTACGGCAACATAACGCAACCAAAGATCTTTGTTTGGCATTAAACTTGAGACCTAAATGTAGCGTTGTTACGGACGAATGCATATTTTTAAAATTAAGATGTCGTTCAATAATTAATATGAAACGTCCAACGTAAATTAATGTTTCTTGTTTTTTATTACTTTGAAAGGCGGGGTTGATTTTCGGATAGACATATTGTTGAAATCAAAGGAAAGGCAGATCGCTTTGATTTGTTTTAATTAGAAACTACCTTGGTAAACCATTTCGTGTACAAATATTTTTGTTAGGCACATTTGAGAAAACTAAAACGCTAATTCGTTCTTTTCTTTTAGTAGAAGTAGGTATTTTTATATAAATGAAAGCTCGCAGACAATAATATTACAAGCCTATGTAACGTATTAAAAATGAAACATTGCTTTGCAGAGATATCTCATTCGCACGCGGGCTCATTAAGCTGAAATCTGCTAAAATAAAAGACAGTACAGGCTCACTCTTGTATTTGGTGAATTAGCATTGTTGCATTGTTTATATTTATATTTGTGTAAGGTGGCTAACGGGTACAGGATAACCTTGGTTATTAATTGTATTAGGCAATTCCAAGTGTTTACATGCTGGTCCAGATGACCATTAAACACCTCGAATTTTATTTTATTGTTTTATTGTTGTATAGATGAATGTGTAACCTGAGAAAGGGCGCTGTATTTTTCTAATGCACTCAAACTTATACATCTTCACGATGTTATGATCTATTTACAACTTACCCTTGTAAGCTTTGTTTTAATGAGTTTTTGTATCAGTTTGTTTAAGTAGAATTGTTTGCCTGCAAACGGATTTCTCTTATATGTAATATTGAATTTACGTATTATTTTGTACTTTATTAGTCACTAAACAATTTTGTATGTAAATTTTCACCTATTTTTTTTTTTTTTGTCCTTGCATTTACTTATTATCACCTGTGCAACTTTACTGTTGCATTTTAAATGTACCGAAATTTGGATTGTTGTTTTATGTGCTTTTATGTGCTTGGTTTTAAAGGGCCACATGTTTGGTATTGATTTTTATTCTGATTTATTTTGACACAATTGTGGGTGTGACTACATTTTTTTTATTGTGTTTATGGCTAAACTGTTTATTTTTTCTTAATGTTATAATTTTGTACGCACTTTAACCTGATTTAATGGTGTTTTGTTATATATTTAACCCTTTCATTGTTTTTTTGTGCTATTTAGTTCAAGAACGTTGTTAATGTACCGATTCGCATTTAATGTTCCCTCAATAACTACTAGAGGAAATATGCTTCCATGGCAGATGGCCACCAACACCATCAGTGAAAGCAGTACGTCGTTGTAGACAAAAATGCAAATTGCGTCTTTCTCCAGGACGTCCTCTAACCTTCTATGATCATTATGAGCCCATAAACAAAATCGAGATTCGTCCCCAAAGATGACTTGATTCCGTTGCACATTCTAATTCAACCTCTCATTACACCATTGCCACCGTGCAGCACGATGGTTGGAGTTAGAGGTAAACAAAGCAATGGTCTGAGCCCAAAAGATCAAATCCTTCGATACGTAGATCGTAAGGAGGCTTGATGATCAGTTAATCCACTTTATCTATCACCAATTTTCCTTGTAGATGAAAATAGATCTCGAAGAGCTACAAGCCGAAGAGCACAATCTTCACGATCAGTCTAGGACGTCCGGGACGCAAACGTCGTTGTTCCTCATTATTTTCTCACGATCTTCGCCAACATAAGGAAAGTGTGGCAACACTGCGTCCCACGCGAGCGGCAACATAAGGAATTGACAATCCTACATCTCGTAGACCTATTATTCGGCCACGTTCAAACTCGGAGAACTGATGGAAATTTGCGATGTCGTACAGGAGACATTATTTCAACTTTAATATGTTTACTTATTAAGCTTACAAATATGCTTAACATTGACACTTAAGTAACTAATGTCAAATGAAAAGAAAGAGTTTTGTTTCATTGTCGATGATTACGTTTCTTAATAGGAATAAAATACATGTTTTCTTAAAATTTCATTAAAATACGTTTACTTCTTATATATATATATATATATATATATATATATATATATATATATATATATACCCACAGGCACACGCACACACAATCACACAAACAATTTTAACGAAATTGTTTACAAAAAAATTAAAACAGAACTACGTAAACGTTCCTTAAAGATGATGATTTTATATCCTTGACCTAGAGACCGACTCATCGAGAGATATCAGTCCTATACCTGCTTTTCCACGTAACATAACACATTCTTGTGTTTACTTATATATTAGAGAGAATAAAATACTGTTATGTCGCTACTAGTCCTCCAGAACCGTTTTCATAATGTTCTTTAAAACTTTCGCTTCCCGTACTTCCAAGTTAAATCAAGCCAGTGTTTTATTAGAAACCTGAACTCGATATTCACCAGCACTAAAAGCCTGCCCAAAGAAGCCAAATGTCGAGCTATCTCCGTCCCAAAACTATTATGTGTGAAAACCAAGATAGCTTACGATCTGTTATATTAAAAATAAATCACGCCTAATCCTCCATTTTTGAGCAAAAGTGATTAAACCTAATAAAAGTGAAGCAGGCTATTCGGCAGCTTACATCCTTTGCTAATACAATTTGCACAGCAAAAAGGTCATGCGCTACCCACATCAGATTTTTTCATTTGGAGTACATATCTCATTTTATCTAATACGAGGGTCACTACTTATATTTTGAGCCTAACAATGAAAACACAATAATTTGTCATTGAAAATTGCTTTATTGTTTTTCGAAATATTCTTCTTTATGATCAATACACTTTTGCATTCGTTCAAACCATGTCATAGTATTTTTTCCAATCTTTTTGACACACCTCCATAACATGGTTTTTGAACGGATCAACGGCTTCTTCCGCCGACGAATCGTGCTCGCACTTTATTCTTGACATTGTTTTTCGAAATATTCTCCTTTATGATCAATACACTTTTGCATTCGTTCAAACCATTTGTCGTAGTATTTTTTCCAATTTATTTCACAACTCCATAACATGGTTTTGAACGCATCAACGGCTTCTTCCGCCGACGAATCGTGCTACTTTATTCTTGACTTGTTTTCCGAAATATTCTCCTTTACGATCAATACCTTTTGCATTCGTTCAAACCATTTGTCGTAGTATTTTTCCAATTTTTGACACCTCCATAACATGGTTTTTGAACGCATCAAGCTTTTCCGCCGACGAATCGTGCTCACACTTTATTCTTGACATTGTTTTCGAAATATTCTCCTTCACGATCAATACACTTTTGCATTCGTTAAAACCATTTGTCGTAGTATTTTTCCAATTTTTGACACACTTCCATAACATGGTTTTTGAACGCATCAACGGCTTCTTCAGCCGACGAATCGTTCGCACTTTATTCTTGACATTTGAGAACAAGAAGTCATTGGGTGCCAAACCATTGTACGGCGGATGGCCCATCAGTTCGATTTTTGAGTGTTCAAATAATTGGTTGAGATGTGTAAAGCAATTGCCGTGATAAAGAACAAATGGTTATGTATCATTCAGAATTGACCGTTAGACATTCCTCTAAAGGTACAGTTACATCACCAGTTTTTCCGAAAAACAGGCGACCATTTTTTCGACGTGCTTCGAGCCGAACAATTTTTTTTGGATTCGGTTCATCTTGAAACACCCACACAGTCAACTGCTGCTTACGTTCGGCTCGTTGCATATATCCATGATTTGTCACATGTTACAATACGTCTTTTGAAGCACCGCCATTGTATTTGAGCATTTGTGTGCAACGATATTTTTGAGATTTCGTCAAATTATGTGAGATCAACGAGAACAAACCTTTCATGACTAAATGATCATGTAATATTTTATATATGCTGGTGGAAGCAATGCCTAGCGTTCCCTCAATTTCACAGTATGTCGCATGGCGATTCTGCATTATTAATTTTTGCACAGCATCAATGTCTTCTTGAATAACAACTGATTTTGGACGACCTTCGCCAATTTCGTCAGTGAGCGTAAGGCGGCCACGATTAAAATCGTTATACCAGCGTTTCACAGCGGCAAAGGATGGATATTCATCGCCAAATGTGGAAGTAAGTTGGTCGATGCACTTTTATCTTGATACTCGATTCCATTTCTTTGCTGACACACAATCTTCAAGTCACCGTAAACGATACAAATAACGCTATTGCCAAAAACTTTGAAGCATGTTATTGTCAACAATGGTAGACGTTCCTATGGAAACGTAAAACGGCGCCTAACAGTAATCAGTGTTGCCAACGCCCAAACCATAAATAGTGGTCCTCGTAGAGTTATTCAAAAATTAGAATAATTAAATATATCAAATGATTTATTAAATATTAACTTAGCTGTTGAAAAAAGAAAGATTCCTGAAAAACTTAAATTATATATTTGTTTAAGGTCTATTGAATAATCTGAGAGCAATCGTATTTTAAATTTTATTTAAGCATAATTCTTCAATTTCGTCCCAGAACTTCATTCGCATATATTCAGGATTTACACCGACGGTAACATTTTCTCCTATATCAAGGTAATTAATTTCATTTTGTTTTACTGGTTTCCAAGTTACACTAATAAGAGGATTTGGATTACTAGGATTCGGATTGCCGGTTTTAGCAAAAGTAGTCCATAATTTGACAAATACCTTCATTCCACTTTCCTCTATACTACCAGGCAAAATTTTGGGAGCAAACATATTTTTGAACAAGTACCCTAAATCATCACCATGACACACACCTAAAAATAATTGTTAATAACACTTGTTAATCAAAGTTATTACTAACCTAATTTATTAATGCGAAAGAATCTTTTATATAAATTCATTTGGGAATCAACAGATATTCTGTACAAGTAAATAGGATATTTTGAGGTGTTGCAATGATATCTAACAGTATTGTACAGTGGGCGTAAGAACATGTTATCAGTTTGTAACTGTTAAGAGAAACTAGTGGTAATATTATCAGTATAACCGAAGCACGAATATTACCAAATAAAAAGCATCCGTATTCACAGACGACGGTTCTTGATTACCATAAAAAAATTCTTTAATTTTTTTTGAAACAGTCTTAGATAATTCGCTTCCCTTTACCGTGTTCAAACTAAACATTATTTCTTCTTCAAAATTTCCACCAATTTGTTCTAGATTATACCTTTGTTTTGCAAAGTATCCTTCCCGTGATGTAAACCCAATCATAAGAGGAACATCATGATATTCCTTTGATTTAATAATTTCTAATGGATCTTTCGATAAAAACGTGTCTTCATTAGTATATTTCTCTACAACCGCTCCAACCGTTCGAAAGTAACTAACTTGATATTTCTAAAATGTTGGTCGAAATGTATTATACCTGACTAAATAAAAACTTACATCAGGTAGTTTTTCTTGTAATTCAAAAACTTTGTCAACGGGCATATTTTTCAAAATCGTGAAGACTTCCTTATCAGTCATAGTGGGTTCATTTAACACTTCTGCTATTGCAGGTGTTGAATACTCACCTCTACCACGATTTCCAATTGCACTCCCGCTTTGTATTATTGCTTTCTGGAACAAACCTTTACTCATCGGAGAAAGCATTAAAAAGTGAACGGAACCGCCCCCGACACTTTCACCAAATATAGTAATATTATTTGGATCTCCGCCAAATTGTGCTATATTATTCCGAACCCATTTTAATGCCATAACTTGATCTTTTAAGCCTGCATTTCCAGGAACTTCTAAGGACGGATCATTTAAGCTTAGAAATCCTGTAAAACAAGGTGTAATGTTTTTTTTATAAAGCGATATATACATATATTACCGAGTAATCCCAAGCGGTAGTTAAAAGTAACGATAACTACATCTTCCGTAATTAGGTAATCAGGTCCGTATACATCCGTATTACCCGAACCTATTAAATATCCTCCTCCATGTATCCAAAACATTACAGGTTTTAATGGTCCTGTTAACTTAAAAGCAAGAGTAATTTAATGGGAACATATTCAAGACCTACTGATGGTGAGTACACGTTTAAAAAAAGGCAGTCTTCTGCTCCAATAATATTTAAAAAAAGACTATGTCTAGAGCAACTTATTTCTCTTTCATTTGTTGCATCTAGAGTTTCGCTCCAAGGTTTTGGTGGTTTAGGTGCCTAAAAACGTATTATATCACATTTAGTTACTGATAACTGAGCACAGGTAAATAATGAAATTTGTAAAGATTACCTTGAACCTTAACTCCTTGACAGGAGGTGATGCATACGGTATCCCCTGAAAACTGTAATACGGTTTATCATAATGATCTCTTCTAATTTTTCCTTTTAATTTTCCCTGTTGAACACTTACAATTGGTTCTGTATCCATACTATTCTTAAATGAAAAACTTCCAATTAATCGGACAAAATATTTGTGTTTGATTGTGTAGCACTTGATGTTGTTTATAAAGGGACCCATTGCATAACTTACACACGTACTGCTGATAAAAATGCACAAATAGTCTACGTTCGTCTCTAAGCGCTTCTAGATAAGATAAACATTATATACGTGTGTAATAAAAATGAATAAAAATATTTTATTATTCACTTAACACCTAAAATTTAGTACACTAAATATTTCCGATCCTTTCTTAAATTTACAATCCATTAAAAATAGTAACACTGAGAATTAAAACAAGGTTATTCTTTTAAAATACAACTCTGTAATAATAGGACTGCTTACTCTAACCGCAGTGTTATTTCCGGTTTTACGTTGACCTTAGGCGTTCTAAATATAATTATTGTGAACTGTGTAATAATAACGTGGGGCGCCTCATAACACTCATAACCAGTTTATTAATTCATATGTAGTATTTAAATGGTATTTTTAATTAAAATACACAGATTCTATTTGTACCGTAATTATAGGAGTTTAATACCGCAATAGCAACTGCCTATTTCTGCAATAATGGTCATAAAGTTGTTTATGGACGGGCAAACCATTATGATTTAAATTATTTAACGCATGGTCAGCCACGCCAAACTTCTCTGGTTGGTTCAATCTACAACATACGTTCCTTACGTCAAGTGTTCTGTGGTTCAAAGGAGGAGGAGGGCACGTTTTAAATGTAAAATACCTTTCGGTCAGAATTTAACCAAATTTTGATATGTTCTAGAACTTGACCAATTGATCAAATGTCTTCATTGCCCGAAAGCTCAAAGCTCAACAGTTTTTGATATACAGGGTCTGCAATATCACTATTTGATACTTTCAATATATCATAAAATGGACATTTTTGCCAATATTAACGCAAAACTTAGTGGAATGTTATTTTTTTGTGCTACTGGTTACAACCTTTTCTTTACTTTCATTATTTTTGTACATACACCTGATATACAGGGTGAGACCAAATATATGTATCTGAAAAGAATTATACGGTGGTATTGTTTTGATATTTTGGTGAATGGAAGTTAACAATATATATATATATATATATATATATATATATTTAAATTAATATATGTCCATTTAAATTATTAAGTTAAGTCCCTAGACGTCCGTTATACAGAGTGTTTCATTTCTTTAATAGATTTAATTGAGTATTATTATACTTCCTAGTTAATTTTCTGATAACTTAATTGAAATGTCTATATTAAAATAAACTATTTGCTAACTGTATATACCTACATAATAGTCACGATGTGTTTATACTGATACTGGGTGTCCAAGTACAAAGGACCAAAGCGATATCTTAACTTCATATAGGTACGGAAAAACCGTTAACATAAAAAATCCCTTGCAATTGGATGTCGTTGCGAAATACAAAGCTTTTGGAGATTGACAGATAGAAAGGTTAGATGTGCTTCATTTATTATGCTCACTATTTTCTAATAAAGTTATATTTAGTATTTACTTATTCGTTTAAACCAAAACCGTAATTTGGTATTGGGCTTTTTCTTCTGCTTTTATTCGTACAACTAGATTTTTTTCTGATTTTGCACTTTTCTTTCCGTTTTTCATACTACAATTATTATGTTTTTCTATTCCCAAACTTATAAAATAACAACAATATAGTAGGTGGCTATGAAACGTCAAAAATTAATCCACTAATTAAGGATATTGTTGATGCTTAGTTGCAAATCTACTTTTGAATTAAAATCGTTGAAGAGTTTATGTGAAAAATGAATCGAATTCCATGTTTTGCTTGTGGAAATGCTTTAGTTCCTATTATGGCATTGATTAAGTTATAATCAATGGTGAAAATAAGTGGTAGGTAAATGCAAGAAAGCTGGAAATTGTGATTGCATGTCGCCGCGAAGCAAATCTACCAGAGCGGTCATAATAGAAGAAACTCGAATCTGCAATGTCTGCAATATTTCTATTGTAAGGGAAATTCAAGCAATACACAATAACCCAAATTGTTTGCGATTAAATGTGCTACAAAGGTCAACTCACTTATGCTGCATTTGTAACGATGGGAATGATATTCATAAAATATCCATGAAAGGTAGAATTAATATTTTTGTTGAGAGAAAATAAGTACTGCTGTAATATTCATTTGGATGAGAATGGTAATCTGCTTGAGTTTCTGCTCCCTGGGTTACGATATGTAAATCGGCCATTATTAGCAGGTAATGAGATTTATATTTTTTACAAGCATTACGTAAATTAAGAAAAAAGCTACCGCACGGCTTACGAAGACGAAAATAACTTCACAGATTCTCAATTTAAAGCAGTTTCTCCTATAACCAAAGATCAATTTAATAATCTTTTCAACTTTTGTGACCCCGTTAGAATAGGAAATTTTTTGAGATATGTAAGTAAAAGATCTCTTAGCATTCCTGTGCATTACGACAAGGTCTTAGTGATAGTTTTTAGCGGTTATTTTTAATTATTCCACAAGACAACAAGCCAGTTTAGCTATATCTCTAGTTAGACAATCTCTTTCTGCAAGATTTGTACCACAAAATATTGGATTTACTGCTACAACAAGAGACAGCTACATCGAAAATCATGTAACTCCTTTGCAATCGTCTATATAATCAAAACCTGGATCGGCCTCAAGTTATAGTGTATAATGACTGTACTTATCTAGAAATAGAAAAGTTCTTGTTTTAAAGTGTTGCGACAGTCCTACTGTACTTATAAGGGTAAACATCTTATCAAGCCATCTCTGCTTGTTGCCCGAGCGGATTTATTCTAGACATTCAAGGGCCATATTTCTCAAATTCTGAAAACAACGATGCTAACATACTTATAAGTGAATTTAATAGAGATGTAAATGGAATGCGTGAATGGTTTAATGAAGGAGATATTTTCATTCTCGACCGCGGGTACTTGGATGCTATTCCAGCTTTAAATAGATTAGGTATTAATTTTAAATGCCAGCCTTTTTGTCCAGAGGTCAGCTACAGTTATCCACAGAAGAGGCTAATGATAGTCGTTCGTTACGAAAACCAGGTGGATCGTGAGCACGCAATGGGCACTTAAAATCAATTTTAAATTTTTAGCTTTAAGATAAAAACACCCCACATTTGTAATATTGCTGATTTTCTTAAAATTGCTGGAGCAATTATAAATAAATATTTTCCCATTTTAATGCAAGATGCTACTATTGAGATAGCTGAAAATATTCTTCAAAAGTTCAAGACCAAATGTTGTTCAAGCCAGGTTGAGGAGGAAAACTTACGCGCTAGAAGGGGCAGATGGTTGATTTAAATGAAATTATCGTTCCCTCATTCCCACGTTTGTCACATTACTATCTTAAAGAGTTAACTGTAGGTATTTTTCAATTAAAGCTTGCTCCTTCTTATATACAGGACAATGAAATGAGGACCGCCAGGTTCAATATCAATTTGATGAAAACTACGAACCCGGTTTTATACGGGTAAGGATATATTCTCGCCTCAGAAATGCTACTCGTTACCAGTTGTGGATTGCATTTGTGCCGAATAATGAGGAAGAAGAACCTAACCCAATATTAGGTACTTGCAAGACTGGTGCCAGAACTTTAGTACTTGTTCTCATTTGACAGCTGTGCTATGGTTTTAGGATACGCTAGGTATCAAGAGCTAATCAAATATCCTTCTTGTTTTAAATCATATGTTAAATGCAAATAATGTGGAGTGATAGACATTTAACATTTGATTATGCACTTTTTGATTTCTATGACAATGGTTATATCAAGACCAAAAATTATTTACTGTTTTTGCCTCATCAGTTCAG
Organism: Vesta saturnalis; assembly: GCA_036346205.1. Classification (NCBI taxonomy): domain Eukaryota; kingdom Metazoa; phylum Arthropoda; class Insecta; order Coleoptera; family Lampyridae; genus Vesta; species Vesta saturnalis. The sequence continues at coordinate 1,081,484 of JARFJB010001532.1, forward strand.
TTAACTGATATCTTATTAAGCTTAGATATTTTTAATATATTAAAATACGTTCATTAACGTTTCTACATAAACATTTATTTCAATGACTGTACAAAGCGGTAGTGATGATGGAGGTAGACCTGCGAAACCAGTCTGTCGATGGTGTGAACAGTGAAGCACTAGTATCTTAAAGAATTTTCTTTTCTTAGTTTTGCAAAATAAAGATGAACTTCGACAAGCGCCTTCTTTATCAAAAGAATCTACTGAAAATTTTATTAGAAAATAGTGAGCATAATAAATGAAGCACATCTAACCTTTCTATCTGTCAATCTCCAAAAGCTTTGTATTTCGCAACGACATCCAATTGCAAGGGATTTTTATGTTAACGGTTTTCCGTACCTATATGAAGTTTAAGATATCGCTTTGGTCCTTTGTACTTGGACACCCAGTATCAGTATAAACACATCGTGACTATTATGTAGGTATATACAGTTAGCAAATAGTTTATTTTAATATAGACATTTCAATTAAGTTATCAGAAAATTAACTAGGAAGTATAATAATACTCAATTAAATCTATTAAAGAAATGAAACACACTGTATAACGGACGTCTAGGGACTTAACTTGCAATAATAATTTAAATGGACATATATATATATATATATATATATATATATATATATATATATATATCCATTCACCAAAATATCAAAACAATACCACCGTATAATTCTTTTCAGATACATATATTTGGTCTCACCCTGTATATCAGGTGTATGTACAAAAATAATGAAAGTAAAGAAAAGGTTGTAACCAGTAGCACAAAAATAACATTCCACTAAGTTTTGCGTTAATATTGGCAAAATGTCCATTTTATGATATATTGAAAGTATCAAATAGTGATATTGCAGACCCTGTATATCAAAAACTGTTGAGCTTTGAGCTTTCGGGCAATGAAGACATTTGATCAATTGGTCAAGTTCTAGAACATATCAAAATTTGGTTAAATTCTGACCGAAAGGTATTTTACATTTAAAACGTGCCCCTCCTTTAAACCACAACAACAAGGTAACTTATATGCTCCATGGATTTAAACCTTTTTAGGTGACCTTTCATTTTATCTTTCTTTTGTCTGTTGCAAATTTTGTTTTCCATCGTTATTGAGTTCGGTACCTCTTTGTTTCCTAGCGCTACCAATCTTGCTTTGTATTTTGTTATTCGTCCAGATTCGTCTAGTTTCCGCTTAAAAATCTACATAGTTTTCAGAACTTTTATGCCTCTGGGTCGTTTAGTGATCACCCACGTGTCTTTTGACGTTAAATTTTCGAATTCTGTTTTTATTGCGTTCAACCATTCCACTTTTTCCTTACCATTAGTTGTTTGTTTGAATGAATTTGGTGTAGCATCCAAAGATTCTTTTTGGGTTGCTACGTGCGTCGTTCTCGCAATATTTGAATGTCCTTCCTCATCCGTACAATAGACGTTCAACAACTAAGCCTGTTTACTTTTCTGCCCTTCTTGTTACAGTAATTTCTTCATTTTCGCTCTCGTTCCTGTTCCTCCTCAGGTTTTACCCACTTTCGTCATCTTCCGATATTTCTCGTTCTTCTTCGTCCGTGTGTTCGTTTTCATCTGTGGCTTCGTTTCCGTCTAGGTCTGTATCTTCGTTTTCATCTAAGTTTGTGTTTTCACAGTCGTCTGTGATCATCCCGTTCACAATCCATTTTTTCATTTTTGTCAATTTCCTTCTCCCGTGTGTGACTTTTATGTTCATTATCTATGAAAGGGTTAATGAATCAGTTCCAAGTTACTTCTTTTCACCTTGACCGCGTTTGTTGGTTTCTTTCAATGGAAAACATGTTTCGTCGAACTTGATATCTCTACTGATTTCGCACATTTTTCTGTGATTCAGATACGATATACTTTGGTGGGTTTCTTTGGTGGTTTTATTTTATTTTTGTGTGTATGTGGTATTGGGTGGGTGTGCGTGTACGTGCGTTCGTGCGGTGGTGTGTTTGTGTGTGTGTGTGTGTGTGTGTGGGTGATGGAATATGATTGCGGGTCCACAAATTGTCCATACAACGACCGACAATTAGAGTTAGGCGTTTATTAGGCTTAGAATAGATTTACATAAATTAAATTTTTTAGTCGAGACCTGTGGAGAAAGGTTTGTGCTGAGGTGTTGCTTGCCATTTTACATAATTAAGGGTCTTCTATACATCGTATTTGTTGCCACCTTTGCAACTAAATTGCAATGTTACCAATCCTCGTGTTTGATTCTGTAAGATGTTAAATCTCTAAATATTAGTACACTTGTTTATAAATGTACAGTAAGATATGACCGGTTGTTTATTAAAAGTTATGTATTGTGTTACTCATTAAAATGATTTTATCTGTTATGAAAGCCATTGAAAATTATTGTCGGATAGATTTTTAAAACTCGCTTTATAAGATATACAATGTTAACTTAATGTTGTAAACATTATTTGGCTGTGATTAATTTTAGATTTTGCGCTTAAACTAAATTTCGTGTACTAGTTGTGTAAACAAAAGATAGACCTTGTGCATGTTTACCGTTTGCTAATTTTAATTTATGCTCTGATTATCGATTAGAACATTGGGAAACCTTTTGATTTCACCACGTTATAAATTTATTCCTTGAATGATTTCGTAAGAATATTTTGTTCGTATTTGTATTGCAAACCAGCATTAGGTTTCGTATTTTACTATTTAATTACCTATTTTATAGCTTTTAATCCACAATGCTACCGTCTTGGTGTATTAACAAGTCTATTTTTGAAAATAACATACTCTTGTCGTTTTAACCTAAACATCAAATTTCGTGTGCTGGTTAAAATGGGTGTATTTGATTCATCCAAAGAAGAAAGGCCTTACTTCAATGGAGCATATGACTCTTTTGTTAAAGCAATTTTACGATAAAGCGCTATCTTCGTTTTATAAATTGGTGAAGAAATTATTGTGAGCACGCACCAAATTTTATTTGGTTTTCATAGTTTAAACCAACATATATTCCTTATCTGAAATATGATTTGAAATCTTTATTAGTCATTTTCTCATGTGTATTATGGCCACTGTTAAAGCGGATCATTTTTGATTAAACATGTCCTGCATAAATGGGCTGATCAGTAATACTATATTTGATTTAAATATCTGGGTGGAATAATACGACCTTCCAACCTACAAAGTGGAAATTAAAAGAAGTGAAATCATTTTGATAACAGTTTTTTAGGATAATTACAACCTCTATTTAATACGTTCATTATGAAAATAGGTAACTTTGTGGAACAAAACAATAATCTATATCAGATGGACGTTTAAAACTTCATGTAAGAGGGTTAATAGATATCTCTTATAGATGCTAACGTAAAAAAATTCAGTCATCCGCTTGTATAAAAATACCAACCGCCTTCTTAGAAATATGGATAATACAGTTTAATTATTTTACATATTTATTTAATTTCTAGACTTATTTTGCTTTATATTAAAACTTTATAAAGAAAACTTATGTAAAATTAAATTTTCTTTAAAAATATGTACGCATTTTCTTATATAATTATTATTTGAAATACAAAGTTATTTCAGAAATATTTGAAAACCTAAAACCAGCTCATTAATGTACTTAAAATCTAATCAGGTCGAGAAATGAAAACAAGCTTGAATAAAATTTTAGTACTTACGTTTTTTCGTTCTGGAGGTATGTTGGACACATACATCCATACATCAACATACAGACATTATAGCCGACCTTGGGAAAACTTTGTCAAATGTTGTAAATTGAGCTAATAATTCAATTTAGCGTTAGTGAAAAAAGTCAATTCATAACGTTCTATACCTACATATGTATATTGAGGTTGAAAGAAAAAAAGTTATGGTGGAATTGGGATATATCCGTTGTCATATTCATAATTCTATTCTTTCCTTTTGTATTATCGGTGTGCTCTATTTATGTAGGAAATATGTTAAAACAAAAATAATCTAGTTTGGGTTATGATAACGGTTACAAATGATGAATTGGAAACGATTGTCTGTTTCTTGACTTTATTCCTATTTTGAAAATGTAAACTTTCACCACTATTACATATACTTAAACACATATTTTTTGGGTTTTTAATGATGTATTTGTATATTAAAGTTATACAATCTAAACGTTCCGATAACAGTTATCTTCGTCAGTAGTAATATCTATTAAAATTGTTAAATATGTTGAAATAATTTTGTGAAATTTGAAAATTGAAAAACTGTATTATTATTTTATTATTCCTATTGTGATTTAATTGTTTTTTCTCCAAAATTTCTTGTAGATCCAGAAATTCGGTATTGCTTTTCTTGTTTGTTTTGAAATGCTACTTTCTTTCTTCCAGCTGGTTTGCCAGTTCATGTAATTTATCCGTTTTACGAGTCTATACCACTTCATTGTCCAATTTGAACTTATTAACTGTTCGTACTTATCAGTAGTTGTTTTGTGATCGGCCATTTTTCTCCCGCTCACGACAATGCTCGTGCTATGCTGTTAAAATTCTAATTTCATTTTCCTTTTCGTTTTCGCCATGAGACAGTATCACATTATCGTTTAATAGTTTATCTTGCGCAACCTTCATCTGCATGTCTCAAGAAAGTGCATAATGGTGCCAAATACATGATTGTCGGTGAGCATTTATTGAGTTCTCCTCTTGGCTCAAGTCCTTATTCTCCGTATCGCTTCGAATATGTTGTTCTGTCTATGTTTATTTTACGTCATATACGTTTGTACCTTTAATAAATATTTTCGTTTTAAGTTGTTGTTTTGTAAAAATTCTAATCCTATATATTAAAATAATCGTGTTATTTAGTACACGCAGATCGCAGGACAACAGCTTGACGGATTTCGATGATTTTTTATATGAAGGAAATTTTGTAGAAAAATAACAGTCAGAATTGTATTTATGGTTTTAATTTTTTGAAGAGTCTAAGCATTTACATATGGATTCTCCATAACTCCTTTACTATTACAAATACGAAAACATGTCTTATATAAAAGTTGTCCACAGTCATAAACTAACGTTTTAAAATTATTTTCAGAAATGGCGGACTTCCGGTTATCCGGACACTCATAAACTACGTTATTTTAAATAGAACAACCTATATATTATTACATTTTTTTAAAGGTCACTTTAATAACATACTAGGTCTACGTCGCATTGCTTTGAGTTATTTGACATTTTAGAAAAATGACTTGCAGTGCCTCCAAAAACTTTCAATATCTCGAAGACGGATACCGGAAGAGATGTGGCTTTCGTTTTACTTCCAAAAGGGTACCGCCATTTTCATTCATTGCCAAACATCTTGCAGAATTCAATAATTTCCATCACCTGAAATAATTTTTTCAAACATGGATAACTTGATTTTTTAAATGGAACCATATATTTTCTTATATTGACGCCAATAACGCATTTCTTGGTATTCTCCAAGAATGAAAGTCATGTCGATCAACTCTGCGTCGGACAATAACATTTTAATGGAAATGTCCTTAGAAACATTAAATTGATATACAAGACAGCAAAACAAATGGAAACTGATGTTTCATATCAGTTTTTAAACAATTGACAAACGTTTTCCAAAACACCCTGCAATGCGCAATAAAACTGAAATTAGATAAAAATGTGAATATCTCCAAACTATTCCAAAATATCGATAATGTTACATCAATGGAAGAAATTTAATTTCCTATCCGCTGATGTAGAAAATATGGTAATTCCATTTAAAAAATCGTTATCCATGTTTGAAAAATGATTTTCAGCGATAGAAATTATTATTCTAAAAATTTGCAATGAATGAAATGATGCGATTTTTCAGTAAAAAAGCCACTTTACCGATGTCTTCAATAGTTTTCACTGGTAATTTTAAAAATGTCAAAACTAAGAATGGTAAATATATTTTGAGTTTAATAGGTTCAAATGTTTTCTTTCTTCTTTTTTCTTCCCTTTCTTTCTCCCTTTTCTTTTTCTTTCTTTTCTTCTTCTTTTCCTCTTTCCCTCTCCCTCTTCCCTTTTTTCCCTTTTTTTTTCTTCCCTCTCTTTTTTTCCCTCTTTTCGTTTTCTTTTTTCCCTCTTTCTCATATCCTTTCCTCTCTCTCCTCTGCCTAAATATATATATATATATATATATATATATATATATATATATATATATATATATATATATATATATATATTACCATTGCTCTGAAAAAATCCTTAACTTCTTGTTCCAACTACGTCTTTTGTTCCTTGAAATCTGCCCCTTTTATTATTATATTATTTCTCTTACTATTCTTTTCCATATTTTCAAGTTTCGTTTTTAGTGTTTCTATTTCGCCTCGCATTTCTTTCTTTTCCCTTTCCCAGTCCACTTCTCTTTTTATGAGCTCATCTTTTAGGGCCCGTATTTCTTCTCCATAGCTGTTCATCTGATTTTTAATTGTTTTTATATCTTCGTTTGTTTGGATCTTTGTTCCGATTTCTTGTAATTGGGTATTCTCTTTGAGTTCATATAAGTTATCAGTCTTTCTAGTTTTTCATTGTTTATGTCAGGCTTTCTTTCCTTGCCAGGCGGTGTTCTTTGCATCACCTTGTTTCTTTTCAGCTTGTCTATTGTCTCTAGTTTATCTTTCCTCCTGATGTCCCTCCTGCCTTTTGTAAATAAGTCTTTTATTGATTTGGTAACCGCTCTTTCACGTACATCTTTATTTCAGTCAACTATACGCTGATATTATTCGGCTGTTGGGTTGGTTTTCTTTCTCTTTGTCCGATCTATTTCTTTGTTTAAGCGCCAAACCTCACTATTTAAAATTCCACGATTTTGTAGTAAATCTTGTTAATAACACTTGATCCAGAAGCCTTAAGGTTAGTTTGCACCCGAATTAAAAGCTTTGAACCGATATTAGATCGTTCAAACGTTTTATTACTGCACGCACCACGTTAATTATCAGTTATTTGAATGTTTACCTAACTTCCCGTTGGTTATTTACGATGGTAATTTTCGCAAAATGTAAAACGTTCAGTACGGACCTGTCTCTTATTTATTTTGAGAATAAGTGACGACCATATGTACTTATCTGGCGCCAGAAGAAGTTAATCGCGGTCGACTCGTCTGAAAATCGCCCTCTTATCTTCGTGAAACAGTAATGTTCCCTGTTTTCCTTAATTCCTAATCCTACCTTATTTTGTGCTTATCTATAGCTTCCTTATACTTCCTTACGCTTCACTCTCACGTCACTCTGTTTTTTATCTATTATTCTTTCTTAAATAACTGTGTTTATGAATTTTATTGAGCACTTCAATCTAAGCTGTTGACCATTACATCCTGTAGTATTTGTTACTAAACTGTAAAACACTTGGTGAATTCTTCAATAATAGATATTAAAATAACTCTTAAATAAATTCCATATCGTGAGCAATATTTGCCAGGTGTATTAATCCGGATAATTTCTGGATAATCGTAATGAAAATGCTATATTTCTACTTAATTTCCAGTAATTTCTTTTAAAATACCTTTAATAAATAGTGATACGAGGGATAAGCCATTATTATTGAGAATGTATACTCCATGCCAGCCGGAGTTACCACCACCCTTACCATGGGCCTTAATATTGGGTCTCCGATTTTCTGAGCTCGGTAAGGGCTGTCGGTTACCTTTTCCATCATCCTTAATCTGTTCTCATCCTTATTCTTCCTTCTCGCCCTCACTGTCTTCCTATCGGATTAAAAGTCCCAAATTAAAAATAAGATGGCTGTGGTTTCTAGGGTTATAAATTCCGGACGTAAAATCCTGCCCAACTCGGATGTCCGGGAGGGCAGGGCCCAAGCGACCTCGGTCATCGAAAGTATCAACTTTCTGATTCACTACTGCAACATCCGCGGTATCAGGTCTAATCTTAATGCTATTCACCAACATCTTGAACAATTACAACTGATATATTGTTTCTATCTGAAACACAAGTCTCCTCTAAAGCTCCGAGTCACCCGACTTGCAATTTCCTCAATACCATCTTCACTCTAACTTTCGATATAAAGGAGGCGTATGTGCTACATCAAGGACAGAATTGCTTGCAAGAGGGTTTCTTCCTTAGAAAATAAAAATTTTGACGTGATTTGGTTTAAACATTCTGGTCCTAATTTTGTGAAATTCTACTGTTCATTTATAGGTCTCCTAATGACAGCAACTTTCAAGACTTCTTCGATTACCTTAGTATGAAAGTTGACTATCTCCTGTCTCAGTTTCCATCTTGCGATATCTCATTTGTAGGCGATTTCAATGTTCATAACTCTAATTGGCTTCAATTTTCATCTACTACAAATCCGCTGGTCATAGTGCAGAAACATTTGCTATTTCATGTGATCTCACACAAATGATTTCTGAACCCACAAGAATCCCTGATAACCCTAACCATACTCCACATCTTCTAGATCTCTTTCTTACATCAAACCCTCTTGTTTATAAAACTTCCGTTCTTTCGCCTTTAGGTCTTTCCGACCATTGTCTAATAAAAATCATTTCTACTGTACCTAATTCCACTGTTGTTCGCAAAACCGATAGAACCTTGTGGTGTTTTAAGTCAGCTCGATGGAGTGATTTACGGGATTTCTTTGCAACCTTTCCATGGCGTGAATATTGTTTTAAGTCGTCCTCTTCTTCGGACATCGCTCTTTCAGTATCTGAAATCATCGTCATGGGAATAGAGTTATACATTCCGAAAAAACAGTACCGTGTAGGTCATTCACGTTCCCAACCCTGGTTCAATAAGGCTTGTTCTGATGCAATATCTTTAAAAGATTAATGTTACATTAAACGGAAATCTAATAAATCGGTTGACAGTCATGTAGAATACGTTGGTGCTAGAAATATCCCCAAAAGTGTCATCACTAAAACTAAAAAGTTGTTCGAACAACGAAAATGCAATGAACTAGCTACATCTCCTTTAGGCAGTCGTAAATTTTGGTCTTTAGCAAAAGCCATTAGTAAAAACTTTCGAACATCTTCATTTCCCCCCCTGACATCTATTGACGGATCGGTAGTTGCTGATTCTGTAGACAAAGCCAACGTTTTTGTGGATTTGTTTGCATCAAACTCGTGTCTCAATGATTCTGGAAAAGATGTGCCCCTAGTCAACTCTTCTTCATACGTTATGAAACCAATTCATTTTCGGTACAAGCTCTTGGAATCGATCATCAGTAGGCTTGATCTCAATAAGGCGACTGGCCCAGACGGTATCCCAGCTATTGTCTTAAAGAAATGTTCCCCGAACTAGTACCAGTCCTATCTAAGCTCTATACGATCTCTATATCTTCTGGGAATTCCCTTCATCATGGAAGTTAGCAAATGTTCAACCTATTCCCAAAAAGGTGATAAGACCGATCCCTCAAATTACAGACCAATTGCCATCACTTCCATTTTGTCTAAAATCATGGAAAAAGCCATCAATCAGCAACTGCTCACGTTCCTTGAAACTAACAAACTCCTTAGTGACCACCAATATGGGTTTAAGCAAAGTCGTTCAACAGGCGATCTTCTTTCATATGTGACCCAAGTTTGGAACAATACAGTAGAGCAGTCCGGTGAAACAGTTGTAGTCGCTTTAGATATCTCAAAGGCATTTGACCAAGTTTGGCATAAGTGTTTACTTGCCAAACTCACCTCGTTTGGGTTAAATGATACGCTCATCAACTGGGTTTCTAGTTTCCTTGATAAAAGACGAATACGTGTCGTAGTTGATGGCTTTTTTCAAAAAAATAGCATTAACGCGGGCGTACCACAGGGATCCGTTATAGCGCCTACACTTTTTCTGCTGTACATAAACGACCTTATTTCTTCAACAACTAACCCCATCCATTGCTTTGCTGACGATAGCACTCTTCACTGTGTTCATCTCAGTCTACTCATAATGATAATCTACCTTCTATGTCAAATCAAGAAATTAAAGCTTAAATGGCAAATTCAATCACAAAGACATTCAACGTATTCTCGAATGGGGAAGCAATAATCTAGTCAAATTTAATGCTAACAAAACTCAGTGTTGCCTTATGTCCGCCAAAAAGATCGATCATTTCCTGTTGTAAGTATGAATGGCTCAGTTCTTAAGTTTTCAGACTCTATTACTCTGTTGGGTATGACTGTATCTTCAAATCTCTCATGGGTTGACCATCTTCTGTCAGCTACCAAAAAGCTGCTCGTAAAATAGGCTTTTGTACAGATCTAAGCAGTACTTTACCTCTCGACAACTCCTTCTGCTGTATAAGGCCCAAATTCGGCCTCATCTGGAATATAATTCTCACCCTGGGTTAGTGCTCCCCAATACGCTCTCGATATCGTTGATCGTATTCAAAAGAGAGCGATTAGGCTTATAAATGACCCTTCCTTAACTTCTCACATACAGTCCCTTGAGCATAGAAGGATGGTTTCAGTTCTTTCTTTGTATTATCGTTATTACAACGGCTATTGTGCTTGGAATTACATTCTTTGATACCATCTCCGGCTATCTTTGCGAGAAACACTCGGTTCGCTCATTCACATCATCAGTATGCAGTACAAATCTCCACTTGTCGTACCAAACGGGCGCAATCCACATTTTCTACACGGCTTCTAAACTCTGGAATGATCTCCTAGTTCCTGTTTTCCTCTCACTTATGATATGAGAAAATTTAAGGTAGCTGTTCATAGGCATCTATTGGCAATTCATTATCCCTCTATCCATCCTCCTAAGTGTTCCTGAGTGCTTTAGCACGATAGGCCTTATTTAGCCTGTTCAGGTCTACAATCATAAAAAAAAGAATAAAAGAACCAGTGTAACTTTTTCAAAATTTTATTTTAGATATGTTCAGAGTAGTTGCCACCTACTATAATGTACTTAGCCATTCTTTCCTTCCACTGCTTAAATGCTCCAAGCCAAGCAGCTTTAGGAATACTATTAATATAACACCAGACAGCAACATCGATCTCTTCCTCTGATAAAAACCTTCTTCCTTATAAGTTCTAGTTTAGCCCAAAGAAGCAGTCAAAATTCGCACATTTCCAGATTCGGTGAGTAGGAAGGGTATTTGATTACATTAATCTTGTTTGCAGCCAAATATTGCCAAGTTAGCTCTGCAGTGTAGGAATAAACATTATCGAGATGTAGCATAATTCCTTCCGGCAAACAGTGTTCGACGTACCATTTAGCTGTGACAGTGTTCTGCTCCTCTAGCTTAATAGCGCTCCCTAGACTGATACTTCTAAAGAACACAGCGTACATTACATTCTTGATTGCTCGCTGCTTTCTGATTATTGTTGGTGTGGCTTCGTCTTCATGGATCCATACGCTGCTCTCTTGTTGAGTTACAATTTCCGACAAAACTTAGCGTCCACCATTCTTAAGCAATGTTAGAGTTTCGTGGCAAATTCGTACTTTTGCTTTTGCTTTTTCGAAATCTGTAAAATGATGGGGTACAAAACTACTGACGACTTTTTTCAAGTGAAGATGGTTGTGTATTATTCCTTTCCCAGATAAGGATCCAATCCCCAGTTGAGCCTCTATTACGGCGTAACTAGTTCTGTTATCTGCTTCCACAGCTTTCTTCACAGAAACAATGTTTTCCTCTATCACAGCGGTAATGGGAGGGCCAGCGCCTTTCTGGTGAATAAAGAGTTGCTGTTACTGAGGCTGCATTTTTGTTTTCCATTGCCTAATATCTTCATTCTCAATAATAATGGCTTGTCCTCGTACAACGTTAAAACTGGCCTTAATGTCATATTCTTGCATATTAAAATTACGCATTTTTTCAATGAAATGTGTAAAAACCTTTGATATGATGAGGTGTTTTTTCTAAATGAAGTTGTAATAAAAAGGTAAGATGTTTCACAAAGTTATACCATATAGTTTAGGTAAAAGAGCTTCAGAACTAGTTTAATTCGTTTTTGTTTCTTCCATGTTCCTTATTTTTCAAAACAAACTTCTTTGTTAGATCTTTTAGCCATTCACGGTATGCTGGTGGTTCAAATATTTAAAATAGTCGTTGCATTACCTTTATCTGATGGTAACACAGCTATATTCTCATTTTTTATTTAACTTAATGAAGCTCTTCATATCTAACTACTTTTGTGGCGTCAAATAATAAGGATTTAATAGAACTAGCAATATTAAAAACTATATTTTCAAATGGTATTACTTTTGGTTTTATCGCAGTTTCCTCCTTTTCCAGGTGCTTTAATGGTATCCTCTGAAAAAACTTGTTAGACAGGTTTACAATCTTGTATTATCTAAAGGTGGTTTAAGTTTTTTTTCGATAAAATCTATCAAATTTTGCTTTTTACAAATGTCATACAAAATGTCTCGTGTGGAACACAACACGATCTTCCAACCCACAAAATTGAATTTAAAAGAAATGAAATAATTTTAATAACATTTTTAAGGATAATTTTGCAACCTCTTTTATAAGAAGTTCATTACGAAAATAGGCAACACTGTAAACGTAAAATCAATAATCTACGTCAAACGGCCGTTTAAAACTTCATGACAGGCAGAGGTTAATAGACATCTAGATACTAACTTAAATTAAAAGAAGTGAAATAATATTAACTTCAATTTTTTTGGGATAACTATAAAACATCTTTTTTATACGCTCATAACGAAATCGGGCAACATTGTAAAAACAAAAACAATAATCTATGTCAGAATGACTTCATGTCAGATTCATAGACATAAATCGATGTTAACGTAAAAAAATGCCAAAGCAGCCCGCTTCTATAAAAATATGGATAATACAGCTTCAGCATTTTCAATCATATTTATTTAATTTTTACAATTATTTGGCTTTAGATTAAAAAACTTTATAAAGGAAATGAATGTAAAATTAATTTTTCTTTAAAAATACGTCACACTTTTTCTTATAAAATTAATCGTTATTCAGATAATGAAAAATGAACTAACACTAAAATTTTACCTTAGGAATTATTTGCCGCTAAATTAACGCGTTGTATCAAAAAATTGCATGGAACATAATTAATCGATTTGTTTAAGGTCCATATCTAGATCTTCTTATATCTTTGAAATATGCAGCTGTTTTAGAAATATTTGATAAAAACCAAAAACTGCCCATAATAAACCCTCCTCTCCGCTACTGGATATCTATTTTAAGTACAGCAGACAGACTGACATACAGGCAGATATGCAGGCAGGCAGATAAACATGCAGACATGCAGACAGGCAGACAGACAGGCAGACAGGCTGACATGCAGACAGACAGGCAGGCAGGCAGGCAGACAAACAGACAGGCAGACAGGCAGGCAGACGGGCAGACGGGCAGACAGGCAGGCAGACAGGCAGGCAGGCAGATAGGCAGACAGGCAGGCAGACAGGCAGCAGGCACACAGGCAGACAGGCAGCAGGTAGACAGGTAGACAGGCAGACAGGCAAACGGCAGACAGGCAGGCAGGCAAACTGGCAGGCACGCAAACTGGCAGCAGGCAGATCAGACAGGCAGACAGGCAGACAGGCAGGCAGACAGGCAGACAGGCAGACAGGCAGACAGGCAGACAGGCAGACAGGCAGACAGGCAGGCAGACAGGCAGACAGGTAGACAGGCAGACAGGCAGGCAGACAGACAGATAGATAACAGACAGACAGGCGGTCAGGCAAGCAGGCAGACAGACAGATGCGGACTCGACGCGGACACGGACACGGGCACGGACACGGACACGGACACCGACACCTGTTTTTCGCCGGTACGCACGAATCTATTATCTCACACACAAGGGGATGAGTCAATCCCACTTCTGATATGTTCAAAGATAATTAATTACTCAATTTAAAACTATTTAATACATAAATATAAACACATATATAACAGGGCTATCTAAAATAATTCAAAAAGAACATAAGACACTCTGTGCAACCGCCTGTTTCAACACCTTCGCTATGAATGCCGTCCCATCCTTCCCTCCTTACTCCACTACCTCTTCTCGCGTAACATAACATTAAATATCGGGTGTGGAACACCAGATATATAAAATTAAGGTATTGGTTATCGGCTATAAAATCTTAGTAAAATCGTTTATAGATTTCTAATCAAATTTTCTCTAGTGTTTACAAGCTTCTTCAGGACACAACTAAGAATAACAAAATTATTAAATTACAATAAAGGCTTAATTAATCTTAATGTACTTACATCTAAAAGTAATATTTTTGATTATAGTTGTAAATATAAATAATTACGACGTGCAACGACCGGTTATTAAAAACAGTATGTCAATTAGAATGTAAACTGGGGTAACTAAATTGAATTAAAAAAGGACGTTCTTAAACCAAGTGTGTAACAAGTATGTAATGTATTTTGATGGAGTGAAAGATGTGTTTTAAAGTTTTTGTAAATTAAAAACAGACCAGCATACCTAGTGTTTACATTATCAGCGTCTGATCTAAAATTCTTGGTTTCATTATTATTAATATGAAACATTTCAAGAAAGAGCCTTTCGTTGCAGTTGTCAGCTTTGTCAATAATTTTTACTTCATTAAATTTAATCATGTGGTCTAAATTGTTACTGTGAACTATAGTTTTAAGCCATTTGCTTGTATTTCCCATGTAACACAAATTGAAGTTATTACTTGGTATATATATATATATATATATATATATATATATATATATATATATATATATATATATGTATATACAGTCATTATTGAATCTCCTCTTCAATACAAGTTCAACCATACGTAACACTTATGATTTGATGTAGTCTAGAAGGTCTTAAATACATAAAACAGAGTTTGGCGACGCCTAATTGTCTCAATAAATTTTTTAATACACCCTATTTTCAACTACATTAAAACGTAACAATTGAAAGATTACAACATTTTTAACATAATGATTACTTAATCAAGTGTTCAAAATGTGCTCCATTTGAGAGTTGGCAGTACCCTAATCGATGGTAGAATTATTAATGGAGATTCATCGATAATCCGTTGCCTTAGATCCGCAAGACTTGCTGGTTTAGTTTTGTAAACTGAATGTTACAAGTATCCCCAACAAAAATAATCTTTAGGATTGAAATGAGGTGAACGTAGAGGCCATTCAATACTACCACCACCAATCCATCGTCTGGGAAATATTTAAATAACGCCGAAAATTTACACCAAAATGAGCTGGAGCTCCATCTTGCTGAAACCATATCTGATTAAAATTGGCTCCAAACAAGTTTCTCAGTGTAGGTACAATTTCATTTCTAAATATCATTTCGTACTTATGTGACGTTAAATTTCCTTCGATAAAAAACGGCTCAGTTAACTTAGTACCCACCAAGATTATACATTTAATTTTTGTGATCTTTGAGTATGGTTTTCACTCATCCAGTGTAGATTTACGTCACTCCAGAACCTTAAATTATGTCGATTTACAATTCCACACAGTGTAAAGGTTGCTTCGTCCGAAAAACATATTGTTAACGAAATTTCCGTCATTTTCAATTTTATCCATCATTACCTCAGCAAACTCAAATCTACGGTCGAAATCATCTTCACTTAATTCTTGCAATAAATGAATTTTGTATGGTTGAAATTTATTCTTATGTAATACACGTAAGACTGAAGAATAACCTATATCATGCAATTGTGCAACCCTGCGTGAGGATCTATGTGGATCTTCAACGAAACTCTGCATTATATCTAAAGGTCTGTTGTCATTTATAACTGCTTTTGGTCTACCTGATCGGTATCTATCTTTTACTCCTCCAGAGTCCTCAAAGTGCTTGGCAGCTTTTTTGTACCGTCGCGTTATGGATAGGAGAACGGTTTGGGAAAGTATTGTTGAACAAGTTGGCTACTTCACCATAAGACTTTTTCGGTGCCGTACCCTCTCATCATTAAAGTAGTAATTCGTTCTTTTTCATTACGAACCATTTTAGAGAAACAATTTACTTTGCAGAACTTTTCAAAACACATCAAACTACTGTCAGTTTTATTTAATAATGTAAATGGTGAACAAATGTCAAAATCACAGCATTCTATATTTAAACATTTACATTTCTTCAAATCTACATATTTTGCAATGTTTTATGTATTTGAGACCTTCTAGACTACATAAAATCATTAAGTGTTACATATGGTTGAACTCGTATTGAAGAGGAGATTCCAATAATGACTGCGTATATAGGGTGATGTATTTAAAAAACTAAAGTGACTAATAATATCAGAGAAACGGCAAATTTGGCAACATTACAAACGTCAAACCTAGAATCCCCGTATCCCAAAATAGTCTTATCCCAAATTTTGTACAATTCGGGCTATCAATTTACGAGATAATTGGGCTTTTCCAGATTTTTAGTCCACACTATATATATATATATATATATATATATATATATATATATATATATATATATATATATATATATATATATTACGAGATATCTTAATCTCAAGATTAATAACACCCCGGCGCGCTTTACTCCACTGAGCTACCGGGCCCTTCCTTATCTGTTGCCGATTCTACTCCCATTTTCGCCCGTAACAGTGTGTGCGTGCGTGGGTGCGTGCGTGCGTACGTGTGTGCGTGTGTGAAAAGCGAATTATATTCAAGTTTGACGTAAGTATTTGATTGAATCGACTAAGAAACAGAGTGTAAACGTTTTCAGAGTCGGCTAATTCAACCCTTTTGGTACTAAACAAATGGAAGTTAATGGGGAGGGGTCAACACTCTTAGTTTTGTAGATAGCTTTTAAACAAGTTTGCTTTATAAACAAAATTTATTTAGCTAATGACCAAACTACTACGCCATCTATACACTAACATTTGTTAAGTATGATTTCTATTCTATAATCTATTTAGAAAATCACTGCTACTTTTGTGATCTTACTGTTGCGTAGAAAGTTAGTGTGTGTAAAAATATTGGTTTTTTAAATATTTGTGATAAAAATAAATTAATTACTGCCTATGTAGAAACATTATTATTACGACTGCGTAATACAGCAAAGTAACTGTAAGAAGTCTTTATAATCTAAAAAAATTACGAATAACAACAAAAATATTAAGCAAATTTAACATACCCAAATAAACGTTTTCAGTGATATCGGTATAAAATCGCCTCCAGCTATAAGAATAGGTTTTTGACTTTTCTGAATCATCATAATCATCGCTTTTCTATAACTTTTATTATGCACCTTTACATGTGCGTGAAAACAGGTTGTTGTTAAAAATTCACTTTCTAAAGTTACTTCATTACCATAGTAACACACTATCAATGTTTTAACAGCGACTGATACGGCTATTCCTAAATCACGCACACATTGAGCATCAGTTAAAGGAAACTGTAATGAAAAAGTTATTAACACAGCGGATAAAGATAACGTACCAAAGATGCATGGAATGCCGAGAAACAGATAATAAGAACATCACTTCCAAAAATAACCATAATAATAACTGAAAAAGCATTTTGAATTTTATTGGCCCAGTCGTAAACATTAACATGGCGAGACACAATTTTATGAAGACATTTTTCTACGCAGTTTTTATCGTAATCAACAATATCCAAAGAACTGTTCTAAAAACCGTTAGTATCAGTAAACATTTAACATATCTTAAAATGCATACCACTAAAAAGTGATCTACGCAAGTACTCTTACGTACTCGATTGGCAACGATTTTGCATTGCACACACAAATGTGCTAGAATTGAAGTTATCATTACTTCACAAATGAGATACGCACAAGTGGCGACTATAAATGCTGATGTTTGTTGAAACCACACAATTTCAAAGTATGGACTTTCTTTTACGTTCATGATGGTAATTTGGGTAAATGGTAAAGACCATTTGGAGGTATCGGAAAAAAGTACTCTGGTACTCATTGAAAATATTGCCGATAAAACAAATACAACGTATAATGGTCCAAAACAGTACTTGATCTGAAACAAAATAAAGTATTTAAATTATTTTAAGAAAAACTCACTAAATAATTGGTAATGTTAAATATTAATCTCCTAACTCACAACTTACCCCGTCATTTTCCTAAAAATCAAATCTTATTCCCACCACCTCATCATCTTTTCAATGAAGGATTAAAACTGCCCCCAAAACTGAAAGCTAACCAATCAACTGGCCAAAATTTATTCTACGCTACATGTTTTCCGAGTTTGTTTTGTGTTCTATATACATTATGCCCAATCAAAATTAAACAGACAGAAAAGGTGCATGATGGATTCACAGTCAGAGAATGCTTACTCCGCTAATACAGTTAAATCTAATTAAAACGACGGTTGTTACTCTGAAACTAGTCCAACTAGTCCAAACTAACAAATAAGCTTATCAAACAAAAACTTATTCCAACTAGCTTCAGTGTTAGTACGATGCGTGTGTTGATCAAGAACGTCCATGCTTCTAAAATTACAAGCGTCCCTTGTCACAATAAGAGTTCAACGATTAAACCTGCGACAAAAATGATGAGTTTCAAATGAGATTCAATCCCAAAATTATATTTTTGGCAAATTTTGAACTGATAAACTTTCATTTATATTAATTTTATTAAAAACTGAATAAAACTTGAGCTTTACGTAGAAGCTGGGCTAAATTACATCACCTTTAAATAATTCCAAAGGTTTATTGCAATAAAGTGATTTATTTTGAAAATATACTAGCTAAAACTAAGTTTCATCTTTGAATAAATTTTTAATAAATTAAGAACATTTCATGTAATTTTCAAACTTCAACATTCATATAAGAGTAATGAAATCAAAATAAACAGGTAAATTTCTGATTACAGATTTAGCTAGATTTCAAATCTCGACATTAACTTGCTTCGGGAATTTTTATCGGTAAATTGAGAACTGATGGAGTCTTATACCATCTAAACCTTGCATATCTTTGTCAATTCTGCATTTTATTTTCCTACAATAAACGCCCCAACGATCATTGCTAGCTGCCACTTTCTTATTATATTATAATGATGCTAGTACTGATCTATAGGTATTTGGCGCCCAACGTGAGGTGAGTGAAATTTCATAACTGAATTGTTTAGCAATTTAAAACCTCTAACTGTCGCTAGGTCTTTCCAGTAAAAGTTTTTTGAAAACAACACTTTTGATTAACTGTACAAGCCACTTGCAAAAAGTTCTTGCGCCTGGGTCATATGAGAACAGAGCAAAGCTATATGATACAGTAAATATTATAAGCCAGTGTGAGAAAGGTAGCCCGAACAATAAATGATCAAACCTTAAGAAGAGTCGTGGCGATATAAACAAGAAAGTAGAGTAGAGAGTATTAGAAAGGCTTCATTGTTGTATGCGTGCATGCGTGCGTGCGTATGTGCGGGTGTGGGTGCGCGCGCGATTAATCCGGTAACGAAAAATAAAAATTCGTGAAGTGTTAAACCTCAAAATTCACACGTCAAACATATTTTCACAATAATAACAACACAACCCGTTAACACTACACTAAAATTTAGTAATCAACTACAATTATTTATAAACTCTCAAGGTTTTAGACAAATCCATCAAACTAATAACGTATTTAGAACGAATCAGATCACTAATTTTTCAAAACCCGCACCAATGTTCTTTACACGCATATTTAAAATTTCTTAACCACGCCCATTTACCTTGTACAATCAAGTAGTAGATCCATTTATTGTTTCTGCTGCACCTACTTTAGATCAGCGCAAAAAAACTGATTTAAAATTCAAGTTTTATAACTTCATGGGTTAATAGACCTAGATAATTTAAAAATGTTATAAGCCATGTTACGTGCATAAATTTCATTGCTACTGTTAATCACAAATTAATCATTTATTCATAATTCTAAAACATAATTTTAGAAATCTACATTTAAATATTGACAAATACTACTTAACTACTTACTACTATTTAAATATTATTTTATTCGCTAATCAAAACCAAAAATTGATACGGAAAATTGACCGAAAACGTTCAGAGATATAAAATATGCCATGTTGATGGTTAGTGAATAATTTTCTAATTCCAAATATTTGGGATCTTACACTAATTGATCGTAATTATTTGATAGAACTACTGCTGGATATAGTTTTGGGTGGTATAATTCTATTTATTGCCGATTTCCGGATTTTTTATAAAAGACATTTCACAGTAGGCCACCTGCTACCTTACCGTAATATATTAATTTTCCATTTCATAATTTTCTAATAGATGTAACTATTTTAAGCCTCTCCGCTAATCTCATAAAACCTTGTCTAAACTCATCCACATTAAGGGCTGTTATCGTCGTCGAATCTTTATACAGAATTGCTGGGTCACCGATTATAAGATCAGATACAATTTATCATTAACCATTTCTACCTTACACCTGCCGTTACGGTATAATGACATTAATACAAATACTTCTATACAATTCGATAATATACCTAATATTAAGCGCATATCAAGATGTAGGCTATGCACCCGTTAGTATGAAGGATTGTATGTGTTGCTGGTTAGCAAAAATAAAAAAAATCATTTAGTGTGTGTGTAATTTGTACGCTTTCATATTTTATGTCATATGTATATATATATATATATATATATATATATATATATATTGGGATGTTAATTATTGGGAATATATTGTGTAAATTATAATTATTTATTTCTATTAGGGGAAAATGTGGGGATAGGTTTCAGATTATTTAAATTGTAAATATCAACATAATGATATTAAATAGTTATAATTATGCACCGGACTAGCTCAAATCTCAATGTGGGGATAGGGTTCAGTATTTAGTGGGAAATTATATTTGATTCGAATATAATTATGTGAATTGCCCTTTATGAAAATTATCATATATGTAAAAAAAATATATCTGAACACAATTTATACTTTAACGCATGCGTTGTAACGTCACTGAATAAAATTATCAAATGTCAAAACTGTCAAACAATGACTTGTTGAATTTATGTTTATGTTTTTAATTGGATAAATGAAATTTAAAATTTGGAAATAATTTAAAATTTTGCTTCTTTTGCAGGTGTTTACAAAAGTATTATTTAAAAATATACACCTATACATATAACCAATACTAATTGCAGGAAATCAATCACAACAATGAACACAATAGATAGGGTTATAATCAAAAGTAACTCACATATAAATGATCCAAATTCAAACTGATGTCTTCACACAGGTTGTTCCAATTAGATGCAGGCACTTTCCAATATTATGGAAGATCTTTATGTAGGAATTTTACTGCTACTATTTACCCACAAGCTGCTAACTGGTGTTCTCCTTCAATACGGCTTCACTCCAACCACAAATTTTAATTCGATAATATTTTATTTATAAGTATTAATGATTTCTAATTGTATCGTTTATAAAATATTTAATGGTTGTCCAAGGTTTAAATTAATGTCACTTTATTTTAGGTTCCGGATCAATTATAAATTATTAAAAGAAAATCGCAGCAACAAAATAAAACACAAATGAAAAAAAAAATTACGAATTTATTTTGGTAAATCGTAACCAATATTCAACTTCAACAAACGAAAAATTTAAACGTTCAACATAAATTGTCACAAAAAAATAACTCGTAATGAATTTTACGAAACTGCACAGGTATCGGTAACCGAACTTAAAGATTTAAACTATGGTCGGTATAAAAACAATTGCGCCTGAATACTCTTCTCTCCGATTGTTATTAAATTTTTCCCGATGATTATTTAGGTTAGGAAAACTTACTTGTAACAGAAAAACACAACACTATTTTAACCTTTTCAAAAAAAAACTGACAAATTATAGAGAGAGCTCAACTTCCAGGGCAATTCCTTTTATACCCTTTTGGTTGTTACTAAATCTTCAATTTTTTTTAGCAAATCTAAATATGTAACCATGTTTCTGATTGGTTGAAAAAATTTACAAATTTAACTAAAATAGAAATTTAGCCATATCTTTCTTATACAATTACGGATTCAAATTCTAATGACAGAAATGAAATCTGTGTAAAATTACGCATAGATAGATATCCAACAAGATATGGTTCCTTTAAACATTATGCAAAATGACCTAATCTAATTTTTAATTTTCTTATATCTACCTAATCTTACAAACTACACTTAATTTAATTACATATATGTAATCCTGATAAAATTTAGCATAGGAAAACACACATTTGAAGTCCAAAATCGTAAATTTAAAGGAATTTTATGTTTATCTAGTAAAATTATAAATTCAACCCCCATTTCATGAAA
Organism: Vesta saturnalis; assembly: GCA_036346205.1. Classification (NCBI taxonomy): domain Eukaryota; kingdom Metazoa; phylum Arthropoda; class Insecta; order Coleoptera; family Lampyridae; genus Vesta; species Vesta saturnalis. The sequence goes on from JARFJB010001532.1 coordinate 1,103,656, forward strand.
TTTTGCGCTGAAATGCTTTGTACACTTTATATTGCTATGAAATATTGAGGAAGACCTCCTATTAATCACTTTAATAATACAATTTAAGCCTAATACAATCAAAAAAACTATAAATTTGTGAAAAAACATAAAATTTAAAACCTAACCAAACTTAATTCTAAAATTACAAATAACTTACTTTAAAAACGTTTACGTAACTCAAAATGTTATCCTAATAACTTGTAATAACTGTCTTTATTGTAATTAATGTTCATTTCACTTGCATTGTATAATTTAATGTTACATTAAGAAGTCATATCGTTTAACACAACTTTCTTGAAATTCCACTATAAAAATGTATCTACATGAAATCACCCCTTTTTTTAAAGAAATTACTAGTTAAACTGTCCGATCCTTGTCTTACTCCTATCTAAACATCTCAATATATATATATATATATATATATATATATATATATATATATATATATATATATATTTCATATAACTTCATCATAGGAAGTGCAAGGAAAATACTGCTAGGTGCTATTTGTAATACCGCACAGGGAATTGAGCAAGGGTTACTAAAACGTGGTCAACTATTTTAAAACGGAATACAAGCTAGGGTACGTAAGCGCTTACTGGCCACTTCCTGTTTGGTGCGATATCAGATATCCCATTATAGTTTCTAACATTTCCCATTATCACCTTGCACAGTTACTAAAATAATAATAACTAATAAGTGATACTTTTGATTCATTTATCAATATTTCATTCATCTTTCGTTGTATATAATATATTGAACCGTTTACCGTTCATTATACTTTGCACTTTCGATGCATGCGATATTATTGTTAAGTAATTAACGCGGTGATATACAACGGGGTATATGTATATAAAGTTAGTTGGTTATTAAATTAGAAATTACGCCACTGCTGAGTGTTTTCTTTACCAAATATTTAAAATACACAAATAAGGAAAGTGTCGGTATTTTTCAACGTTCGATTTGGCAAGTGGTTTCGATTAAATTGAGATATTTCAAGAAAATAGTCAGAAAACAGCATTTTGTACCAAAAATGAACACTTTAAGTACACTCAAATTCCATTTGCTTCATACTTTTCAAAACGTTCTTCGAAGAATTTAAAACATATCGTATAAGTTGTGGTTGATTAAACATACCGCATGCGAAAATTTGCAAACGTTTTGTAGGCAGTGTCAAAACCAAAATATAGAAGTAAAATTGTCCATTTAATTAATTCAAAATCAAGTCTCTGAATCAATACATATGTAAAAAATAATAAATTTCTGTTAAATTCTGATAAGGTAATACAAGTTGTTAACCCGTAACGAATTGCAAAAGAAAAATAATTTCAAATATCTTTTGTATTTGAAATAAAGTTCTTTTTCATGATAAACAAACTTAAAAAGATTTGACAGATTACACCGTTAAATGTGAATAGCGATTTTATTTTATTATTTCTGAATTAAAGATATAACGAATGTGAGCGTAATTTAACGTATTTTGTATTATAATATACATCTTGAATGGAAAAGTTACAAACAAGCCTTTTATACTATTAATTCAATTTAAAAATAGGTAAACACCAGCGCTCAAATAAACAAAACTTGGTTCTAGACGAATATAATTAGTCAACGCTTAGTTGGCAAAATAATTAAGACCTGCGACAGACGTGCAAATTAATTAATTTATATTGTAAAAGTTGCATTCTATACAACAGGGATTTGATCATAAAATAGGTCTTAGCGAATAAATTTTGTTTAGAAGAGAATACATGGCAATTTCGAAGATCAGAGTAACATATTTGCTAGCCGTCCAGGACTACCATTACATATAAATATGATAATTATCATATCCATTGTAGTCGACGTATATTATCAATACAAACAAAATTACTTCCAATCAACGACTTTCGATATTAAAGGACATAATTAAAATGTTGAATAACTTCCATAAAGTATTACAAAACAACTCCAAGATAGTACAAGTAAAATTTATTTGTTAATCTACTTGCTATTATGTAACATACAATGCACTTAGCAATATATTCAAACGTTAATATATGTGAACGTTGCCGCTTGAACACAAGGTGAAATGGAATTTCCAAACATTCCACCACTAATGTGCCCATGATTATATTAGCAGGCTGACCATGTACTCCGCCATCTTTTACGTTGATACCTTGTACAACCACGTACTATTGCTTTCATGCGCATATGCCTCACTTGCTACCGGCTAACACCCTTATAAAGTTCAGTTAGACAAATCGGAATTTTTGAGAAACAAAGTCTAGACAGAAAATCTAATCAGGAAAAAAATTAGAGCAAATACAAATTAACCCTTACCAAAGACAACTACACAAATAAAATGATTTTTAGGACTACTCGGTTACTACAGACGACTCATTAACAATTTTCCCAAAATAACAAAACTTCTCACAAAAAGAAAGTACAAAAACAGAACATAATGACGAATTTATAAACTGTTTTGAAAGCTGCAAAAATATATTAAGTAATGATTCTGTCCTAGAATATCCCGATTTTCCGAAACCATTATCAACTTACGATAGTAACTCAGCAATAGGGGCAATATATTCCTAATACCCAATAGCAAAGGACCTATTTGTAGCTTTTCCATCGGGCATTCTAAACGACCAAAATTCAAAAGTATTAGGCCTAGATAGCTCTTCAATACAAGCACAACTTGACGAAAAAACTTCACACCTAGATTTTAAAGATGCCTGCAACAGTCAAGACAAAATCTAATCTGAATCAGTACTGTTTTACATTCACTCGCTGAACCAAAGCGTACTATATTAAATGAAAAAAAAGAAAAGACGTTTAATTTGGCAAATATCTCATACTTTTACTTATACAAATTTTGTTCGTATTTTTTTAAAAATTTTTTAAACAACAACCTCAAGAAGTATGTTTCACGTCTACCACTACCGTTGATAGCATTACTACGGTTACTGTGATAAACTGAATGAATATTATCGCCAGCTTCAGGTTTTGATTGATTTGTGCTAAGAAGACGAAAAATGCTGTTAACCTTAACATTTGACCTAATATAGACCGAGGCCAAATTAATAGGTGCACACACTATTAATTGATAAGCGATTAATGGAAAACAGTCTATAAAAAGTTGCGTCGTTTATTCTATATTTACGAACATGGACATTCACGTTTAACCTCAAATAAATGCACATTTCACCAACGAAAATATATTCGACCCACACCCATTCTGATAAGAAATCAATACGCCAAAAAGGCTTGTCAAATTTTTTTGAACATTTTTACTTTCTCGTATACTACGTATACTAAGAGAAAGTATTGCAATTAAAAAGAAAATTGAAATTTTTTCACGGATTTCAACGTTTTCGTGATCCCTGAGTCGAAAAACGTTGATTTCGCGAAAAAAAATTCTGTCTGTCTGTGTATCTGTGTGTGGCTCCGAGACCATTTGATCGATTTTAATGAGATTTGACATGGGACCTTAATAACTGAAAGTTATGCATAAAACTGGCTTTTCGTAAAAATCAATTAATGGGGGGCGAAATGAGGGAGGTTTTTTTGGGGGTGTCTTTCCAAAACCAGAGCTAAAAAGTCTACCTTTGTGAAAAGTTAGTAACCCTAAACCTTTTAAATTCAAGGTGGCGGCCAAATGGCAATTTTAGTATATTGCAGCGCTTGCGCTGTCACTAAGAAACCATAAAAGCTACTTGCAATTTGAAAATCTCAACTTGTAAATAAAAGTACATGGTTTCGAACGGTTTGTAAATATTTTTGAAAAAAATAAAATGTTGCCCTTAATTACGGGGTTAAAATTGCCATTTTTTTCAAAATGAATTTTCTCAAAAACGGCTCTAGTAATTTTTTTTAAATTTACGTATTTTATAGTCACATATAACGAAAATATAATGAGCCTTATGAGATTTCTCTAAGTTATCCAGGACCGAAGTTAGAAATTTTCAAATTTGAAAACTTCAATCCCTCATAATTGTGCTTCTAATAAAAATGAAATCTTGGAATTAAGGGATTATATAGTAGACATATGTTGCTGCAAACCTGCTATATTTAAATATTTTTAGCGCTTACGGTTTTGCAGAAAATAACAAAAAAAATATTTTTTAAATTTTTTTGATATTGTATATCAAAGTTTCAAAAACAAAAACAAAAAGGTGAATAAGAAGAAAATAATTTCTGTAGGTAAGTATATCTTATTACATTGCAACATATAGCATTTAAAGTTTATAGTCACATATAAGGAAAATATCATGAGCTTTATCCAGGACCGGATGACAAAAAAATTATTTTAATTTTTTTGACTGAAAATATGTATTAAAATTATTTTCGTACTGTTGCACTTACAGTTCGGGCAGGTCATGCACAATGATTTCATTAGCATCGTTTTTGGGTAGTTGATTAAAAGCGAGAAGAGCATCCATTTTGTTCTCTTAAATATTTTGTTGAAAAGTGCTGTATAGTTTTTACAGCACTTTAATTTTTACCGTAACTTTTCTTGTTGGCGTATTTTCATTATACAACTAAGTTTGCCGCTAACTGTACGCTATACGTTTCAATTAATCGAGGATGACGCTGTAAAAGTTTATGCAGAAAGTTTGGCTGATTTCTAAGGGAATTTACATATTTGGGATCAACAAGTATAAAAACCCTGTTATATTTCCATTTCAAGAATTATTGCACAACCAAATTTGAAAGCGTGTATTCAGCAGCATTTAGTTATCATTTAGATTTTCTACTTTATAACTTGATTTGAAGATATATATATATATATATATATATATATATATATATAATATACCTTGTTATTGATTTTAGTTGTAAATTTATTACATTTAGTTTACTGGTTTTCCATAAAATAAGTTGGCGTCCGCGATTTTTAAACATTTACTTACAGGCTGAGGCTACATCCATGTTGGAACGCGAACATATCTAATCACAATTAGTTTTAAATTAAAGCAAATCAAAATTTTAAGAACCAGGCCCATTTAATCTCCGACTGACTAAAAGGGTCAAAATCTTCTACTTGACATTACAAGTGTAAATAATAATTGGGGTGAATTAATAACCACAACATACCCTTATTTCATCCTTTTTTTAAAGATTAATATATATATATATATATATATATATATATATATATATATACTTGTGTGTGTGTGTGTGTGTGTGTGTGTGTATCTGCGCGTATGTGTAAACAAAACTCTGGTAAACTATAAAATCAAAGACACCCAAAATTCAAAGTTACAGTGTAAGGTTATTTTGACGCATCATGTATGTACAGTATTTTGATAACGTATGTAACGTATTTGAGTGCAGCTGAGGTGAGTTTGCATGAAAGAAAATTTTTTTTGTGTATGCGTAATACAAGTTGGTGTAAATGATGCGCCACTGGATTTTTAATGAAGCTTTAGTTATCGTATGAACGAATATTTGAGTGTTATAGAAAGATTTTCGTGTTAAAAGCGTTAAATTTGGATGAGAAATAATGTTTTGAGTAAATTTTGAATGATACGGCACTGGTAAAACAACTGGTCTTTTTGCTACTGTGTATGAAGGAATTTGAACTAAAGAAATGGTTGTAGACGTACGAATGAGTAAGTTTGTGGTATATTAAAATTGTATTAACGTGCAGTAAGGAATATGGATGCATGTTTTTGTTTGTGGAAATTTTTGGTAATGCTGTGCAAAATTGGTAAATTGAATGCGTATGTGTAGTAAAGGGACATTAGAATAGGATGATTTCTTGAAAATGATGCGGAACTAAAATCCGCGCGTAGGCAAGATATGTATGAAAAGACGAAGAACTACCTGGTGAATATACTGAATGATGGTTTACTCGAGAAGATGATATAAATTTACACGTAAAATAAAGATGACGGCGGGTGTTGTACGGGGTAGCGTGGTTGAGTTCGTGTTGGACATTGTAACGCGATGTAGAGACGCAGTGAATACGCGATTATGATAGGTAGATTTTAAATTTAGCGTGAGATGCATTTGGAAGTGCCCGTCTTGAGATATGGGAGAAGCTTAAACGTTGACGAGAGTAGACGTCGCGCGCGCTGAGTTATGATTAGCACTTAGAATGTTTTAGTGCGGGAGATTTGTTTATGAAAATCATAATGTGTGTAGCGTGTAAGTAGAACGACTGCAATAACCCGTAGTGGGATTGATAGTAAGTAGGCATTCATAAATAAACCATGTAGTAAATTGAGGGTTGAAGGAAAAACTATTTTATATTAGTTTTCTTCAATAAATTAAAAGTGCTTATGCAGAGCTGAAAATTAAACAAGTATGTTGTTAAAAGTGTTTAGTACAGCGTGTGACGTTACCAAAGTTTTATAAGCTTAAGGTAACGGACCGAAAATTGTAAAAGTAGCTTAAAGAAGTGGTGGTTTTATGAACGTTCAAAGTATATTCGAACAATCGTCAACAAATACAATTCGATTGTTTAAAAAAAGCAAGTAAGAGATTCGATATCCAAAGGTGAAGCAAACATACTCTTTGTGTTAAACGTGTATGTAGTGAAGAGCTAACATCTATACATAAATACGATGTTATGCTAAATTAAAGAAAAACAAAAGGACCATGAAGGCACGTGAATGAAGAACTGTTCGCGGGTGCGTTAAAGGAATACGGTTGTTGTGTGTGTACCCAAAGTGCTGACCAATTTAAAGGCCGTTAACAAAACAGGTAATCGAGCTGTATCGATATTTTTGTGTATGTTTCGTTCTAAGATTTGGGGATTTTTTAATTACGGCTATTTGGTGGTTTGACCACGGTTGTGTAAATATTTACCCACAATATATGTACAGAGTGTTTAAATTATTTCGTTGTTTATTTCTGATATTGACTTCAATGGTTACATATTTTTAATAGTTGAAAGTAATCTTTACCTTATTTTATTTTGGACATTAAGGATCGATCTGACATCTTGTATTGGCCAGATCGTTCACAAAATTACAGTAAAAATTTCGTAAGTAAAACAGAACATTAGTAACAAAATACTCAATTTTGATTTAGTATTTCCATAAAGCAGAACGTTTATATTTGAAGTGATAAAGCATACATATATTTATGAATGTAACTACGATCACTAAAGTTGGTGTTTTAATAAAACATAGAGATCATTAATGAGGAAAGTGCTAATCCTTCTAACGTTGAGTTATCTAACAATTAACGAGTAGTTTTCATTGAGATAACGAATATCATTATATAGTTTCGTTTATTCATTTTGTGTTAGAGGTTTTTTCTAAATTGGGCTTTGACTATTTAATTTTAAAATTCATTAACCGTTGCAGATTTGAATTGGTAGATATACGAGGGACATTTTAAAAACTACATAAGTTAAGTTTTATTTTTATGAATTGGAGTTTCCATTTATACAGGGTGTGTTCAGTAAGTTATAACTACCCGTGTATCACTAAATTTTCGTAAGTTTTGAGTTGATTTGTTTGGAAGTGTTTGACTTTGAGAAGTTAGTGTATGAGTTTACTGAGTAGGCTGCAATCCTGTCTTCCACAATCAGATAGGATTAATTTACCATCCCGCCTAAGAGGATTTATTTTAGCAAAATTTAAGATTGTGGTGGCGCCAATAGACATCTTTTCCGGACTGAGCTGTATAAGTTGACAATTTAGGGTAGGTGTAAGGTGTTTGAGCTTGTTATATAATCATTTTACTCCTTATCTCGATCCCGTTCATTTCCACGGTAGCTGACTGGGTAACCCGCTTACTAATGTAAGCATACGCGACGCCTAGTGCGGATTGGACGTGTAACAACCTTAATAGAATGCCACCTTCGCGTCATTCAATAACTCTTTTCGCTATATTGATTCCTACCTGTTTGTTGCTTTTTAAAGTACATTGAGTCACTAGTTGCTCTTCGTAATCATCTTCTGTTGTAGATATCACACCATCTTCAAAATCATTAATAACTAAATTCAATTTGTCAGCATGCAAAAACAACAGTGTCATTTTTAGTATTCCTAAAAAGCACTTGAGTGTATAAGAAATCGTACTAAAATGATACTCACCCATATAAAACCCAATCAAATGCAAAATTATATTTGTAACAATATCAAAATCATCAATATGAGCCATCAACTCCCATACCTCAATTACCGAATACGAAGCAACTGTAAAAATTAATAAAAGTAATTGAAATTTGTGTACTTTAGTTTTTTTTTCATAAAACTGTAGCCCTAAGCAATGTAATAAAAGCTTCAGCATAACAAAATCGTTTCTTTTATTTAATACGTCTTGCATCTTTGGCTTCATTTTAGTTTTTAAATTTTAGAATTGTTATATCAACATAAAATTTTCTTTATTAATTATTAACTATCTTTAAATTATGAGAAAAATACCCTCTATCAATCCAAAGTAATTATTTACGTTTTACTCATGCATAAATTGCTTTTTAAAAATTAAAATTGTTATTTAATCATTAAATATGAAATACTTTAGACGTCAAACATGTACAACTCCAAGGTAAACGTTGCAAAATGTTGTTAATAAATTATTAAGCTCGAGTGATACTGAAATCAAACATTTATAAGGGAATTGTGATTCTGATAATAATTAGGTAAGTTCTAAAGCATATCTCTTTATCTTCAATGCCAGAAGAAGGTAAAATGGTTTTAACAGTTCGGAGTATAAGTGTATTACTTTTTATTAATTGGTCAACAATTCCTGAAAAAGGTTAATTAAACTGCACATCTTCGTACGATGTTTCTTTATTATTTGGTGGCCAGGTACCATACAATAACCAACATTTATGACTTTGGATGAGGACGATGAGTTTGATCTGCAGATGAATTAAATGATAATTTTGCGATAACAAGTTATTGCAAAAATGACACCGGCAAGGCTCACTTCATAGTCTAACTTCATAACCTAATCCATCCTTGCGCGACAATTGGACACCCATTATACGCCCCTATAGGAAACAATTTGTTATAAAAAGTTACATCGATACGACTAACTTCACAGCCAGGAATTTCTGCATAAATCATTTTTTATCATTTAGTAATTAGGTACGAGTTATGCGCCGTTTTGCAACGCTAAAATAAAATTTTGCGCACCTATAGGAAATAAGTTATCGCAAAAGTTACATCGACAAAACTAACTTCAAAGCCTTATGCATAAACTCTCTTTTGTGCGAAAATTAGGCACCCATTATGCGCTGTTAAAGTTAAAGTTTGCACCCCTATAGATAACAAGTTATAAAAGTTACATCGACAGGGGGAACTTCACAGTTGTGAACTTATGTAAAAAAACTTAGTCTTTCCTTGCACGTTAATAAGATGCTAATTATGGGCCGTTTTTCGTAAATTATCGCACAATTGGTGTTTAACTACTGAACTAAATAATCTTACCATTTTAAAACGTATATTTAAAGAACGCACGAATTAGAATTCACTTACGGTTAAGATTAGTAAGTATAATATAGAATCCAATTACCTAAGTAAATATTAGAAAAATGTGGTATAGCCATAATGTAAGAAAATGGGTTAAATATAATTAAATATATATATATATATATATATATATATATATATATATATATATATATATATATATATACAGGGTGAAATAGCATGTACCTAGAGAAGGATGTGATTCTACATGAAAAAATAAGACTTTTTTTCCTATGAACTTATATGCTCAGACGTACCGTTTTCAATATACAGGGGGTCAAAGTTGAATTTTTTTTCACTTTTTGGACAATATCTCGAGAACCGTATGAGATATGATGTTCAGCTCTTACACACAATTTATGCTCATTAAGTCACTTGTTTTCGCTGTAAAATGAAGGTTTTTAAAAATTCAGTGGCGTGGATTTTGGGTATTTTGAGGGTTTCAACCCCCCTAATTTCTACGTCACTAAATTAAATGCAATTTAAGAAGCCTTAGAACGTCATGTCTTCTACCAAAAGGTGCTCTTGGTTGATAGCTCTAAACTCAACTGTTTCCGAGAAAAATGGCACTCAATGAGAGAAAACATTATTTTTAAGAATCATTTTCACAGTAAGCATAACATTTTGGAAAGAATGCAGGTAATAAATTCCAAATTACTACTTATTGAATGAAAAACAAATGCTGCAAGTATTCTACGTGGGCTTCGTTCACTTAAATACATTAGAATGGTAAATAACATGGTGGTAAGATTGTTGAATTATTTTTCAAACCTAAATTGAGTTGGCGTTGCCGTACGTAAAATGCATGTTGCTATGGTAAGACGGTTTGTTGATAGTACTTGTCAATACTAAGTCAATTTGTTTATTTGACAAGAACCAAGTTATAACGTGAATTATTAATAATTCAATTGTTGGTGCAGTAAATCTAAAATGCAGACTAATCTTTGTGGAAATGGCCGATATGGTTTTCATTGATGGCAAGCTAATTGTGATACTGCAGAAGCTCGCAGGTTGTATCAAGAGACCTTTCAAATCGTCATCTTCCAGAGAAATTATTAGTTGAGTTTATTTCAACGGCTAAAGAGATGGTAACTTAGCGTCAAATAATAGAAATTGTGGAAGAAACCAAACTCGAAGGGCGCAAGTTGAAGAAAGGGTTCTCCACCGGATAAAAAAATCCAGCAACTAGCACGAAAAAATGCTGTACAGGAGAACGTTCCTAAGACCCTGTTTAGGAAAATTCTGCACGAGCAGCTTTTGCATCCAAACATTTACAACGGATTGAACGCTTAGACCTCAAGATTTACCGGCGAGAATCAATTTTCCAATGGATTCAAATACGATGCCGTGAGACCGTTTTTTCCTGAACAAAGTGTTGTTTACTGAAAGCTGGGTTTTATAAAGGTCTTGTGAATTTAAATAACGAATGGTCTAAAATCACGTGCAATCTTCCAAGATAAGTTTTCAATGAACTTTAAAGGAATATTGATACCTCTCAAATGTCGTATGTATTTATATTTCAACGGAATGAATTTAATTTTTTGCAAAATACCTTGCCCATATTTACTTAAGATGTCTAATGCAGAAAGCAATTTCAATTTTTAAATGACCATAACTTTTTTAACTTAACTGCGATTTAAATGCATCTTTCCTGAATGATTGTAAGTAGGCTTATTGCCTACGTTCGCCGGACTTCAATCCATGGATTTTAAATTGGGGAAATGTAACTTTGTTATGAATACTAAAATGTAAATTTTAACAATTAGGCAATAACCTAAGTGGCGAAGGTTAAGAATAAGAAGATTTTTGAATCTTAAGAAAGCTCAATTAAATTAGTTTGGTTAAGCAATATATTCTAGTTTAGTGGAAATAAATTTTCACAGTTTAAGATTTGTCTACTTTGGGCAGAAAAAATTCAATTTTGTTCAGAATTTCAATAAGTTTCGAAGGATCTTCCAGGTATTTGAAAACTCAAAGAAAGATTTAAAGAAAGATATTAAATAAAAAAATGAAAAAAGGTTTAAACAAAAAGTATTTTGTCTACATAAGAATTTTCTCGGAAATGATCAACTTTAGAGCTGTTAACCAAGGGTCCTTTTGGTAGAGAAAAATAAAGGCGTTCTAACGCGTCCTAGAAATTGCATTTATTTCAGTGGCGTAGAAAGTAGATTGAAACCTCAAAATAACCAAAATCCAGCCACTGAATTTTCAAAAACTTTATTATACGGTGAAAACAAATTTAATGAGCAAAAATTGTATGAGAACTGAACATCATATCTCAAACGGTTCTCGAGATATTGTCCAAAAACTGAAAAAAAAATTCAACTTTGACTCCCTGTATATTGAAAACGGTACGCCTGGGCATATAAGTTAATAGAAAAAAAAAAGTTTTATTTTTTCATGTACAATCATCACATCCTTCTCTAGGTACATGCTACTTCCGGCCACCCGGTATATATATATATATATATATATATATATATATATATATATATATATATATATATATATATATATATATATATATATATATATATATATATATATATATATAATGGAAAAATGGAGTTTTAGTAATAATACAACGAAAATAAGAAAAACACGCATTAAGCAAATAAGCAGGTGAGCAAAAACGCATTTGAATAAATTAATTTAGAGCATAACGAAATATTGATTTACGTGTACGCTCACGGCTCGATAAAGTTAGCTGTGTCGATGTATTACAGTAACTGGTTTCCTATAGGAGCATAAACAGCACACATTGGGCGCCTACGTACTGCATAAAAAAAAATCTGGCCGATGGACTTCGACACAACACTTTCTCGTATAAAGAAGCTAACTGTTGCCCGCAGCAATTCCTAACTCCGTATAACTAGCAATATAGTAAGATATACTTACCTACAAAATAATTTTTTTCTTATTCACCCTGTATTTTGCAAATCACTGTATATTTTTAAATATTTGGATAGCATGAGAAATTAACTTTAAAATACTTTAGATTTGTTTTTGAAAGTTTGATATAAAATATTAAATATAATGAAATATATATATGTATATATATATATATATATATATATATATATATATATATATATATACAGGTGAGTCATTAGTGCGCCGTAGGAAGATCCTGGATTTATTATTAAAAATAAAAAAATGTTATAGCGCCGATATATATCAGACTTAGATGTGCATCGAATAAAAATAGTTTCATCCCCATAGGGTGTTCCATAATTGCAGGACCGGACTCAGTTTTGTTTTGTTAAATGGAACCCTATATTTATTTAATTTTATTATTATTTGTCTTGTTGAATGCTAAAAACGGTCCTTCGTTTTTAAATTTATTTTGATGGCGTTGCCAAGTTAGAGCATTTTCTTTAAAAAGTGAAAATTTATACCTTTACTTAAATTGTTCTGAAGACTTTAATATTAACAGTAGAACTGTAAGGTTTGCTCTATCTTTTGACCGTCATACTTCCTGATTATACTATACTGGGTGTTACAAAATATGGTCAATTTTGCAAGTTTGAAATGACCATAACTTTTGTTTTTAAATGGAACTCCCTGTATTTTATCATGTCATCGTGTTCTGTTTTAATTCTCTTACTTTTTATTAAGCATGTAGTATACCTAACGTTACGCGTTCTCGAAATATTTAAGATTTGTTGCAAAATTAATAAAATAGTCATGACTTTTGCTTTGAATATTTACAAATCGTAAATGTCTTGTTGACAATATAGTCCAATAAACACTAATGGACAAAGGTTTACTTCTTATTCGAGTTTTAAAAGGGCATCCAGTAGGCCTGCCATTTATAATTCCTGACGTTTGGCTTAAACGTCATTCACTAGTTCCTCAGTTTAGTGTGAAAATGAAATTTTCACAAGATGAATGTATTGACATGGTCTACGCTTTGGGCGAAGGTGAAAGAAATTCATTTCTTGCTTCCAGAATTTATCAACAACGATTTCCTGAGCACAGGCATCCTGATCCAAGGATATTTGAAAACTCAAAGAAAGATTTGAAAGAACAGGATATGTACAATACGAAAGAAAAGAACGAGAAAAAGGGTTATAAACGACGAAAACGTATTTGTGGTACTAACCAGTGTAGTGGAAAATCCAAACGTTAGCACAAGAAATTAGGTTATTAGTCAAACTAGTGTTTCCAAGATTATTCGAAAAATAAATTTCATCCATACCATTTTCAACTAGTCCAAGAGCTGAATGCAAATGATTTTCAAGGACGCTTGGAATTCTACCAGTGGGCACTGGAACGATTAGGACAGGACAATGATTTCTTTAAACACATTTTGATGACCGACGAAGCAACCTCTCACAAAAACGGTTTTGTGAACATGCATAATTTCCATTATTATGATAATACAAATCCCACGCTATTAGAAGAATAGATCATCAGCATCGCTAGTCTTTGAATGTGTGGGGCGGATAGTAGGGAACCATATAATTGGACCTTAGTTTTTTAAAGAAACATTAATGGTCAAACCTATCTTGAATTTCTTCAAAATGAGTTACCTCGCTCCTTGAAGAATTGCCGTTAGACATACGACAAAGGATGTGGTTTCAGCAGGATGGTGCGCCTCCCACTATAGTTGCATTGTTAGAGAACATCTAAACAGAACGTTTCCCAATACATGAATTGGGAGAGGAGGGCCAGTAGGATGGCCAGCTCGGACTCCTGATCTGACAAAATTAGATTTTTTCCTGTGGGGTTATATTAAAAGCTTAGTATACCAAGAATCTCCTACCACCAAAGAAGATATGAAAATTAGAATACGGAATGCATTTCAAATGGTTAACCAAAATATGCTGCGAAATGTTGAAGATTCTTTTTTGAGGAGAATTCACACCTGTTTACGAGAAAATGATGGACACATCAAGCATTTGATTTAGTTATAACTTATTATAATTTATGATTTTTCAAATACAAATTTTTTTGTTTGCTTTATTACTTTTGTATAGACCGTCCAGTTTGTCACAATTGTCATTAATTTTGTAACAAATCTTAAATATTTCGAGAACGCGTAACGTTAGGTATATTACATGCTTAATAAAAAAGTAAGAGAATTAAAAACAGAACACGATGACATGATAAAATACAGGGTGTTCCATTTAAAAAACAAAAGTTATGGTCATTTCAAATTTGCAAAAATTGACCATATTTTGTAAACACCCAGTATAGTATAATCAGGAAGTATAAAGGTCAAAAGATAGAGCAAGGTCTTGTTTACCCGTCTGCCAAACCTTACAGTTCTACTGTTAATATTAAAGTCTTCAGAACAATTTAGTAAGATATACTTACCTACAAAATAATTTTTTTCTTATTCACCCTGTATTTTGCAAATCACTGTATATTTTTAAATATTTGGATAGCATGAGAAATTAACTTTAAAATACTTTAGATTTGTTTTTGAAAGTTTGATATAAAATATTAAAAATAATTAAAATAATAACTTTTTGTTATTTTCGGCAAAACCTGAAGCGCTAAAAATAATCCAATATAGCATTTTAGCAGATATCTATGCTTCATTTCAAGATTTCATTTTTATTAGAAACATAGTTATAAGGAATTGAAGTTTTTTAATTTTACAATTCCTAACTCCGGTCCTGGATAAGATAGAAATCTCATAAAGCTCATTATATTTTCGTTATATGTGACTATAATATATGTAAATTTAAAAGCTATGCATTGATAGGCCAGTCACTATTGTAACAACCCATTTTGAGTTGTATTAAAATATACAGAAATTTTGGTTCTTCAGTCATTTAATTGTAAATATAAGAAAAAATTTTTATTATTTTTGCATTATAGCTATCAGGTAGGCAACTTAATTTGCATTGTGGTGTAACTTAAGTGCATATCTTCTTAAGGGTATATACTTCTTAAAGATTTATACTCCCACTTTAAATTACTTTTCTGCTCAATACGTTCGCGCAATGCGTCATCGTTGACTTAATTCTTTGCGCAAATTTTTCGCGCACAGCTTCATCATCGACTGATATTCTAGGCGTCCATTTTAGTACTGAATGAACCTTATGTTGAGTAGGAAGCTTTTTTGGGTTTTCCACCTAGATTTAGTGCTAGTGCCATTGATTTCATGGTAAGATATTTTAACGCATTATACTAAAAATTAAAACATTTGCTCTTTTCAGGCACTTTACTTTTACTTTCTTTTCTTTTATTTTTACTTTGATTTGCACTTTAATTACATTTTAAGTACGCATTTAATTCTATGGTTACGTACGCTTTCATTTTATGATTGCAATTTTTTATGGGAAATTTCAAGAAAATGCATTATACGGATTATTCCATTTCATGAAGATAAATTTATAAGAAATAAAATTCCAGTTTGGGTGTGGTTGACAACATAAAAGCATTGTTATTGCAATATATTGCGCAACATTGACACAAGGATTACGTCACCTTGGTTTGCAATTCTGCATTATTTTTTATAATACCAGGGGTTCTCAAGAAGTTGTATTATATTTAGTAACAGGTATTTACATTTAATGATTATTAGTATAAGACTAGAATTTTAAGATATATTTAATCTACGCCAGTGTCATTATGACATATTTATCATCTTCATTTGGGTGTCATTATGGCCTTCATAATAGCACCCAGTGCCATTATGAACTCATAATAACACGCAAATTTTAAAATAAAAAACAGGCAAAAAGAAAGTTAGTTACAACTTTTACTTCATTATAAAATCTTTACCAACATTTATTTATTGTAAACATTAATCATAAAGTCTGTACAATTTGTTAAATTCAGTCCATCAGTACGTGAAACTCATGTAAAACACAAAAGTGAACGCTGTATTATATTTAGTAACAGGTATTTACATTTAATGATTATTAGTATAAGACTAGAATTTTAAGATATATTTAATCTACGCCAGTGTCATTATGACATATTTATCATCTTCATTTGGGTGTCATTATGGCCTTCATAATAGCACCCAGTGCCATTATGAACTCATAATAACACGCAAACTTTAAAATAAAAAACAGGCAAAAAGAAAGTTAGTTACAACTTTTACTTCATTATAAAATCTTTACCAACATTTATTTATTGTAAACATTAATCATAAAGTCTGTACAATTTGTTAAATTCAGTCCATCAGTACGTGAAACTCATGTAAAACACAAAAGTGAACGCAAATAATGACGTTGTCAAGGTAAAAATTGCAACAATCGACAAGCGCGGTTGCTATATCGACTAATATGGTCACTTAATAATTTTGAATTTTTATTTACAAAAACGTTTCTGATATTGTAAACAAATCGAATCTATGCAAATAAAATCTATTTGGACTGGCGTAGATTAAATTTTGAATGATACACGTTCGATATGAACTTCGTAATGAAACTTGTGTAAATAAACCACTCGGCTAACGCCTCGTGGTTTAACTTTACACGCGTTTCATTATGACCTTCATATCGAACTAGTATCATTAATAACTATTATATAACCCTAATTTAACTGTTAATAAACATAGTCCGTATATTTTTTATTTTTTACATTTTGATAAAAAATTTTTTGTAAACCTCGGTTTAATTATTCCGAGCATTATTAAAAATAACTTGGCGTCCGAAATCATTTTATTAGTGTTACATTGCATGTTAAGTGGAAATAACAAGCATAAATTTGAGGTAATTAAGCAAATCAAAAGATTGAACCACCCTATGTTAATCTTCCGACTGGGACGAAGGCATTATTTTTGGTGAATGGTTTGTATCTCCAGTTAGTTTAACGATTTGTTTTTAGAGAACTTTTACACATTATTTTTTTACTCTTATTACTTTATTATATTATTTAAAATTTTTTCCCATTTACACCACCTTATTTATACTATAACTTGCAATATAATGAGATACTTACCTGCAAAAATTATTTTTTTCTTATTCAACTTATATTTTGTAAATCTCTGTATATTTTTACGTATTTGGATAACATGAGAAATTTACTTTAAAATACTTCAGATTTGTTTTTGAAACTTTGATATAAAATATTAAAGAAATTAAAAAAATAATTCTTTTAATTTTCGGGAAAACCGGAAGTGCTAAAAATATTTGAATATAACAGTTTATCAGCTATGTATGTCTACTATATAATCCCTTAATTCCAAGATTTCATTTTTATCAGCAGCATAGTTATGAGGGATTTAAATTTTCAAATTTGAAAATTTCTAACTCCGGTCATGGATAAGTTAGAGAAACCTCATAAAGCTCATTATATTTTCGTTATATGTGACTATAAAATACGTAAATTTCAAAAAAAATTACCAAAGCCGTTTTTGAGAAAATCAATTTTGAAGAAAATGGCAATTTTAGCCCTGTTAAGGGCAACATTTTATTTTTTTCAAAAATATTTACAAACCGTTCGGAAGCACGTACTTTTATTTACAAGTTGTGATTTTCAAATTGCAAGTGGCTTTTATGGTTTCTTAGTGACAGCGCAAACGCAGAGATGCACTAAATCGCCATATTAAAATTTAAAAAAAACCTTGTTCTATCGAGGCTTAGGGTTACTAACTTTTCACCAAAGATAGACTTTTTGGCTCTGGTTTTGGAAATGCGCCCCCAAAGAAAACACCCTCATTTCGCCCCCCATTAATTAATTTTTACGCCCATGTCAAATCTCGTTAAAATCTCAGAGCCACACACAGACAGACATGCACGAAATTTTTTTCCCGAAATCGATGCTTTTCGTCTCAGGAAACACGAAAACGTTGAAATCCGCGAAGAAAATCCAAATTTTTTTCGATTGCAATACTTATACGTAGTATACGAGAAAGTAAAAAATTATTTATTCGGAAATTCGTGGTTGTGAAGTTAACCGTATCGATCTAAAAGGCATAATAGGTGCATAATTATGGCACAAGAAAAGATTACTTTATGTATAAGGATATGAAGTTAGCCTTGTCGATGTAGCTTTTACCATAACTTATTCCCTTTGGAGGCGCAAAATTTTTTTAACGGCGTAAAATAGCGCATAAATGGTGCCTAGTTACTGCATAAAAAAAGTTTGCGGATCAGTGTTTCTAGAGTGTTTGCTAGACCTTATTTCCTATTCAGGCGCAAAAATTAAATTCAACATCGCAAATCAGTGCCTAATTATACGCAAGTTTAAATCACATTATTAAAAAAACGGCTATCTTCACACATTTGAATAATGCAAACGTACAGTTTCTCATGTCAATCTCCTTTTATGATCAATAGAAGTAAAGTACTCACAAAAATAAGAAAAACAAATGTCTTGTTCTGTTCCGGCGAGCCCCCTAGGGTACGGACCCCAGAGATTTGCCCCCAATGCTTCCTCTTTCGTCAGGCCCGCATATGAGCCCAAAACTAAACAAACATCGAGTGTTTGATTCCA
>JARFJB010001532.1:1125000-1310000 GCA_036346205.1 Vesta saturnalis
TTTTTCTTTTACTTCATGCCCTATGTAGGTACAACGGCTTATTCGGTACATAACTTATCAATATCCCAATTTAAACTATAATTTAACAACGTAAAAAATGTAATGTAATACAACACAACAAAATTTTAATAAACGTAACTGAAACTTGACTATAAACGAAATAAATGTTTATCTCAAAATTATTCAACTTAGTAAATTAATGATCACTAGACGGAACGGAAAGCTCTAAAGCCGGACGTCTGAGCAATTACGTCTTCTGGTGCGGTAGGACGTTTTCCTCTCTTGATGAAGCCTGGGACGAGTATTTGGTTTCCTAAGACTAGAGCTAGTTAGGTATGCTGGCAAGATGCGGTTAGTAACGGACTCGGAGTCCTTATAATCACAGGATCTGAAAGATATTCTTTTGTATACTTAAGCAGGTACTCAAGTTTATAACTTTCTAAACAAATTTAGTAGGCCAGAAAAGAATCAGCAATTTTAAACTTGCGTATTTCACTCTATATCTAAACATATACGTTTACTATATACAGAACTAATTAACTTATTTTTATGGGACGGTTTAAATTTAGAAATACTAACTACAGAATTATATGCAATGTTCGCAATGGGAATTACTAAATGTTATAAAAGGCTTACCATAATGGTAATGATAAGGATTTGCTTATATTTAGTGAAATAAATTTAGTTTCAACTATAATAGAATATTTGTACGGTTGCTGAATTATTGTATAACTGTTTCTGGAGTTTAACTTATATTGGTTTTCATTCTGGTTTTACATTAACAGTGTAAATTAATTGAGGTCTTTCTTCACAACGTATTATCGGAAAATTGAACTTTTATTAGAAAAATGATTTACATACAAGTGGTAAATTAATGGTGGTTTTCTTTCATAAACGTTGATCACGCTTAATCCTATTGCGTAATTCACTTAACTGGGACATTTATATGGAAAAACCCTTTTAAAAAGCTGTTGCCGGGGCTCCAAGACTAATTACATGTTTCTCAAGTTTAACGTGGATACGCTATGCATGTTACAACGGCGATGTCGAAACAAGAGACTTCATTTTAATTAAATAAAATGTGATAGGTCGAATAAATATGTAATCCTCTAGAAAATTATTTCACTTGTGATATATAAATTAATTAGAAAACCTGAAAACACCCTATTTTCTTCTGAAGTAGTGGTTAACATAAACTAGATTCCTTATCTGGGCTTCATAATGAAGTAATTGTGAAACGGAAACGTTACACTAAGTAAATCGATGTGGTGTTCACTTTTTCATCTCATAATTTTATATCTCAAATTGTATTATTAACTTTATATCGAGACCGGTTAACCTTGTGAATACAACTCCCTCACATCATTTATTTAGATTCATTTTATGCTTGCAACAGCGTAAAATACTGTGTCAATGATTATATTGCGGATCTTAATAGACGAGATTAATCTGGTACTTCTTAAAGACGATCGGTGTCGATAGAACACACTTTACCACCTCTCTGCCCGACCACGAGCGATGACAAGGAAGCTAATCGATCCGGTCTGCGTTACGCTCTTGCCCAGTGTTTATGTTGGTGTAAGGATAATATAACTTAGGTATGTGCAGATAATGTCGCATTCGATCAGTACCAGGCAGATGGTACAAGGGGAACATGCCCCAAACGACAAAAGTCTTGAAACAAACCACTCAGATTAAGGTTATATACAACCGCGTCGTGAGCGGCTATGGCTTCTGTTTTACAGTCAGTCAAGTTTATTGATTTATAGTGGGCGAAAATAAACAGAGGTGTTCAGATGTAGAAAACCTTTTTAACGGTTTTTGTAATACATTGGTTCCTTATTAATTCTCATCTCTATTAAGTAAAATAATTAATACCTATTTAATAGAAATACCTTATGTAAAGTATTTCAGCTCTTTACAGGAGGCGAAAATGACCTGTCATTTGGCAGCTTCATTTAATGGCATATTTAGGTTGCAACCTTGGCAGCCCGTTTAATAACCTAAAGTAAGTTTTCAATCAGTATAATTAAAATAAAGATGGTCTCAAGGCTGGCTTGAGAACAGATACGACCTTGCATAATAATCAGGACATAGGAACAGGTACAGGAATAGTTTAAACACCGATACAGCTGGAGAATTTTAGAGTAGCAACGTTAAATAGAGAGGTACAGATTCGCATACAGGCATCTATGGTGACGTTACGGACAAAACGAGAAAATTATTTGAATATATTACAATATCCCCAAGTCAGGGAAATTCGCTTCCCACACTTACGTTAAATAGCATTGTATCGAAATACAAATATTTGTAGATAAATAGTTTTTGTAAAATATGAATCAGACAAAACACACAATCAACACACAGCAATTTCAGCAACTTAAACGACCAGCGGAGAGATTCTGATCCAGCCCAGTATAGCCAAGTACCGAGACCGCGTGCTCACGGTTATCCGAGGTATTCCCAAAGGATCTTTCTAGAGTAAGGTTTAATCCGCCATCAGCCAACAAAGTTCTAATATCACTTCGTGTTTCAGGATCTGAAGGTACCAACGTCCGTTTCCTCTCGTACTGTACGTGCCACAAGGTAAGAACTCTAAGATTTGTATGAAGTACGCCTCTCGCCTGAAGACAACCTCAGAAAACCTACGACGGAAACCTGTTGTGAGAAAAAGCACCAGCGTTCACCACATGAATAACATCGAAAAACAAACATCTTAAACAATTCTGAAAGAGCGTATTACTACTGACGAAGATGCAAGTGTTATCGAAACGTTTAGATTTATATAACGTAAATACAAAGATACACCATTAAAAAACCCAAAAAATTAGATATTCTAAAAGATAAGCGTTTGTAAACTTGATTTTAAAATTTCAATAACTTTTAACACAATTGTAAATTCTCCAGATATTTTATCCGTTTTACACCACAATTGTAATTAAGATAGTCTCAAGACGCGTGACCTCGCTTTGACTAAAAATTCGTTTCGCTTTTCAAATATCGTCACGTGAAGGTTTTGAAATTGGAGCAGATAGTAAACCTTGGACAGTAATCTTCGTCGTTAAGCTCTTGTCATTAATTTTGTTTGAATCCATTCAATTCTGTTATCAACGCCCTTGTTGTGATTTTCCGTTTTCACTATCGTAATAATTACGCTACTGATCCAATTCCGTCAATTATTTATAACCGATAGTAACAACTAATGTTTTACCATTAATTCCTCTTTCCATCCTGCCGATTATCTGTGATAACTTTAATTTGCATTTTTATGATTTTTATAATTAGTAATTTAATTTATATTTAAAACGTTCTTTATTGTTTCATGTATATACGTATTTTTAAGGTAAGTAGTGTTTTGAAATAAAAAGGAAACAGACTTTTCTTAATAATTTTATTTTTACATGAAAGCCTGTATTTTAATCTACTTTTCTACATAATTCCCACCGATATTAAGGCACTTATCGTATGGTCCAACCACTGCAATACGGTTGTTTTGACATCTTCATCGTTATCGTGGCGCTGACCACCCAGATGAATTTTCAAATGCAGGAACATATATGGTAGTCAAGTTGTTTCCAACCAAATGATTCAATCAGTTATTGAGTTTTATTGACCACGTGTGGACGGGCATTGTCATGCACCAAAACGGTTCCCTTACTCAGCATACCACGCCTTTTCTTTTGAAGTGCACGGCACAGTTTCCTTAAGGTCTCACAATAATTCGTAGAATTTATTCTACGAGGCAAAAATCCAAATCCAACACCTCCTTCCGGTCCCAAACAACAGTACACATTATGTTCCCTGCTGAAATTGTTTGAACTTCACGTTTTTGAGTGATATTGAATGCCGACATTCCATGGATTGCTGCTTTGACTGTGGTGTAACGTACGGTCCCAAGTTTCGTCGCCTGTGACAATTTGGCTTAGAAACTAATCACCTTCCTCAGTGTACCGCTCTAAGACAGTCAAAGAACTGGCTAAACGTTTGCCATATTCTTACGGCCATCTTTAAAACCTCTCCCATTTCCGTACCATCCCATCGCTCATAATCTTTTCTCCATACACTTCACTGATCTGACGATGGATTTCATGTCTTTCGCGTTAAGAAAACTAATCACAGCGCGTATTTCACAGTTGGCAGCATTCTCAATCGGAGGAGACATTTCAAAGCCTCACCACAAACGTCAACACGGTCGAATGATTCTGTAATGGCGCATGCCCCAAATACCGGCCGCAGCGCTACAGCGGTGCAATTTCAAAACAAAATACAAATTTCGCTTACTTAATTACGGTTTTTTTCCAGGATTGTTTTTCGATTTTACCAAAAGTCGATACCAACTTTTTTATAAATGAAACGTTATGTATTTTATTTTATGTTCTGTTCAAATATACATCATTTTCGTAAACCAAACATTGGCTTTCATGTTATTTCAAGTTTGTTCTTTATAGTACTAGTCCCCGGATAAATGTTCAAGGGGGTTCCTTCTGGGGATCTAACGAGTCAACGATGGAGGCCTGGGAGATCTACCTTAAAGAATTTTCGTTAGGGATACAACAACGTCGTAAGCAAAATGACCTGGCATTTCGTCCAGCCTGAACTAACCAAGTTTATGTGCTAATGGCTATAAACAACAAAACGCTGTGGCGGATCAAAAATGGGGGATTATCGTGTTTAAAAACCGATATGACTCAAATTCAGCTATTGTGGGCTTTTAAATTGGTTATTACAAATTGTGATCGGTTTATATTTTCAAAAATTTACATTTCACTACATTTTGACCTAAACAACACGAAAACTACATCCTTAGAAAGAAAAATTTCGTGTCTGCCTGTGTGCGTATGCGCGCGCGCACGCGCGAGCGAGTGCGATATCTTTTGAACCATTAAAGCTATCGATATGAAATTTGCCTAAAAATCTAGCTCAAGTTCGTTAATGAGTAAAATTCAACCAGTGGCGGGGCATTTTTAGGGACTTAGAGAATTAAAAAAAATCATTGCTTCAAATTTTAAAGTCACAAAATTAAAAAAAACCATAGAAATGCATTGTTATATCACCCCAAAATAAAAAAAAAACAATGCGCACCGTTTTTCGGGTGCAAAATTGTGCATTTTTTGATTTATAAACGAATTTTTTTGAAAGTAGGGTATTGGGGGTTTTTAACCCTTAAACCGAAACACCGGTCTCCAAGACTTGCTTTGTTAGATTAGGCTAAAGTGTGGC
Organism: Vesta saturnalis; assembly: GCA_036346205.1. Classification (NCBI taxonomy): domain Eukaryota; kingdom Metazoa; phylum Arthropoda; class Insecta; order Coleoptera; family Lampyridae; genus Vesta; species Vesta saturnalis. Next base: position 1,130,221 of record JARFJB010001532.1, read on the forward strand.
CACCCTGTTTGATCTGCGGCCCTCCCCTCCCGAGTATGCTTCAACCAACTCCTTAGCTAGACAACGTGCGCAATAGCGCTTATACCGCGAGTCCACACTTGTGCGATTTTCTATACAACTTTCGTTTCGTCTTGAGTTTAGCGCATGTTGTTCTGCGCAAGCTTTTGACGCATGCCTCGACATCATTATTGCATGCTTGAAGCAGTAAGTGATTAAATGAACGACACTGCAGTGTTAGGTGGTATTAGTTTAGCATGTATATTGTTATCAAAAGTGCGAAAATGAAAAAGGAAACCTCGATCTATGTGGATGAGTGATTACTTAAAAAGAAGGAACAGTGGTATATTGAATGATTTGGAGCTGAACGATAATTTGCTATTTAACAATTTTACCAGAATGCGTAGAAGAACTTTTATAGCCTTCTACAATTATTGAGACAAAAAATAGACAAGAATGATACTTACTTCAGAGATGCTGTTCCCCAGAGATCAGGCTAGCGATATGTCTGAGATATTTAGCAACGGGTGGTTCATTTACATCTTTGATATACTTATTCATAGTATCTAAGCAATTGATTTCGTCGATGATACCAAGGGTGTTAAAAGCAATAACATAATAGTTTATGTTGTTATAATGAAACAAATACTCAACAAAACGCAATTAATACGAAACTACTCCTTTAAATGGTTATTTGTAATATTAAACGTAAGAAACTCTTGAACACAGCTATTGTGGAAGCAGATGGAACATTCATGATTTCACTTGATCCATTAGAACTGGGTGATGGACTACTAGCTACTACTACTGCATCATCAATAGTGACATATTGTGGGTATTAGCGGGAGATTGATGTGCCATCCATGTCCTCCATTTTCAATTCAACAAGAATATATTGAATTCTGTTTCTCGCGATAGCTTGGTTTCGAGGACTTAGTTTTCTTAGTTGAGATGCTACCAATTCGCCAAAAACCGCGTGGTCATCTTTATTTACAAATGCCTTTGCCACAACGTCTAGGAATGCGAATGCCTGGTCTTTTTGCGCGTCATCTCGTTTCCTTTTGACATTTCTGCATGTTATTAGCGGTGTGGTAAAGATTTCCTCAGCATCAGCTTTTGCAGTTCCTTCATTAGATGTTACCTCGTTATGAGCCACGTGTAACTGGTCCAAAGGTTGGGAAGAGGAACTGGCATCCTGCCTTTCCTGGAACAATACAAGTTGTATGATTATTTAAAATTTTATGCAAAATGGGTATCAAAATATTTTTGTAGGTACCTGCCAACGACACTCAATGGAAAAGAGTGGCTCATGATTTCAGTCACCTATGGAATTATCCACACTGTATTGGGGCCCTCGATAGGAAACATATAGAAATTCTACGCCCAGGAAATACAGTTGCAGATTTATATAATTACAAAGATTGCCACAGTACTGTCTTAGTGGCGATAGCTGATGCCCATTACAATTTCCTCTATGTCAATGTGGGCTGTCAGAGAAAGATATCAGATGGGAGGTGTTTTCGAAAACACCTCCTTTCATCAGAAATTGATTTCAAATGACCTCGGTTTACCAGGAAATGAATCATTAATAAGTCGCTCTAAACCTGTCCCTTATGTTTTAATTGCTGATGATGCATTTTCCTCAACATTTTCCGTAACAGATCTACATAGAGGGTCGCCAGAGAGAAACTACAACTACAGGCATTCTAGAGCAAGAGTTGTCGTTGAAAATTCATTTCGAGTGATGTCAGCACTTTTCAGAGTATTTCGTAAACCTATAGAAGTTAAAGTGGAAAACACCATTGTTGACATAGTCCTTGCTTGTGTATATCTCCACAACTTCCTCCGTTCACAACCAGATGGATGCAGACAGTACGCCGTGCTAGGTACTTTTGACCCAGAAAATTGTCACGGGTGAGGTGGTTCCAGGAGTGTAACAGCTGCGGATACCGGCATGAGATCACTTTCACCACTTCCAGGGAATATGTCCAAAAGACTAAAGGTTATTAGGTTTGAGTTCAAGGAATACTTTTTGACTGAAATTGGTTCAATACCGAAATAAATTACAAGAAGTACAACATTTTTTTCGTATTATCACAATATTTATGTTACCTAAATAATTAATTACCGTTAAGTCGTCTTGTGTTAACTCTTTGTCTTCTATGTTACGGGGGATTTCAGCTTGCATAGAGTCCATTGTAAATTTTGGAGATAATGAATCTCCGATAAATAGCAAGGACTTGTAGGCAAACCACGACGTCTCGTACTTGACCCTTTACCTTAATCAGGCAAAATCACATAAAGTAGCGTAAGAAGATCCAGAGATGTCGTTCTGCGTGCGTTGCAGCATGCGAGTAAGAAATCTGGCGAACTTCTCAAAAAGACCAAGTGACTAGTGAGGACATGGTAATTGTACTTGCTGCTGTAAGCTGAGTGTCGATTTAATAAAGTGTTCCGGTCCTACAGGCCGGGTGTTTCGCTTTACGCCAATAATAATACAGGTATGAAAGCCCGTATGTTTCGATTTATGTATAAATTATAAAATAAATTTAGTTTATTTTTTGTTTCAGTTTGAGACAATATAAAATACGTTCGTAGGTATTTGTGTGGATGAATCAATAAGTGTTTTTTTCTTTATTTTAAGAGCTTTATCATGGATATTCCTTCCATCAGCCATGGAAATGATTCAAAACGTCCACAAAAGGAGTGTTCATTTTGGAAGCAAAAATTTGAAAAAAGGATTATGGAGTGGTATTTGGAGAGCAGCGAGGGAGATGACAACCAAGAGATGGACGACTCAGATATAGATCAAGACTATGTTCTGAGTGATGAGGAGCAGCAGTTGACACAAGAAGAAGTGGAGATAAGTGAAGAAAGTGAAAGTAGTGAAACAGAAGGTAATCTTTTAAGAGCTAAGCATCTAGTTACTGGTGAAGACAATCAACATGTCAGAGGAAGTAATGGAGAAACAGTTTTTTATTGGAAAGAAAAATAAGAAGGCATATAAATGGCTAAATAATGCACCGTCTACCGTTAGAAAAACGCCAAAACATAACATTATTCGACAATTGCCCGGACTTACTTAAAAAACAACCCGATTGATCAATCCTGGCAAATTCAAAATTTGGAAATGTTTATTTGACAAGCAAATGATTGATAAAATGGTCCTTTACACAAATTCAAAATTAATTTCAACCAGAAACAAACTAAAACCTGAATGCATAAGTCAAATTATAGAAATACCGATTCTGTAGAAATACATGCATTTATTGCTTTGCTGATGCCCACTTCCATTTTTAAATCTGGTCATAAAAACATGAAGTTACTGTTCGCAAAACCGGAAGACCTATTTTCAAAACTCGCAAGAAATGTACTGTCTTTGTGATAACGTAACAGTGGATAACAGTTGTAAAAAACCGGCGAAATATGACATTAAAATTCAATGCTTGGCTGACTCCTACAGTACTTATCTTTTTAATGCTTATTTACACAGGGAAAGACAGTGATGGAGTAGGACTTTCCAAAGAAGAACGTAAACTTTTAAAACCCACTCAATCGGTTTTACGCTTATGTAAACCGCTTCAAGGATCGAACCGAAACATCACGGCCGAAAATTGGTTTACTTCTTTAGAGTTAGTAGAAGAACTTACAAAAAGATGTGTAACCTAAACAAACCCATTATACCGACAGAGTTTAACACAAATAAATCCAGACCATAAGATCAGCACTTTATGGATTCGTTGATGACATGCCTGTTACCCTTTTTTCCATTGTTCCGAAAATAAATAAATCAGATGTACTCATATCATCCATGCATCATAGAATCCATACAATTCCTGATAAAAATAAATCGGAACTTGTCTGTTACTATACGCCGTTAGTAATATTTTACACTCTAATAAACGTAAGTTATGTGAACAGTTACATATTACATTTGTTTTATCAAAATCCAACAATAAAGGGAAACAATTTTATTGAAAGTTTAGCTATGTTATTGATAGAACCCCATCTAAGGAGATGCATTATTATAAATCTCCCTACAGAAATAAAGTCACTAATACGTGAAACCATTCACAAAGAACTAGAAAATTCAGCCGATGAAGTTCCTGTACCTGTTCAAAATGCTCACCTTGTAGGTAAGGAGGAAAACGTCCTATGAATGCATAAAATGTGGCAAGGCAATTTGTTTAGAATGCAATAGAAAGAGATGCACCAATTGTGCCACAATAGAAGTGCAACTATATTTCAATCATTTTGTTTACTAATCCTAAGTTTTGTCGATGTTTTAATTCTAATTTGTTTAATAAATTTCAAACAAACTAGCAAAAGTATGTTATTAGTATTAAAAATATAAAAGGTTCCCCTGCAAATAAAGAAAATTCTATAAAATAAAACCGGATGTTTCCTGTTATGTATTATTGACCTATGTTTCGGTTTAAGGGTTAAGATCAGTAAGTATAAATCATTTGTCAAAATTAAACAATTCAAAATGGGGGATCAAGGATCATTTTTATTACGAGGCATTAAACAAAGGATAAGGATGGTGCCGATGTGTGACATCATCATAGCTCATATAAATAGATATTTTATAAATGGTTTAAACATCACTCAAAGTCAAACTGCTAGACCATTGGTGGTGTGGTAGTAGGAGTCGTCTTCCACGATTTTGGTGCAGGTTCATTTACCAGCTCTGGCACCTTTTTTTTCTCTTAGGTTACAATAGTTTTGTTTATCTAATCTACTTTTGTTAGGTTATTTTAGTTTTGTATATCTATTCTAATTATGTTAGGTTATGGTAGTTTTGTTTTTCTTATTTAAAATACATGACGTCACACATCGGGACCACCCTCTTCCTATGTTCCTTGGTTTTCTAAGAGAAAAAAAGTGCAAGAGCCAAAAATCGAACCTGCACCAAGAGCGTGGAAGATGACTTCTACCGCTACACCACTAGCGCTCAAGCAAAGTGAGTGTTCTGTGGCTCTAGCAGTCCGACATTGAAAGTGATATTTAAACCACTTCTAAAATACCTATTTATATGAGATATGATGACGTCACATATGGGCACCATCCCCATCCTTTATTTACTGGCTTCTAATTTGATGGCGGTTTTTAAACTACTATGGCTACAAACAAATAAATAAATATCTTGAAAATATTGCAAACTGCAACTCAACATTTTTTTTAGGAAACCAGTACTTTATTCGTGCTTTGTGCATAATAAAGTAAAAAATACAAAAATTTTATCTTTAATTAAATTTTAAAAAAGTAAAACTAAACAATTAATCTGCAAGGAATATGTTTAAAAAAATTATAAAATACGAAAAACAGTTCAATTCCGGATTAATGGAAATTAATTCTATTATTAGAATTATGTTAATAAATCTTTTATACAAAACAATACATACCTCCTTATTTTATATCTTAACCTATAATTTTGTTCATGAATTATTAAACGTATTTAAATTACGAGAAAGCACACTCTGTCAATCAGAAATTTACTTATTCATAAAATGCTGAGTAAAAATTAAAATTTTAAAGAGTACAATTACTCATGATTTCCAAGTAACACATACAATATCATTGTTATTTTGCAAATTACATAATTGGCATTTTTTAAGTCCATAACTCAAACTATACTTCAGTAAATCCAACTTCACACCTCACCATGGAATGTATATTACAAAGCTATTTAGATAAAAACTCAACAATTGAAGTGTTTTATTTTTCTTTAATTTACATACTCTTCAATCAAAATGTTCATCAAAAATTATAGAAGAAAATTTTATTTAATATAAAAAGAAACAGCCTGCTTAATAAATACAATCACGTGCATTTAATTTGTAAAAAATATCAATAAATAAATAAATATCGCAACTATTATGGTACAAAGAATTGTACGTCAAGAGCTTACACAATTCAATACTTATAGTGACCTGCCATGATGACTATTTCTTTAACGAATAATAACAAAATTGGACTAGCTAAAGGAAATAATCGGATGTCATTTATAAATATTGCAGTAAACACTTAATAAATCTTTCATTTAATTAATTTAACGAGGGTGTTATATTATCACACCATTGAACTTCAACGTTTGGCCATTTTGTTTGTAAACAAGTGAGCATCGGATCCGAATCATTGATAGATTTCAAATCGGACTCCAATAATATAGCTGATCCGTAATGATACTGCACTTGTTTATTAACATTACTTCGTGCTAAACCATTATAATGAATAAGTTGAAACATATCGGGAACTGAAGATTCTTCTTTTGGAAAAAATTCATCCATGAATTCATTTAATAAAATTATACCTAAATTTTCGGAATCTAACTTTTTCGTCATAATATCCACACTGAAATAAAATACTATTATTAAATATTAAACATTGTAAAAAAAACATACTATTCTGGATCACTAACAAGAGATAAGGCAGATAGAACATCTCGAAGACTTGACACACTAATAAAATTGTTACCATCAGGATCGAAACTTTTAAACACTCTTCTTGCTTCTTCACTTTTCGTCTCAGGGCTGACTAGCGACCTTTCATCGCTAAATAACACTACAATTAATTAAATAATTATGATTACGTTGCCATCTAATAAAACCATTTCTATGCAAAACCACCCAGAGCTGAATACCCCACTTCCTCAAACTTTTATTACTCATAAAAAAATGGTTTACCTATGGATTATAGAATTTTACCATCATTACATATTTGTTATCTATATTGTATATGTACTGGCCACAATGATGTAGGTATAAAATACTGTATAAATTAATAACAATGTTTGAAACTTTTCTTCTGGTTACCATAACAACAGGGTGGGATAACATTGAAGAACATCAGAGAAAACTAGAAACAACTTTTGTTTGGCTGAACCAATTTCAGTGGATTTGATCTGGATCGAAGTGTTTGTGTGCCAGCTACAAATTTTATTTTAGTTTCATTTGTTTGAATATAGGTATCGTTGTATTACGACCACACAAACTTTTCAATTTTTCTCCGATATTTTAAATGAAAGCATAAGACCTTAGTGAGCCATTTGGGAAGTGCATTCAATAAGCAACGTAACATTGAAAACTAGAGGTTTCTAGCTCTTTTCATTCTGAAGTTAAAGCAAAAAATGCAAAAAAAATCAGACATCCCGTCAGAATACCTCTTACAAATGTATTAGGGTCTCTATTCTCATGATATCATAATGTGAGTAACACCATAATAGCTTTACTTTAAATATTAAAAGTTTGCTATCTTCATTGATGCATCGAATCAGTCTCTGGCTAGTATACATTATTGCAGCCTCAATTCTTGTAACAGGAATGCTATCAATACCATTCTGAATCCTGTTTATCATACCTTCTAGAGTGATTGTTGGTGTTTCGAATACAATATTTTTTATTCTGCCCCAGAAGTAAAGTCAAGGATGGTCAAGTCAGGAGATCTGGATGGCCATGGGAATAAACTTCCTTTTCCAATCCATTTCTCTCTATAAGTTGCATTCAATTACGTCTTAACATTTTGAGAATAATGAGTCTGACAGCCATCATACTGAAGCCAGATTCTGGTCCTTGATTCAAGGGAAACATTTTCCAATAATGTCGGTAAATCGTACTGCAAAATTTGTAAGTACTTTTCTACAGTAAGATTTCCTCAAAAATGTGCGGCGCAAAATCTTTCCATCAGCAATACCGCACCAAATATGAAAACTCAACCTACCTTGGTTTTAGACATATTCAGTTTGGATTACCTACTGCCCAGTAATGCATATTGTGAAGAGTGATTCCTCCATTGCTGCTAAATGAAGCTTCATCTGTCCATAGCATCGATGACATAAAATTTAGGTTCTCTTCAGTGGTTTATTCTCCGATCATAATCAGAATCTCTAAACAATTGATGAAGAGATAGATGACATGGGCGAAACTTATGCTCTTTTAATATCTTCTGGATACTCCAAGTACTTATATTCATGTTTCCGGATAGCTCTCATATATTAACATGAGGGTCAATTTCAATAGCAGCCAAAACACTAACAAAATTTTGTACATGGTAGATGACAGAAAGATGACAGGTATAATACAGACACAACCAACTATCCTCATTTTAAAGGGTGTTCTGTATGAAAGTGATTTTTTGCGTTTATTGTTATACCTACAGAATGAAAAGAGCTAGAAACGTCTAGTTTTCAATGTAACGTTCCTTATCACATATACTTCCAAAGTGGCTCACCAAGGTCTTATGCTTCCATTTAAAATATCGGAGTGAAATTAAAAGGTTTGTGTGGGTTGTAATACAACGCCACCTATCTTCAAAAAAATGAAACTAAAATAAATAAACACTTTGGATCCAAATCAAAATTATTGAAATCGGGAAGAAAAAGTTTCAAACAAAAGTATTTCTAATTTATGCGAGGATCATGTTGACGGTATTTTAAACTTATATGATTGTGGCTATTTGAGCTGTAAATTTATTTATTACTTTTGCCAGACAAAAGATGTATATCTATATATATATATATATATATATATATATATATATATATATATATATATATATATATATATATATATATATAATACAGTGGCCACCGGCTTTATCTTCGCAACCGCGCATTCTACAGCATTGGGAAAAAAAATGTATTGACAAATGTTGCGATGAGAGATCGTCATAAAATATTTAAATTTAAATAAGTCCCAAAAATCACCACTAGAGGGCGAAATTGGCAAGTCAACTACAAAATCTTAAAAATTTGGGGCGTATATCAAATATGCGATATTATTAATCTACGTATTTTTCGCTTCAAATTTTCTCATAATAATTTTCACCTAGGTATTATAACAGCATTATTCCCTTTACTAAAAATTACAAAAACATTTTTATTGACAAATCAATTTATGATCTCTTTACTACGAGCTTAATATTTACATTAAATGTAAAAACAACTATTAACATACAGTTTATTCTATCAAAATAAGCAAATTTTAGATGAATTAATAAATTTAACGCAAACGCTCAAAGATTCAACCGTAGGTTGGTTGACAGTACAGCTGCGTCTATTTCTGCCCTGGGTATACTATTGGCAGCGTTTCTTATTCTATCAACCATATGTCTTCCCGATTGTTAGGTCTATTTTTGTATACAATGGATTTTATTCTGCCCCATAAATAAAAATCCATGCAAGTCAGGTCAGGAGACCTAGATGGGTAAAAAAACACATTTTCTCTACCTATCCATCCATCAGGAAATTGTTCATTTAAATAGTCTCACATTACGGGCAAAGTGAGCAGGGCAGCCGTCTTGCTGCAGCCACATATTCCTACGAATACCCAAAGGAACATTCTCCAATAAAACTGGCAAATCATATTACAAGAAATGGTAATATATTGCACCTATTAATGCACCTTCAAAAATGTGCGGACCAATAATCGTTCCATTAATAATCCCACACCACACATTAACTGTCCATGGTTTTTGATGGTCCATTACACGCATCCAATGTGGATCGTTCTCTCTCCTGTATTACTAAAGGAAGCTTCATCAGTCCACAATATCTGCGATAAAATGTTATAATTTTCACGAACCATTCCACGAAACCAATAACAATAATTTAATCGGGAGTCAAACTCAGCTTCACTTAAGGTTTGATGTAGGACCATGTGGTATGGATGTAATTTATATTTTGCAAAAATTTCCCTAATACTAATATGAGGTACTGCGTGAACATACGCAAGGGTATTAATAACGTTATCTAACGTACTAATACGTGGACGTCTCCTAATAGTAGAAATGGGTTGAACTTGTCCATGTCGCCTTAAACGATGAGCTAATCTGTAAAATACTGTTCTGGAATAATGCACTCGGAGTGGGTAACGGAATGCATATTCTCTGGATGCTATAACTGCATTTTCGCCGCATTGAAAATATATCGATATCATATCTTAGGCTTCCTCATTTGTATAAGGCATTCTTCGAAACACTCATTTATTCAAAACGTTAGAAATATTATAACAATCAAATTCGTAGTTAGAACTTTCAAATAAAGACCAATAAAAACTAAAATTGACACGCAATCGACTATTATTCATTTAGTAGCAATATAATTTGTTTTTCTAAGGATACTAAATTTCGTTTTTATGGACCTGCATTTGCACACATAAGGAAGCGGTCTCATATTTACACTGTTGTCAAATTTAACTAATTGATGTAAACAATAAATTTATATTAGGTTTAATATTTATCAATTTTGTTTCACATATTGAACAGTTTCATCGGGCATTTTCTGCTGGACATCGTTAACAATAAATAACTACAGTTTTTATATTATGTATAATATTTATCAATTTATTTTTCACATGTAAACTAGCAACAGTTTGATCGGACATTTTCTGCTATAACTTTTGAACCGAAAAAGATATCCTTTCCCGGTTTTCAGAGTTACATTCTACATTAAACGGTCTATTAAATTTGATATAAAAAATAACCTGTTTCTATTTAACAGTTTCATTCAGTGTACGAAATAAATAAACTTTCTTTTATTTTAAATTCTTTATTCCTTTAAAGAATTAATATAAAAATATCTCTTAATAAATTTAAAAGAGGAGACATTTATTTGTACAATGAAGCATAGGTTATAACATTGGGTTGGCGGAATCCGAAATTAAGGTCAAATAAATGTTTTGTACTCATAACCTCAATTATGCTGTTATTATAATACCTTGGTGAAAATTGTTCTGAGAAAGTTTGAAGCGAAAAATACGTATATTAATAATATCGCATATTTGATATACGTTGGTTATACTTAAATCCCAAATTTTTAAGATTTTGTATGTTGACTTGCCAATTTCCCCCTCTAGTGGCGATTTTTGGGACTTCTAAGTATTTTATGACGATTTCTCATAGCAACATTTGTCAATTTTTTTTTCCCAATGCTGTAGGATGAGCGGTTGCGAAGATAAATTCGGTGGCCACCCTTATTGGATCACCCTGTATATAATATATATATATATATATATATATATATATATATATATATATATATATATATATATATATATATATATATATATAGATAGCTGACTTGCCTTACATTCTTTGATAGTACCTTTAATATTCATTTTAGGAGAAATGGTCACGAGACATTTTTTATTCAGATGTTCCTTGTTTAGCACTGCACGGCTTCCGGTTTCATCTGTACAGGATCGTACTTAATTATTTCAAATGGAACACCCTATATGTTTTTTTTTTCTAACGACCACGGAAGAAATGGCAAAAGTCGACATTATAAAATAGAACACCCTGTATATTTTTTCATGAATAAACTGCTTTTGAAGTTGTCTTTGATTTTTGTTAATTATGTCGTATATCTTAAGTTAATAGTTTCCGGGGTAATGACCTTAGTATGAATTATTTTGTTTTTCGCCCAATCCTGAAATAAGTAAGTGAAAGGTCAAACAAAGGGCCTAGAATCGAATATGGATTTCAAAAAATATTAAAATTTATAGGGTGTTCCATTTAAAATAATTGAGTACGATCCTGTACAGTCGAAACCGGAAGCCGTGCAGGGCTCAAAATATGTTTAGGTTGTAAACAAGGATATATATATATATATATATATATATATATATATATATATATATATTTTTGTTGGGCACGTTTTAGCATAAAATTTTTTTTATCAGAAACTAAAGATGGCGACCACGCGCCATTTTGTAAAAAAATTTAAATGGAAAGGGGCTCACATCGTTGGAAAGCTCTTAATAACGGGAATTCAAATAAATTTTAAAACAATCGATTAAGGTACAACAAAATGGCGACCATTTCAATGCGTCACTTTTTTCCTTCCGTTCTCTTTCTTGTAAACCAAAAGATCTAGGAGCGGCAGTTGAGAACGATAAACACCTGCCGTTCCTAGATATTTTGGTTTACAAGAAAAATAACCGACTACTAGGACATACCGTCCACAGAAAAGAAGCTCATATGGAGATACCTCAACGCTGAATCTCATCAACATCTTTCACAGTTACAGTCATAAAAACTCTGATGACGAGATCAAAAAGACTAGCAGACGAGAACAGAATTTGGTAGTAAAGGTGACATTTACAATAAAAAAAAATATAAAAACACATGAAAACTGTAGCTGTCGTCCACGATGTGTGCAAGGGTGTGCCGTTTACAAAACTTAAAAAGAGAATGCATATTCTCTTTCAGATGCGGTTATGGGCTGCAGTTGTTCTTACTCGGGCGCCAATAAATAAATAAACATCCCACATTGAAAAATAAGCGATTAGACACACTTTGTTCGAAGTAGAAACAGCATACAAATTTATAAATCAATTAGCCGAGAGTGGTCAAGACAAATAAAAAGTCAAACGTTTTAACCAATTATCCAAAAGGATTAAAAATCAAGAAAATTAATACTTTGTGGTTAATTAAATTAGACATTTACTTATTGTGTTCGGGTCATTATGACCCGGGAGCATATAGTTGCCGTTTTATTGTTGTTAAATTGATATAACAGTAAATAATAATAAGAAATAAGATGTAGTATTTATTATTTATTACATTTTATTACGTTATTTTATTTTTATTACATATTATTATAAATGTTATGTAAAGAACATCTGAAAAACATAGTAGTTAGGTATATACATTTATTTGTTACATCTTGACCGTAGTAATATACATGAGCTTTACATGAAATCGATGAGCGTATCTGATAAGACGAACGAAGTGAGCTTGGCAAGTTGTGCCAAACCTGGTCAAAGGCCTATGAAATATCTAAAGCTACTACGTCTGTTTCACCGGACCTCTGCCTGAACCCATACTGGTGGTCGTTTAGGAGTGTATTAGACTCGAGGAACGAAAGTAGTTGGTGGTTGAAGGCTTTCTCCATGATTTTCGGCAAAATGGTAGTGAATCTATTGGTCGACAGTTTGAGGGATCAGTTTTATCGCCCTTTTTAGGAATAGGTTGGTCATTTGATAACTTCCACGATGAAGGAAACTCGCCAGATGACATGGAGATCGAAAAGAGTTTGTACAATACAGGTGCTAGTTCGGGGTAGCATTTTTAAGAACGATAGCTAGAATACCGTCAAGGCCAGTCGCCTTGTTTGAGTCAAGTTTATTGATAATTGGTTCTAGGAGGTTGTAACGACAGTGGACTGGTTTAATAGCATATGGAGTAGATTTGGGCGACGGCACAGTTTTACCAGAATCATTGAGATATGAATTTGATGCAAAGTAATCGACAAAGAGGTTGGCTACTACAGCTCCTTCGCGAGACGTCATGGGAGGAAAGGAAGATGTACTAAAGTTTTTACTGATGGCTTTAGCTAATGACCAAAATTTACGACCACCCAAAGGACATGTGACTAATTCTTTACATTTACGTTCTTCATACATCTTTTTGGCCTTGGTGATGATGCTTTTGCAACTATTCCTTGAGGTAATATAGTCGGTGTGAGTTTGGATATTTATTTGACATCCATTTGGTATAGAGTTTATACTTTTGCGATAACGCATGAGTGCAAGCCCTATTAAACCACGGTTGGGAACGAGTATGACCTACACGATTATGTTTTTTGGGAATGTATAACTCCATACCTATCAAGAAAACTTCAGTTATTGAAAGAGCAATGTTTGAAGAGGAGGGCCGTTTAAAGCAGCACTCACGCCAGGGGAAGATTGCAAAAAAAATCTCGCAGTTCGCTCCAGTTAGTTGATTTAAAACACCACATAGTTCTATCTGTTTTTCGAGTAACAGTGGGTTTCGGTACAGAGGAAGTTATTTCGATTAGGCAGTGGTCTGATTGACCAAGTAGCGAAAGGACTCTTGTTTTATAGACAAGTGGGTTAGTTGTAAAGGATAGGTCCAGGAGATGTGGGGTATGGTTAGCGTTGTTGGGGATTCTGGTTGGTTCAGAAATGATTTGTGTGAGATCACAGGATACAGGAAAAGCTTCTCCACTGTGACCTGTCGATTAGTGTTAGATGAAAATTGAAGCCAATTGTAGTTGTGGGCATTAAAATCCCTCAAAATTGAAATATCGCAGGATGGAAACTGTGATAAGAGGTAGTCTATTTTAAGACTAAGGTATTCAAAAAGATATTGGAAGTTATTATCATTGGGAGACCTATACAAACAACAGTAGAATTTCACAAATTGGGGTCCAGAATGTTTAAACCAAATCGCGTCAAATTTGTTGTTTTCCAAAGTGGGCATCCTCTTACAACCTACATTGTCCCTGGTGTACGCACATACTCCGCCTTTAAGGCGAAAGTTAGAGTGGAGGTTGTATCTGGGAAATTGCAGGTCAGGCGAATCAGTGCTTCTAGGGGAGACTTGTGTTTCTGATAGAAACAGAATGTCCGGTTGCACTTGTTCAAGGTATTGGTGAACAGCATTAAGATTCGACCTGATACCACGTACGTTGCAGTAATGTATCCGAATGTTGGTACTTTCGAAGACCGAGGTCGCTGGAGCCCTGCCCTCACGGGCATCCTAATGAGATAGAATTTTATTCCTGGCAGATCTTGCTCTTCTTAGTCTTGATTTTGGCATTAACGAATTTTTGCCCCCCCCCCCCTCCCCCCGAATCCTTAAGACAGATCGACGAATCGATGTGAGAGTGTGGGCGTCTTGACCTACTATCTGGGGTATAGCATCTGTTTTAGAACTCGCCATTTTAAGGATTTAGTCGTTAAAACGCCACGCTTGGCTAGTGCGTGTTGGCGAGTACATAAGGAATAAAGAAGAAAGTGACCGGCAACCCTTACCGAACTCAGAAAATTGGAGCACCAATATTAAGGAGCCCATACTAAAGGTGGTGGTATTGCACCGGGCGGAATGGGGTATACATGCCTTCCACCTATATAAAGTAAAATTTTGAAAAAAGAACTTCTTTCCTGTCGCAGACCAATGCGGATGTCAATTCAGGCTTATTTTTGCGAACAGTGCCAAGCATGGTTATTTTTCTTTTCAATAGCATCTGCCCCAGATCGTACGAGGTAAAAAAATTACGTTGTAACCTCTTAGACCACAAGTAAATTTACATGTTATATGCATAAGCAGTTACAGAATCGCATAAAGTGCAAATATTGACTCCGTATTTAGCAGGTTTATTCGCGATGTACTGTCTAAAAGGACAACGGCCTCTAAAAGTTGCCAGTAGCTCATCTACTGTTACATTTTCGTAAACATTATAGAGCTTATGTAGAATTGCAACCGATTCATCCCACAAGTCCCGTATGGGAGCTAATTGATCAGTTTGGCGTCGTTGTGGTCGAGTTTTTTATCGTCAAAGCGAATTATTCGTGCAATTGCATGAAATCGTTGTAGGGGCATCGTTGCTCTGAATATTGGACGACCTACATTTCCATCCCACAGACTGGCTGTTGCATCTGCATGAGATTTATACACTCCAGCTAGAAGCAGTATGCCAAAATATGCTTCTAGTTCAACTAATGTTAGTTCTTGAAACGCGTCGCCACAAAGTTTTTTGCCTTCTAAATTTGACATTTTCAAAATTAGATTTACAATTTTGGGTGTGAAATATAAGAAGTACGCGGATTTTATATCAATTATTCGCGACGTAGGATACCTTGTTGGCCCAGGAATCAACGAAATAATATTTGCTGCTGATAACTTTCCCGATTGATGTGCCTTTTCATTCCATACTATATTGCCATCTGTTGAAGTTGCGTGATTATCCGTATCAGCTTCATCTGAAATCGTAGCTTCCACCTCATCATCCGATTCGCTATTATATATCTTGGTTTCGGAAAAATTGTCTTTTGCTTCAGAAGCATTAGAATCACTATCAGAAACACACAAAAGTTTCTCAAGTTCACTATCCGTAAGCACTCTCACTACACATTTTCAATAATAAATTTCAATTGCTAGGTATTTGTTATTAGAGTATAGCATCAAGTTTGATATTTACTACGAAACTAACCCACATATGCTCACTGGCTGCATTTATACAAGGAGCCACAGACAAGTCTCAACAGGAATAAACTTGTTTACCGGTACGCAAATAACACATGCAATATGCGCAATAATGTGGCAATGTTATGAAAGTTATTTATATTTATGAAAATAAAACAACACTAATAAAATACATTCGTCTATGACAATAATCTGGTTCTCGCTGGTCTAATTTGAACCACACAAATCACCGAGTCATATAGACCCAAACACAGTGAGTGTAACAAATGCATTAAAAAAAAATTAATTATAATTTTTAATATCAATCCAGGTACACCGTTATTAGAGTAATGAAATAAAAGTCATGCAGTGGCAACGAAATATTTAAATAAATTAACGAATTATGCACATTAGAAGAACGCGATTGGGTCATATTGACCCGAACACAATAGGAGGGTTAAATAAAGGGTGGCCCATGCGATACTCTGGATTTAATTCAGCAATGAAATACAGTAAATTATTATTTAATTGGAAAATTTTTATTGATTTATAAAGTAGAGAATCTTAATTAATTTGGAATATGATGGCGCCTTGGCTTTACTGGCATACCCTAACCCTTTTGATAAAACTTACGAAGACTTTTTGCAAGATAGTTGGCTCAATTTCAGAAATAACGCGTTGGATCTGTTTACAGTTCAGGAGTTGTTTATGGTTTGTTTGTATAGACCTAGGACTTTACAAAACCCCATAGGAAAAAATCTTAATGATTTTTATAGGATCTGCTTTTGAAAATAATATTTTCTTTTGTATTTTTATTTTATGTAAATTGTACACTCGACACGACGCCCAAATTGTAAGGGCAAAAGGGTTGGAGAATATTAATAATGATTAATTTTTGATTTAAATCAATGGGTTGCATTTTAACCCATAATTTAAGAGTTGATTTCATCTGCGCCAAATTCGACATTACTACGATTAATTTCCCTTTTGTAACAGTTGAAGATGTAATTAGAAAATGACGAGTAATCGTTAGAAATGATTATTGTGAAACCCGAAGGTTATGTAGTGTTTTGTTTAGGTTATCTTTTATAAAGTGAACAACACAATTTAATTCTTCAAAACCTAGTTTCACTTAACTTTAGATGAAGTTTGCATTTTGCATTTGAACTTTGTTATTAAGGGGGTTGACGGGACAAAAAATGAAAAAATATTCGAATTTGAGATTTTGCATTTTTTATCATCTGGTTTAATTTAATTTAAGTTTTGTTAAATTCTGACCAGCACTTTTCAAGAAATTAATATTTTAGCAAACGCTTACACTACACAAATTAGCTCACTATTATATAGTGTAAACGCATAATATTGATTTTATTATAGTATACATACATTATACAGTGGTAATTTATCTTTGTAATTTTTATTTATGTGTTGGCTACACTGCTACTCTGTCAGTTGACAATTAGGTAAACATTAGCTTGTGTTATTTTGACTTTATACTGTAGTTTGGTGTTTTGAGGTTAGAACTTAGAAGTGCGTTTAGTCAGTGTTTTTCTTGTGAAAATGCCTAATATTTTTCAAAAATTTTTAAAAAACGAAACCCCTTTTTTAGTGGCGTTAGAAAACAAGTGGTAGCAAGGATTGAAACTGAAAATTCTTCTGCTATTGTGAGTGAAACTTTGAACCAAGCTTTAGAGCCTAGGCCTAGCACTAGTCTTAGCAACAGTAGTAGTAGGCCTAGTACGAGTGCCACAAAAAGAAAACTAAGCCCTAATTTAGGTAAATATAAGTTTTATAGGACTGATGATGAAAATTCTTGTTATGATCTTGTATCCATGGAGACTTTGCAAAGTTTGATTTCAAGTATTGCTGTTTGCTCAAAGTGTCATGGTCAACTTTGTGTTTTCCCCAGTAATAGGGAAAGCATGGGTGTAAATATCAATATGAAGTGTTCTTCTTGTAGTTTTTTAGTGTCAGACAGTAACAGCAAGAAAGTAGGCCTAACTAATATGACAAGATTTGACTGTACGATGTGCATATGTCTTCCGCTGTTTTGGAAAGGGCCAAGAAGCGGCAAAGAATTTTTTCTCTCTAATGAATATGCCGTGCCTTTCTGAATTCAGGGGTTACAACCACATTTTACTGCAGGCTGTTTGTTTTCAAACGATGAGTGATGCTGTAGAAGAATGTGTAGACTTGCATGAAAATGAAAACCGTGACATTACTGCAATTTTCGATGGTTCGTGGCAACGCAGAGGTCATTTATCTCTCAATGGAATAGTAACTGCGATAAGTGCACTAACTGGTAAAGTGCTTGATGTTAAAATTATGACAGTCTTGTAGATGTAAAAATAGATTGGAAAACCAACATGAATCAAATTGTATTGCAAACTTTCCTGGAAGTCAAGGGTATTGTCGACATGCAGACGTCATATTCACTTTTTCTTCTTGAGAATACTGTTTAATTTTTTTAGTCTTAAAGGATGATAGCACTATTGAAAATAAAGCAAGAATTTTGACAGTGTTTGACCGAACACTAAGTTTAAGGACAGCCGCCAACTCGATGAATCAAACAATATCTTACTTTTAAAATCATTACCTACTAGGATGTCAACAAAAAACATTTCCATAGAAATTTAGAAAAATCTTAACTTTTTAATGGTTAATTTTAGACATATGCATTATTCATAGTTTTTGATAGAAAATGAAAAGTTATTTCACATAAATAAACATATACAGGGTGGTCCAATTAAGTTAAGTGGGTTTTTGATGTTTGAAAAATATAAAATAAGAATCCTTTTCCTACACAGTGCAAATGGAAGCCTTAAAGGTCAGAGTAAATCGATATAAATTTGTGTTACTCAAAGTAAGAGGTTTCCGTGTTTTTAGTCCTTGTTTAAATTGAATATTTTTCTTAAAATCACAATTTTCTCACAATTGGTAAGCGATAGGTATAGGGAACGTTGAATAAAGTTAATTTATTTTTTAAACGCATAATCTAAAAATGACAAAGTACAGGGCGTTGTATTTTTAAAAAAACTAACTTTCATATATTACAAATTTCTGAACGACCCTGTATAATTGAAAATAATTTAAAAAAATAGTCCTTATCTACGCTAACCGGTATTTATTGTAATTAATCAGATAAAAATAAACTAATACTATACTGTACTTGCGCGTGGAACAAAATGTTTTTCCCGCTTCCGTGCTTCGTTGACCTAAACTTCGGCATCAACTGCCGATGTGAACCGTTGATGGGCGATATAATAGGTGATAAATAGGCGGGGGTCGCTAACCGTGGAGGCGGTTACTGGAGAGAGAGAGAGACTCTGACCTCCCAGAGGAAGCTCTCACTGGTCGTTACCCGGCGTATTGGATGGACAGTCGCGAGTGAAAATGTCACGCCTGCCATAGCCGGAGCAGCAAAATACGGAAAGGTTGCGGCACGGGTATGGTAATGACCTCTCTGGCCACACCTCCAGCATTCAGGATGTGTCAGTAAATGGGGCGTTCACCGTTTGTGGAACAGGCTGGACCAGTGCGTCGATACGACGCGGTGGAGCGGACAGTGGTGGACTCGGCCTTTGGAGCGGCGGTCGACTTGTACGAAGTTATGGTATCGGAGTTGATTGTTGTAGGCTCTGCCAGTTATTCTCTAGTGCCATAAGTGGCGGTGCGGTATACGCTGACTTAACAAAATTTGGGCGATTTCTTGTCTCTGGTTGAGATGCACGCGTTGCAAAATTCCCCAGCGTGGGAAATTGCGGCCAGTCAGAGGTTAGAGCGGAAGAGAGTTGAGTACTACTTGTATGAAATCGTCAACGTACATACGGTATTCCGGAAATAATTTAGGTGTAGCCAGTACATTTTTGCTCAGATTAGAGCTTGCAACTGGTTAACGAACGTCATTACCGGTTCATTTCGCTGATGTACACGGCGGCTGATTTCTGATTCTATCTTGATATGGTAATCAATCTGGTGGAAACGGTTCTGAAAGTAGATCACCAGACAGTCAGCATTCAAGGGAGGAACAGGAAGAGACAAGAGATAAATAAAAGTGAAATAACAAAAGAAGAAAGGGAAATGGAGGAAGAGAAAGAATTAATAAAAGAAATGATGGAACAGATGGAACAAAACACGATGGGAATAAGGAATGGAATCAAGGCAATGAAGAAAGCAATGAGAGAAAGGGTAAAGACGTGGCATAAAGAAAAGGAAGAACTGATAAGGAGAATCGAAAAGCTAGAAAACAAGCGGTCGAGAAGAGGAGGAAAAGGAATGACAGAAGAATAGAAAAGGGGTGGAGAAGCAAGAAGCCAGAAAAAGATTTACAAGTTATAATTGAAGAGAAATTAAACTTAATAGTGGAATTTAAAAAAGTGACGGTGATAGAGAGAAAATGAGATGGTGGTGGAAATGGAGAGATGGGAGAAGCCAACAATGATGCCGGAGAAAAGGAAACTCAGGGATACAAAAATATACATAGACCAGCGCCCAACATGAAAAGAACGGAGAAACCAAAGAGAAATAATCAACAGGGCAGGAGAAACAAGAGAGGAAAAAGTATGGGTAGGATACAGAAAAATGGAGATAGATGGAATATATATATATATTCTATATATATATATATATATATATATATATATATATATATATATATATATATATATATATATATAATATATATATATATATATATATATATATATAGAATTAGAACAAGAGTTAAGTAGAGAAAGGGGAGGAGTATCCAAAGGACAAAAAACTAAAAGACGGAGCGGGGGAGAAAGGGGAAAGGATGACGAAACAGCAAAGAAACGGAAAAACGAGTAATGGAAAAGGAAAAGAAAATAACTAAAGTTACTGTTCTGGAATGTGGAGGAAATAAGGAACAAAGACCAATTTTGGGAGTATATTAAGGAGTAGGACGTGGCGGAATTACAAGAGAAATGGAGTTGTGGAAAAGAGAGATGTCAGGGAATTC
This sequence comes from Vesta saturnalis, assembly GCA_036346205.1. Classification (NCBI taxonomy): domain Eukaryota; kingdom Metazoa; phylum Arthropoda; class Insecta; order Coleoptera; family Lampyridae; genus Vesta; species Vesta saturnalis. Next base: position 1,151,126 of record JARFJB010001532.1, read on the forward strand.
TCATGGGTGTTGCACCACGTGGAAAGAGATAACAGAAAAGGAAGGGCAAAGGGAGGAATAATAACGCGAATAAGAAAATGATTGGAAAAAGAAAAGGTAAAACAGAAGAGGAATTGTAGAAAGGAATATACAGTGAAGGAAAACAACAATACAAATAATGACGATATATGGCAGAAGGATGAAAGAGACAAGGAAAAACTTAAGGAGGTGGCAGAATAGAGGGATGAGGGCATGATAATAATAGCATAGGGGAAGAGAGGGGAATACAAGAAAATAAAGGGGCGGGGAAAAGACCGACAAGGGACAAAGTGTTAAACAAAGAGAGAAAAGCACTGCTAGAAGTGTGCAATGAAAGGGGATGGAAAATAATGAATAGGAATAGTGAAGAAAGAGAAATGGGGGAGTACGCGTATATATGAGGGAGGGAATCAATAATAGATTACGTTATAATGAACGCAGATGCTGGTGAAAAGGCATTTCGGGTAGGCGAAAGGGTCAAATCGGACCAACCCCTGAAACTGGCAATGGAAGGGACAGAAAGAGAAGGGTGGGAAAAGAAAGAGGAGTACATAACAATAAAGTATGGTCACTATGGAATTAAGAAGTATAAAGAGAAAATATAAAAACATATGGGAAAGTAAAGGCGTACAAGACAGTGTGGAAGAAATGAGAGAGAAGATGGAGGAGGCGACGGAGAGTCAAATTTAAAAGGTGGAAGGGGAAAAACGGGACGGAATGCAGAAAATGAAAAATAGAAACAAGCAGTAAGAAATACAAGAAAACACGAAAGAGTAAAAAGGAAGAAAGCCAAAAGTAACAAGAGCAGAAGAAAATAAAAACGGAAGATGTATAAAAATATTTAAAAAAAGAAAGGGAATACAAATAAAGGAATGGGAGAAATACTTTAGGAATTTGGTGGAGGTGGAACAGAGATAGAAAAGAAAGACACGGAATTGCTGTATACCAAGTAGACGAAGAAGGAATAAAAGAAGAGGAAGTAAGAGGCTATATATTAGGTATTTACTATCCCAATCTTCAAAAATTTTATTGTGCAAATCTCTTGTGTTGTCTCATTTTTCCTTTTGTAGTGCTGTGTATGGCAGTTGTCTATCTAAACAACTTGTTAGGAGAGTACAGGTTATCCAAAACTCGTGCGTGCGATTAATTTATGGTTTTAAACGATACGATCGTATCTCACATAAATTAACAGCTATTCCCTGGCTTAATATGGAGCAAGGTCGACTTCTTCACTCAGCTAAATTATATCACAAAATTATAATGAATAAATCACCTCCATATCTGTATAATAAGATTTGCTTTCGTACTGATGTACATCATGTCAACATACGGCGGAAGGATTTAATTACTGTTCCTAAACATAATTTAGAGCTGTTTAAAAAATCATTTTCATACAATGTATGTAATTTATATAATTCACTTCCGCCGAGTATCAAACATCTTTCACCAACTAATTTTAAAAACACTTCGTAAAACCTGCTGTACTTAGACACCGTTAAGTTACTACATATATACACGTCCCATTTCATCTCTATTGTCATTTCATTTCCTTATTTAAAACTTTTACATTGCATGTATTACTCATACTCAGCTCATCCGTCTATTGTAAATTATAATTTGTCGGGCTAAGTGGAAGAGCACTGACGGATTTAGCATCCCGAAAGTGAACTTCGCCCTTTGGACATCGTAATCCGCATAGCAGCTGGTCATTTAGCTTATATATATTCTTTGTGTCCAAATAAAGACATTATTATTATTATTATTATTATTATTATTGAATATTACTGAATGTAAATTTGGTGTTCCTCAAGGAAGTCACCTAGGCCCCCTACTCTTTTTGTTATATGTCAATGACATTTTTTCAGTTACTGAAAAAACAGAAATATATATGTACGCTGACGATGCAGTTATTTTCTACTCCCACGAAGACATAAATATATGCAAAAGTGTAGTACAAAAGGAACTAAATTCGTTAATAAAATGGACCCATGGAAGAAATCTATTTATTAATGAAGACAAAACGGTATCTATGGTCTTCTTGACCTCATATGAAGAAAGTGCAGGAAATGGAAATTAAAATTCATGATTGCGCATGTTACACACAATCTATCTTCTGCGATTGTAAATAATACAAAAGTCAATGAAACAGTGTATTTAGGAATCAAGTTGGACAACACGTTAAAATATGACAAACATAAATTATATCTACCATAAGCTTAAAAAACCATAGGATGTTTTACTTATTGAGCAGGTTCGTTGATTCTAAAACAATGTGTATGGTGTATAAAGCAATAGTGGAGTCAATACTTAGATACGGCGTTCAAGTGTGGGGCTCAGCAGAAAAAAATCATCTAAACAAATTAGAAAACCTACAAATCAGAATATTGAAATTAATTAGCAAATCCGTAAAACCTAACAGTTGCCATTTGCTAGAAAAATATGACACGTTAACTCCCAAAGGTTTTTATAAATTGTGGTATTTAATCCATTATTATGGTGAACATGAATATAAACAAACACATGAACATTATTACAACACACGTAGAGCAAAATATATTGTGCCACGTAGCTTTAACAAATATGGACAAAGGACATTAAAAAGCGTAATTCCAAATTTATATAATAGCCTGCCTGAGGACATAAGGAATACTCCAATAAGCGTTTTTAAAAACAAGTAAAGAAATGGTTGCAATCAGTGTTAATTCAATGACTACTAGCTCAAAATTCATACGTGTAGTGACCCAAATAAAATAAAAAGAGTGTACATTTTTAAATATATATCTTTCTTTTTTTTTCCCTTTGTATCTTAACAGGAATTTTATTATGTGAATTGCTAATGTTCCATTGTAATCGCTATCCCCCATAACATTTACAACAATTGTACGTACTTTCTAGCGCCATAAAATACTATAAATTGTAATTAATGGTACTGTAACTTTTATTTAGATTATACATAAGGTACCAACAGAAAAGTCTGTTGACTTTGTTGGACCTTAAACTATGTACATATTTTGCAATAAATAAATTCAAATTCAAATTATACAGAAAGTGAAAAGAGGCAAAGCGGCAGGAGAAGACGGGATACAAGGAGAGGAGTGGGTATATGGAGGGGAAAAGATAGCAAAAAGTGTGACTGAAATAATTAACATAATATGGAGAAGAGAAGGCTTCCTGGGGAGAGAAGCAGTAATATGTCCGTTATACAAAAAGGGGGACAGAAAAGATGTGAAAAATGACAGGGGAGTGACATTATTAAACAGAGCATACACAATATATGCGACAGTGCTAGAAGAAAGGCTACAAAAGGGGATAGAGAGAAAGAGACTAATGCCAAATGGTCAGGCTGGGTTCAGGAAGGGAAGAAGATAGACAATATATATATATATATATATATATATATATATATATATATATATATATATATATATATATATCTGGAGGATACATTAAGAGGGCAGAAGATAGGAGAGTTGGTGGTAGGAAAATTGAAGGTGTGGTCGCTGGCGTACGCAGACGATATGGTTGTTGGTGGCTAAGGAGGAAAAAGAAAATGATGAAGACGGAAAGATACATGAAAATAAAGGAACTAGATGTAAACATAAAGAAAACAAAGATAATGGTATTCAGAAAGGGAGGGAGAGAAGGAAACGAGAGAAGTGGAAATGGAGGAAGGAGAAAGTGCAGCAGGTGAAGGAATTCACATACCTGGGATATACGATGAGACAAGACAATAAGGATGGGGAACACATAAAGGAAAGGGTGAGAAAAGGAAATAAATCAGTAGGTCCAGTGTGAAGTGTGGGGTAATAGTTGTTTGGAATGGACTCAGAGAAAAGGAAGCTCTTATTTCATAAATTAATAAAGTGTGGTGTTATATGAGGTAGAAGTGTGGGGGTGGAAGGAGCAAAAAGAGGTGACAGGTGTGAGGTAAAAATGTAAATGTAAATTGTAGAGCAATTGTAAAACAGAATACTTTGCGACATTGTAAAAATGAGCAAATAAAGATACACTACGAACTACGGTTCTGAAAGTCGTCCAGAAAAGCATTGCAGTCATGCCAGTGTTTGTTGTTGCGGTACCAGGATAACGCGTTACCGGTAAATAAGTCGGGTAGAACAACGATTAAATTGTTCACAGAAATATCCCTCTCGCGTATCTCAGCTGTGATTCGTTCCAGGAACGGTGGTACCGTCGAACACGACGATTGATCTCCGAGTTTCGATTCTCGATGATGCTACCGGTGACAGCTGTTGAAGCACAGATGATTGTTGCAACGCCGGCAGTTGTTGGAATACTGGCGGTTGGATCGGCACTGGCATTGACCACACAGAATACGGTAATGTCGGTACAGGAGCATGACTAATGGTGCAATAAACACTTGTGAGCGGGGCCAACGAATGAGTTGTAGCAGGCAGTTGCGTTAAAATAGACGTTACGCTTGCCGTAGTTACCGGTGTAAACGGGACTGTGGCAGAGAACGCTTGGTGGGGACCTAGCGAATATTTTCCCGTCTTTAAAAGACAAAGCAAATTTTTAAGCAAAACGAGCGAAGTTTATCTAAACCTCGGTATAAATCTTTAAAACAAGCGCCCCTACTAGGGCGCCAAATTTATAATGCTTTTACGTTCATAGCACGCAATGTAGGGGTAAAAGCGATCCAAGTACCTTCAATGAAGATGTCGGTTAAGGGTCTCAAAAATTATTAGTTGGGCAAAAAGATAAATCCTGCAAAAAAAAATAAATAAAACTCTTGCTGTCGGAAAAAAAAATGTTGAGGCGGTTGCAAAAAGGTACGGTGGGCAAATCAAAATAATAGTTCCAGCAATTAAGAATAATGAAATCAAAATATAAAATCAATCAATCACTCGATCACTCATTCGCCCACTCACTCAATCACTCACTCAATTACTCGCACAATCACTCACTCGCTCACGCACTCACTCATTCGCTCGCTTGCTCGCTCCCTCACCCATTCCAAAGCTGCAAAGGTTGTGCAAACTTAAATTTTCTTTAAAAAACATGTCTACACTTTTTCTTATAAAATTAATCATTATTCAGATAACTACAACAAATAAATACAAAAAATGAATTATTTATTAAAATTACTAATATAGTCGATAGACTAGATTAATTTTTTACACAGTTTTCATTATTAAACTTATGCAATAGTCAAGTAAAATATATTTCGTGCACAGTTCCTTTGCTTCGATAATACTGGCTAATGATGCATTTGAGCTTGTTGCTTGAGAAAATTTGCATGACTGCAAAGAAATAAGTGCTCATGCTCCCGTTAGCCAGTATTATCGGCAAGTCACTATGCACTTAATATATTACTGTTGATAATTCTCCAAATCGATAACAAAATAAAACTATAATTATAGATAGGATTAGTGCTATACAAATAATCATGAATTGTGATTAATTAGGCGACAACAGGATAATTAAGTTTCCAACAAGATAATTAAACAACAAACGGTAGTATAATATACGGAAGTTGGTGATATAAAGGTTTATTGAAGAAAATTTATAAACGTAATTTTAACTACATTAGAAATGTTGGTATGATTAACTAATTAACCAAAATGTTATTAATTTTTAAGGCTTACCCGTAAGGGAGATCGGTGGCAAGTAAAAAACCAACGGTGATTAATTAGATCTAGTGAAAAACTTACGGTCACAATTTCAACTCAAAACAACAATTTTTCCACTCTACCTATTTGCACGTGAATGATCGGATTCCATTCTGATACTCCTGTTTGGCAAGTTTGATAAAATGTGTAACTTGATATTGACCATGAAGTTACATTTAATGCTTAAAAGTATGAATTTATGTAATTATAATTTAAACTAAATTATTGAATTTCAAAAAGTTATTAATGGAAACATAATCTCGTAATCTTATTTATAATACTGTGCAATGAATTTATTTTTAATAAGTTCGCTCAATCAATCTCAATGCTAGAAATACCGAGCATTCAAATAAATCATAAGTTCCGCAATTTTACAGAAAATATTAAGAGATTGGGGTTTTTGGTAGTTAAGCGATGGATGACAATAAAAAAAGTATTTGTTTTAATAACGTACATTTTTGTTTTGTTACACGTTTAAAAGCATAATTTTTCTCTCTCAGATTGTAATGCATTTAATCATATGTTATTTAAATACCTAAAGGACAAATTTAAATATGGTGGAATTGACAAGTTAAGGGATGTAATTATGCAATAGTTAAACATACACATCTATTCGTAATCATTTTTAAAACCAAATTAACCATGACTCTCCTACTTTGATAAGACTAAAACTAATTTTGTAATAGTTATTAATTACATTTAATTGGAAGGTTGTTGACCGAAGGACGAAAATTGGCACTGATTAATTACTTACCTTTACCATGAGATGACCTAATGAAAAAAATGAAACATAAAAACATTTTCTTATGTATGCACATAAAATTCAGTACTAAATAATCAAATTTAAGGAAGAGGTGTGCCGAACTAGCACTTCAGCTCGATGATTTCACCAAAAAATGTTTGATTTCACATTTCATAAAATTAACGTACCTGTTAAATGAGTTTCCGATCCTAATACCCAAATGGGATGTATTGGATTTTTATAAAACGAACCTACTGTACAATACCTTAAATGTTCCATTAAAGTTATAAATCCTATTTGACTCTGCTGATCTAACCCTTTTAATTCTAAACAATAGTAAAACTGAAATTACATAATCAGTATTAAAATTACTTACTAAGGCCACCAACATCTTGATAATTATCCCAAACATAAGTAACAGCTTTACCTGTTATCATTAAATTAATAAGACTCTGACTTCCGTAACCATATGTTTCATCTATAAGAGGTTCATTAGTATCAGATTCGGACCTTACACATTCTAAACCCTACAAAAACAAATTCTGGAAATATTCGACTAAAAGGCAAAGAACAGGTACCTTTGTTGCTATCACAGAATATAAAAACAATAAAACTCCAAATTGAGTCTTAAGTGTGTGAATGTTTTCATTATAATACTTTTTAACATCGTCTATTAACGCAAATAAATGAATTTTTAAATTATCATGAAAAACTTTGGCATCTGAATCAGAAGTTGTACAAAGAGAATCTGCATTACAATCTTCACCATTTATTATTGACGGACCACTATCCATATCTACATTGTAAGTTTTTAAATAAACTATTTGAAATCTGCCTATTTTACACTGTTGTAATATTTCACATAGTGCATTAATCAATACTTTTTTTTGATGTATATCTGAAAGCTAAAAGACAGTATTAAATGAATTAACTACCTAATTAATATACTGTATATCTGAAAGACATTCCATTATAATCCATCAGAAGTTGTTTTAAAATAAATGCTTGAACAGGTGCAATTATTGCACATGGTCCTCCTTCTGCCTGTTCTAAAGCACTTTTCTCATTTGTACTAAAATAAAATCCTGGAAAAATTATGTACTGTTAGATTTTTTGAAAATAATACAAGTGTTTTACCTTGTGACCATCTTTTAAATATGTCCTGCTTTATGTTAGATCCCCATAATAAATGTCTTATACCATCTATTAGATGGTCTTTACTTGATAATAAATTATCATCCATTCCAAAATTAAATTATAACTAAACGAAAACCCAAATTTTGTTGTATTTTGTAATTCACTTTTTAGGTTACCCCATTTGACGTAGTTAATAAATTAAGAGGGTACCAACATAAATAATTATGTTAGCTACCTCCCATTGTAAATGTATCAAGAAAAATTGATTTTCTTGGCACTTTTATTATTCGTAACAAATTGAAATATTTGCATTTATTTAGTCTAGCATAAAATTTATATATTATCAATAAAATCAATATTAATATTACAAATGAAAATTGGGTATATGAAATCAGTGGCGTGCTTGGTGTATGCTTCTTTTTATGGGTGAAAGGCGAATGAATGAAAGGAATGTTGAGATTCGTTAAATTTAACACTAAGTACTAAATGTTAAGAATTGAGAGACTCTTCCCCTCTGCGCACATATACGTATGTCATTTTTCGGGAGTTATTTCTTCCTAACAGGGGCCGATGCAACTATTTCGCCACTCTGGGCAAGACTAAAATCTGCCGCCCTTACTTTTAATAGAAAAAAAAGGTGTACAGCGTTTTTGCTTTTACGAGTTTGTTTTAGAGTTTATTAGATGTAAACAGGGTTGAGTTGATTTAAATCAGTTGATTAAAATCATGATTTTAATCAGCATGATTTTTTTAAATAAAAATCATGATTAATTTAGTTTAGAAAAGGGGGCTCAAATTTTAAAACTTAAAAATATATGTACGGGGTGGCCAACTAAGAATGCGAGTTACTGTATCTGGGAAACTACACATCGTAGAGGCTTGCGGAAAAAAAAGTTATTACTAAAACGGCCAATACAAAAACCTGGAAAATATTTTCATGCTTCTGAAATGACCGCTATATTAACCTAATAAAAAAATAACTGATCTTTGAAGTCGAGGATAATCTGAACTTTTTTTGTTTGGCACTTTTTGACGTATCTATAAAAATAAAGTGGTGGGAGGTATTCAAAGATTTCCTTAAATCACCCAAAGTATCTTCGAAACGGCTAATCCGATTTTAACAAACTTGGGCGCGTTGAAAAGGGCTTTTCTTGGGCTACAAATGTTAAAATAATTGAAGTTTCGTTATTTCACATGTCGTCGCTAGAGGGCTTTGTTCGACATTCCGACAGAGAGGGTAAATTTTCGCAAAAAAATTAAACGCATTGGTATGACTTTTTTTCATGAACAAGTTGCTAAATGGTGCCTAAACAAGCTCACGAAAACCGCATCTCGATATCTTGTTCCTAACCTAAAATATCGGCCAAAGAAAACTTTATACAAAAATCCCTCAAATTTTTATTTTTTTTAACTATATTTTTCTATTATGTAAGTTGTGGCCTTAAAAAGTACCGATTTAAAGAAGGAAGGTTTTTAATGCCCCCGTAAATGCTCGAAATGCTGACCATCACTCTGTGCATTGGTGAGGCCTCTTATGAGTAGACAAAGCTGCAGCTTCAATTTCAGCTCTGAATAGGTTACCTAGAAATTGCGATTTTAAATGTTTGTAAATTTATACACCAGAATAAAATCACCCTTTTTGAAATTAATATGCTCAAGTAAGCAATGCTAAAAGCTATACGAAAGGCCTATTTTTTTGTTTGTTTAAATGCATATTCACTATGGCTATATACGAAAAATACAATTAATAGAAGCAGGCAATGGAAACAGATACCTAAACAAAACATACATAATCCTCAAATTGTCAATAGTTGTCAATACTTCCGCGTTACTTTGAGCAATTTTTGTGCTTTCAAAATGCGTTTTACGAATAATGAAGCTGTTGATATGCTTGCGGTTTATTTTGAACGTCTTCAGAATGCCGCAGTGGCTAAAAGAGTTTACGCGGCTCGACATCCAAATCGGCGTCCTTGCGATGTAAGAGTTTTTCCCCGATTAGTGACGAGCTTACGAGCCAATGGTAGTTTTCGGCCTGCGTTTCAACGGCAAAGAATTGGAAGAACACAAGAAAATATTAACCGTGTACTGGGCTATATTGAAGGAAATCCTCATGTTAGCACAAGAGCATTATCCACTGAGTTGGGCATATCACGGACAACGGTTCAAAATATTTTGAAGGACCATAGGTAAGTTCTAATGGCCATCAAAATATATAGGTATTCGTTTAAACTTTTTTTAATTACTTTAAGAATGCACCCATGTCATGTCCTTTTGCATCAGGCATTGAAAGAGGAAGATGTTGATCGAAGGTTAGACTATTGCCATTGGATGTTAGGCATGATACGCGAAAATAGAGAATTTTATTTCAAATTCTTTGGACCGATGAAGCCACCTTCAGTAGTGACGGAGAGTCAATCTGCACAATATGCATTATTGGTCTGCAGAAAATTCCCATTGGTTGCGTGAAGTTCAGCGCCAAGGACGTTGGAGTTTAAATGTATGGTGTGGCATACTGGGAGGCAGAATTATTGGGCCATATTTTTCGAGCAACCCTAAATGGCAATGTATTTCTTGACTTTTGGCCAATCAATTACCGTTGTTGTTGGAAGATGTGCCTCTGGAAACAAGGCAAAATTGTTTTGCAGTTGGATGGTTGCCCAGCACATTTTGCTATTAATGTGCGAGAGCATATTAATGCAGATTTCAACAGCGGTGGATTGGAAGAGGAAGTCTGTTTCCATGGCCTCCGCGATCGCCAGACTTAACTTGCTCGATTTTTATTTATGGGGGCCCTTAAAGGACATCGTGTTTCGGACTCAACCTACTACTAGAGAAGATATGAAAAACCGGATTCGTAACGCAATACGTAACATACCGAGAGCCGAAATTGAAGCTGCAGCTTTGTTTACCCATAAGAGGCCTCAGCAATGCATAGAGCGTGATGGTCAGCATTTCGAGCATTTACGGAGGCATTAAAAACCATCCTCCTTTAAATTAGTCCTTTTTAGGGACACAGCTTACATAATAGAAACAATTCCAGAAAAATATAGTTAAAAAATAACCAAAATTTAAGGGATTTTCGTATAAAGTTTTCTTTTGCCGATATTTTAAGTTAGGAACAAGATATCGAGATGCGGTTTTCGCGCGCTTGTTTAGGAATCATTTAGCTACTTGTTCATTAAAAAAAGTCATACCAACGCATTTTATTTTTTTTTCGAAAATTAACCGTTTCTGTCGGAATGTCGAACAAAGCCCTCTAGCGACGACATGTAAAACTAACAAAATTTCAATTATTTTAAAATTCGTAGCCCAAGAAAAGCCCATTCCAACGCCCCCAAGTTTGTTAAAATCGGATTAGCCGTTTCGAAGATACGGGGGGTGATTTAAGGAAATCATTGAATAGCCCCCCCCCCACAAAATTTATTTTTATAGATACGTCAAAAAGTGCGAAACAAAAAAAGTTCAGATTATCCTCGACTTCAAAGATCAGTTATTTTTTTAATAGGTTAATATAGCACAATTCACAGAAACATCACTTTTTTAGATTCAAGATTGAAGTTACGCCCCCTAGCGGCCATTTCAGAAACAAGAAAATATTTTCCAGGTTATTGTATGGGCCGTTTTAGCAATAACTTTCTTTGCGCAAGCCTCTACGGTGGATAGTTTCCCAGATACAGTACCTCGCATTTTTAGTTGGCCACACTGCACATACATATTTGTTCATTAAAAAAATAAAACCTTGATGCATTTTTATGTGGTAATATTTATTATAATAATCGAAAAGAAATTAAGCATTCAGCTGCTTTTTACAAAAATAAAACTATTAAAAAATGTTTTTAATACAAAAAAGAGAACTATATTTAAAAAAAAACTAAATATTGCTGAACGTCTTTAAGATAAGTGTTATAATGCTTAAGAAATACTAGTTTCGCTGCTTTGTCCCCGCCAAGTGTGTTTCTTATATATGAATGTATGGATCCATAGGTAGAAAACATCCTCTCGATATCAGCAGAGGATGCACAGGCACACAACACAGAAATCACTATAGGCAACACGTGCTTAATTTCTGGAACATCTTCTTGGGATCTCCAACACTGTACTGCTGTTACATTTTTTATTATTTCGTCCGAAAACATAGTTTTGTGAAAACGGTCTGACTTGGCTTCTAACTTAATTAGTAACGGCAATAATCCTGTGTCTGCAAAATATTGGCAAACAATATCTAAAGCATCTCTCCTTTCTTCAGCTAGTAATGGATATTCTTTGTTTATATTTATTGTAGGATCCATCATATATGGTGGTGGGGTTAGAGCTTGAACATATTCTTTATTAAATATTTGATACTGACGTAAGCTTCTTTCTTCTACAAAACTATCAGTGTCAAAAATAGCTATTAACTTTTTCCCTGTGTAAACTGATCGAGATAAAAATGCACATTTTTGTTGTATTACGTCAAGTGCCATAGAAAATCTTTAGCCATTCTTTTAATATAGATATCTGAAGCTTTTTTAAAAATCACTGGATCTTTTACATAGATCACAAGACAATCTGAAAGTGTATTATACTAAGCATTTGGCAAATGGGTATTCCTGAAGTATTCCACAATTTGTACTATATGTTGTTTTACCTGCGATGTTTCTAAATTTTTGGAGAGTAAACTAAGCAAATGCACCGAACAACCATATGTAACTAGAGGATAACTGAACGACTCGGAAATTTTTTGGCCGTATTATCTGTTACAATACTGGTAACTTTAGTATTACATTCATTTTTACACTTATTTATTGAGTTAATAGCCGTATGGGGATGACCGGATGTATCTATGCTTTCCAAGAGAACACTGTTTCCATCCTCTGCTATCAAAACGATATAGATTATCGACTCATTATGTACATTCGACCATCCACCTAAGAACGTGCAAACAGACTGTCCAGAAAACTTCTTAAAACATTTAGATTTTTCTTCCTCAAATATTTTATTCAAGAGCGTTGATGATAACCGAAATCTAGATGGAGGAACGTAACCAGATCTTAGCATTTCTATGGCTTTTCGAATTTCCTTATTTTTTGTCGTTCTAAAACTGCAATTTATTGCGTAAACGGCTTTGGCATTTGTCTGTCCAATTCTTTCTTTGTCCAGTTCGCACAACAAAAGAACCTAAATGACCGATATTTCCACTATTTTCACTTTCACCTACACTTATCTTTTCACAGTTCTCGCTTCTATGTTTCCTTTCCAACTGGATAAATTCATTCTGGCTAGTTCCAGGCTGTGACTGATAATCACCATGAAGAGTTTCAACATCAATGTTATCACTAGTTTTACCTTCACAGTTTTCCCAGTGACTTTTTAGTCTGTCCACTAGACCTTGCAATTCCATACCACACTTTTTATACACTGCTCTACAACCTAGTTTGCCAACCACTTTCTTTTTTCAAAAAATGTTGCCAAATACTAAATTCCTTTTTGGCCCAGCTTGTCGTGACTCCAAATGCCTTGCTAGATTACCCAAAGAACCAAAAATATTACTAATAACTAGAATAAGTGCGTGTCATTTACATAGCTGAGCGTTTTCTGCCAGTTTCAACAATTTCTCAAACTCGCAAAACTGAGTGAACAAAATTTTGGTGTTAAGACTTGTCGAGTTTTGCTTCCTATCTGTACTTTTCCTGCCTGCTAGGGTTACAAAGTTTATTAAATAGATTTTATTAAACGAGGAAAAACTTATATTAATCATTTTACCCGCGTTTAAACGCCCATCAAATAAACATTTGTGGGATTCCCAAATACCTGCAAATAAGACTAGGAGAAGCATAAAATCTACAAAAATCGTAATGTATATAGATATTTAGTTATGTAAATGATGATGATGAAGTGAGACTCAAAGTAAAGACACATTTTCATTGTTGTATATTCAATAGAAATCAGATGTATGGCCCGACATGCAGTATGCAGTAAATAAAAAAGCTGGCCTAAATTTGTAAGGTGGGTATAGAAGAAGACTTCTGCTAAATTAAATATAATATAACTATTTGAATCATCACAATTTCAAGAGTAAAGAATAAACATTATTCTAATTTAATAATTTATATTCTGAATAAAAATGCATCAGCACAATGAATGAATGCTGTTTGTGTACCTTATCTTGTTTGTTGCTGTTTTACTAGTTTTATAGTGGGTTTAATACTCCTATTCTATGGCTTGAGAAATTGCTGACATTAAAAAATTTTGACGGTTAAACGCGAACTTACAACATTTTACCTATGCAAGGACGTTTAAACGTGTAAGTGTTAACATTTAATCGCTGCAACCCTACTGCCTGCAAATGTTTGTTTAATTAACAAAACAAAACACAAACAGTTAGAATTATTTGAAAATAATGTATTAATAAAAACTAGTCAAATTTTTAAAAAAATTTAAAAAATCATATTTCTAAAAAATCAACGATTTTTTAATCTTATCAACCTTCTTCATCAAACTTCTGCGCATTTCAAGTAAAAAGGGCTTACAAAGAAATATTATATGTTGAGTAAAAGATTTATTGTGTGAAGAAACAAATAAATGTTCAACAAATGTTTTCAAATACTTTACAAAAATAAAAATATATTCGCAAATAAAATAAATACATGGTAAAACAATAACAAACCACAAAAATAATGGCTCGATAAATGAAAATAATAAAAATATAAATATAAAAGATAATGTTTTAGGAGAGTCTGAGAGCAAGCAGGTTTTTTGTAAAATTTTTGTGTAAAATAAAAAATAACCATTTTTTCCCTCTTTATAACTTAATCCGAAGATGTACTGTACATAAACACAAATTTATACTGGTATTGAAACGAAACAAAAATTAAAATGTTTTCTTCCTAACTTTTAATTTGACAAATTCTGTTATAATTTGCCTAAAATGTATTTTATTGCATACGTCATGCTCAATTGAATAGTTCAAAGTAGTTCAAAATTAGTTAATTAAGAAAAACGAAGAAAATGCTCAAGTATCATTAAAATTAATAATAATTAATAATAGGGGATTCAAAAAGACATGTACAGAAAGTGTACCAGGTAGCAGGAGAAGGATGGACAGGATTGGCAAAAGACCTGAGACACTGAAAGAAGTCTGGAGAAGCCTGTGTCTCATGTGGGATGAAGAAGAAAGCAAAAGAAAAGAAAAGAAGAAAAAGTGATATACTTCCCAATTGTATTTTTGACGGTGTGAAGTCCACAACATTTCTGTCAGCCTTTCTAGAAATTAGCAACACTTTCGTATAAAGTCCATGATATTGATATAAAAATGTTGTATTTCTTGAGTACTGAGAGTAGTACCATCTTTTGCATAGAAAACTTCCTTATTTTGAGAAATTTCTGTTACATGAATTACATAATTGTTAACGGCCATTTCATTTTCCCTAATGTAATGCGAGCGTCACTTGCACTTTTTGAACACACGCAGAAGTAGTCATTACGCATACACCAATCATGACTTTTGCTTCTCGCTTGCATTTATTTTTGAACAGGTAGACTAATTGAGTTGAAATTTGTCCAGGATTAGTATTTTGCGACAATATATTATTCATAGATCATATTTTAAAAAATACAGCAATTCGTCAAAAGATTCGCCAGTTTTACTTATTTTGGACGGACATATGAGCCATAAAAGTTGAGGTGTTCTGGACGACGCAAAACTGCATGGCATAATTCTTCTGTGTTTACCGTCTTACTGCAGACATCATGTTTAGCATCTGGACGTGTCGTTTTTTTCACCCTTAAAAACATATCTTAATCAAGAGATCACAAAAAAGATTAGAGGGAACGATGGCAGAGCAATACCTCAACTATAAGTCGCGAAAATATTTTGACCTGCCTACGGGAAAGCTGCCACTAATACAATCCATGGGAATTCAGAAGATCGCCCTGAATGTTGTGAGTAATATCGTATAAGTCCATCCTACCATTAGTCACTCAAAGAAGGAGGATCCAAAAGAAGAGAAAGAAGAACTCCAGAAATGCTTACCAGTAGTTCGTTTATGTCAGAGTAGAAAGAGAAAGCAAATGCTAAACAGAAGAAAGAAAAGCGTGTATCCGCTAGGAAGGCGAAAAAAAAGGGTTAACATAAATTTAAATGATGCCTATGAGGAAGAGCCTGTATATGAAACTGCCAATTTAGAAGAGGATGACGGTTTTTGTATTTTCTCTTGTGAAAAATTTTCTATATCGAAATCTAAAGTGAAGTGGATTCGATGCTGTAAGTGCAAGCAGTGGGCGCATGTGGATTGTGAGGATGTTAGCGCAAAAATAAAGACCTATATTTTCGAGATTTGTCATGAACGCATCCAATTTCAAATTTTTATACTGAGGAGTGCAAAAGCGTTTAAATGTTTGTCCATTACCGTTGAATGCGCACGCCATCTATACGTTGTGGTTCAGAGTAATCCTCCATTGACCTACCCATAACGTGGATAAAATGGTAGGTATCTGTTAGTTATACAAATACTTTAGTTTAGGTTCATATGATTAACTATACTTGAAGATCAAAATAATAAGGCAATTTGAATAGAAACAAGTTTAGTGTGGAAGATTATAACGATTTTTACAGTATATTTATCAATTGTAGGTTAGTTTTCTGTGTAGTAACTAATTTTCCCATTAAGGCGTAATACCCCAGAGTAAGTATTATAAGTTACGCCACTGCGTGATTGTCATATATTGATTATTACAATTTACAAATTTAAGACAAAGATTATGGAAAAGTATACCAATTACACAATAGAAAAGTAATGTAGGTAGTAACAAAGCGTATGGTACTCGTTCATATTTTTTGTTTACCGACGTCAGTAAAATTTAGTGACAAAATAAAAAATCCTACTTTTGGTAACATATTTGAAATATTATTCCTAATTGTTTTAATTTGATTTTGATTATTTAAATTAAGCCTAATCACCATCAATTCTCACTCTAAAAAAATTAACCAAATAAAATATTTGATGTAATTTTAACCTTAATTGGAATAAAACGATAACACTTGAATAATACTTTCTTTTTACAAAAGTATCAATTTTTATTGCCATTTTAGGCTGAATAACTATAACAATTATGTAAAATTTAAGGTCCTATGCGTATGCTCATTAAAATTATGCATGAATGCGCTGTATGTTTTTAAAAGGACCATATACGCTTATTCGAGTTCCGTTTTAGCTAGCAGACGGTCCCATTTTCCAAAGATCTTTAAAAGCGTAAAACTTTATGCTGAGTGTTAGTAATTAGGTAAGTACATTAGAATTAACATAAGAAAAAACATATTCATAAAGAATTATTAAAGAAAAAAGTGTTTAGATCTAAAAATAATGAATATAAACGAAAATGGTAACGTATCGATCGGGAAATTCTGCTATATTTAGGACCTTTGCTTAGCGCATGTGGTACCAAAACAGTTTAATTTTATACGCTCCCATACTTTTTTACCCTATTTTTAGATTACGGACGTAAAATGAATGATAATGTTGAAATAATTCGTTCGAATAAGGGTGGATTAAAATTAATTCATCGTGGATATATGTATACGGTGCATAAGAAGCGTCAAGGGGGTGGTATTCGATGGCGCTGTACACAGAGAAGTTTGCATTGCAAAGTAAGATTATTATATACAAGTGATATATTTCTAAATTTGAAGTGTTTTAGGGTAGCATATCAACTGGAAATGGCCCTCCTACTGTTAATATGCCTCATAATCATATACCAGATCCGCACTCGGTTGCTTTGGCAAGGTGTAGACAGATTGAGGAATTTCCTGATATTGCGTCAATGCTTGAGACTGAGTGTGAAGACGTAAAGGGTATGTAATTTTCGTATTCTTAAAGGTGACTTTTGAGAACTGCTGCATTTTTATCATGATATAAATACTCAGGGGGGAGTCATCTTGATACCTTTCAAGCTTGTAATTAATGCTTTTATTCATTAAAAAATATACAAAGCACCATTATAATCACAGACTGCAAATCTCAAGGTTACACATTATTTACATTAAACATGTCGACGGTGTAAAGTTACACAGTTGGACATCGCAGTTTTGAATGTTAACAAAATTTATGTGGAAAAAATTAGTAATGGGAACCGTTTTATAAAGTATTAGGGACAATGTAAATATGTGAAGGGGTGACAGATAAAGACATGCACCTTGTGTTCGACTTTTTCGTAAAATTGAGATATTAAATAATACTCCTGTGTTTTTCATAATTATATAGGATGGTGCAAAACTTGGCGAAAGAAAAAGTAATTCTTTAATTAGCGATAATTGGAAATTGCTTTTATAAAAGTATTGCCAAGGCTGAAATAAGGATAATTATGTAAGGCACTATTTGTACAAAGTGTATCAGATTTAAGTTCACCTATTAAGCGTTTATGAAAATGTAATCGTATCCATAGGCGTATCCAAAGGAGGGTTTTGGATGTTGTAACTGGACTGGTTATGAGGGGAATATGTGGCGTTGAAGCATCCACACATACGTGAAATTGCGCCATTATTGTTACTTTTCTGCTCGCTGTAGCTTACTTCGTTTGTGCCGTAATTAACTTTGTTGTTATTGTTATCGTTTAAGGTTATGTATATTTTTAGACGTTTGCCCATTAATTTATATTTCTCAACATTTGTATTCCTAGTTAAAGTGTATTAAAGATGTAATCAGTGATATTGTGTAAGAACTGTAACTCATCGTCAGAAAGCAAATAAATAGATCTTAACACTCTGCGGACGGAGCTTCTCGTATAGCATTAACGACGGAGCGGGAATATCAGGCCCGCCTCATCGTTTTGACTAAGAAACAATGTTTTAAGATTATAAAATAAATTTGCATGACTTTGAGAGATTGTATTTAAGAAAATATTAATTATTAGGTTACATAATTAAGTAATTAGTAAGAAATTAAGTAACAAATTATTTACATTCTGCGTATATCAAGCGACTATGATCTAAACAAACATATTTGTTGCAACTACTACATACATTTTTTGACTTTTTATCCTTTTTACTTGGGCAAATGTGACCCCTTCTTCATTTTGCTTCAGCTAAATTACCAGTTTCCTCAGGTGCAGCTTTCTGCGACGGTTCTTCCTCAAAAATTCCCCCTAGTTCTTTACCAAGAGCTATCAAAAATTTTCTTCTCCTTTCACTTTTACTTCCAAATTTGTTAGTATTACTGACCATAAAAATTATGAAAGCATTTAGAGCACTTATGTCGATCATGTTTGAAAAGACAATCATTGGCCAGCGACGGCTTTTCCTTTTTACTGAATAATGTCGCGCAACATTTGGTCGGCTTTGTCTACTCCTGCTTTAGTTTCGTTATAAGTAGTTATTACATCTGGCTTATCTTTATTGTTTTTATCAACGCCTGCTTGGTCATGCATAGTACTCATAAGAGTAACCACTTTGTTTCTTTTTGGGCAATATGAAACAATCATAACGTCGTTTTGATATCCAAATATTGACGAATGAACGGCACGACCTTTTGTAGCAATAAATTCTAGTGGGAGTTCAGGTTTGTTTTTTCTAATGGTTCCCACTAATGTCAGGTTCATTTTTAGAAGTTCTTCTGCCATTGAGTAGGTTGTGAAGAAATTGTCGCAGGTAACATTTCTCCCACTTTTTATTATGTCTTGTACCATATCCTTTACTACCCTTTCTTGGACTTTCCAAACATATCCTGTGAAAGAATCACAAATCATCCAAAACTTGATGCCGTACTTTCCAGGTTTTGAGGGTATGTACTGGCGAAAGGGGCAACGGCCGCGAAAAGTTACCAATTGCTCATCCACAGTCATAGACCATCCAGGAACATAAACTTCTCTCAAGGAGCCATTCCATAACTCAAAAATTTCACGAATAGGCTGTAACTTATCATCAGTTCTTTGTATTCGCCTTGTTTCTGCGTCATCAAATCTCATGACGCGTGTGATCTCTTTGCACCGATCGCGGCTCATTATTTTACTATAAATGGGCGACCATCTTGACGATTAAATATAGTACTGATATCCTCGTTTTTTGATTTATAAACACCCATCAGAATAAGTAAGCCCCCATACTTCTTCAGCTCTTCAGTTGTTAGTTATTTCCAGCCTTTTATATTTACAACTTGCGCTATTTTATTACTCCAATTACATATTTTGTCCAAAAGAGGTTGTTTAAAATATAATAAAAAACTGTCTGATACTGATGAACATCTTCTTTCAGCCGATCGAGTAGGACCCTCCGCTTCTTTCAGAACATTATATCCTCTTTTTCGCCCTTTTGGACCTGTAAGCGGCAAGGTGCACCAAATTTGTTCCTCATTTTTTGATATGTACCAGTATTCTTTATTAGCGGTATCAATCGAGTTAGAGTGTAAACTACTTACATCAATATCTGGCTCATTATCACTTACTTCAGAGATTGGTTCGGGATCAAATGCAATATCTTCATTTCCCTCTTCAATATCACTACTATCAGACTCCACATCACTAAAAAGTTCCTTTGCTATAATTTTTTCAAGTTCAGCAATAGTGAGAGGTCTTCCTTTCGGCATTATGAAACTAACAATAACCACACGCTTTACTCGAACAACTCTACAGAGATACTGATGATTAATAATCACCGCGCACCGGATCACTAATCCCTCTCCCTCCTCTTCTAAACCGAAGCGCTACAAGGCCAAACTGTGACAGTAGGAGGGGTATTGTGTATCTTATCGACCGCTACAAAACATAGTGCAACTCACAGAGACGTGTAATATGGTTTTTATATAGAAGGCCCTGGGTGGCCCACCCGTCTGAAACGATAGTCAACTTTATTTTAGATAGAACCAAATTGTTTTGAGGAAAAAAAATCCAGGAATTTGAAGCGATCATAGAAGTAGGAAATGCCAAAAAATTTCACATCTCTATTATTTCCCAAAATTAATTAGAGAGGTTTAAGTTCGCCAACCGGGTCTGAGAAGCCCCCGCCGTCCGCATAGTGTTAATACAAATCCCGTTCTTGCTTAGACGATATTCAGGCCCCTCTCGGAACCTCAGTTTATTAATTGATACGAAATTTGGACGACCTTTAGAAGCGAGATAATCAGAGGTATATCTCGTATTCGATAGAGGAGTAAATCTGGTCTTAATATATCCTTTAAAAATATTAATAAGGATTGCGGACCACTCATAGAGTAAAAGAAGGATGTAAGGATAAAATATATAAAGGCGCGTGTATACTTACAAATTCAAATTTAGCGCTCTTTTGGTAGCAAGCATGGTGTCCTCAGGGATACCCATTTAATGCATATGGCCAGTCTATATATCTAAGTCTCTGGTTGTAAACCCAAAATAAAACTTTCGTGTAGATTTATATATTTATTTTATGACAAACATAATATTTTATTTATATGGTACATTTAAAAGAAACACTTAACAATGATGTATCATTTAACAAACAATATCTAATGATATGGTGTTTTTCTTCCCTGCTTAGTAAATTCTGTGCTTTTGCACTTAAGTCTTCAGACATATTTCTGACACGGTATATTATTGAAAGGGGCGAGACAGCATAAAAGTACGAATATTTATTTGAAGAGGTTATCCACTAGTGACATTCGGAGTACATTTCTCAGTCATTTTAGTGGAGTACTTGTGAAATTGAAAGCAGCATTACTTGGCATTCGTTCAGCATAATGAGGCTTTTACTTGCAGTACTTTGAATGTATACAGGATTAATAATAACCAGCTCCGCCCCTCTGATTGGTCGTAAGCCCCACCATCTAGTATTCCTGCTCTGATTGTAGGATCAATTCTCTGCATTCTGATTTGTTGTGGCGGGAAATTTTAAATTGTATTCTAATAAGGGGCCCTACTACTAACTTGTAAGACAAGTGTAGAGCTCCGCAATTTGCTGTGGAGGCTTCACCCCACTTGTCGTGATTGGAATTTGTTCGGAGACCTTCGCACATTGTCGTGATCCCCTTGGCGGGAAATTTGAATTTGTATTCTAATAAGGGGTGCTAATGCTAACTTGTAAGACAGGTGAAGGGCTTTTCAACTTGTTCTCGGGGCTTATCCCCACTTGACGTGATCAGAACTTGTTCGGGGGCCTTCGCGCATTGTCGTTACTCTTGGCGGGAAATTTGAATTCGTATTCTTATAAGGGGACCTGATGCTAACTTGTAAGACAGGTGTAGGGATTCACAACTTGCTCTTGGGCTTCGCCCCCTTGTCGTGACTCCCTTGGCACAAAATTTAAATTTGTATTTAAGTCTCTGTATTTCGCTTGTAATGGCGGGGAATTTGAATTTGTATGCCGATAAGGAGCCCTAATGCTAACTTGTTAGACAGGTATAGGGCTTTGCAACTTGCGTTCGGGGCTTAGCCCCTTGCCACATTTTTGTTTTCAATGTTTTATTAAATCTTTCAGTCTCTACATTCTGATTGTTGTTGCGAGAAAGTTGAACTTGTATTCTAAAAAGGGGGCCTAATGCTAACTTATAAGACAGGTATAGGGCCTCGCAACTTGCTTTCGAGCCTTCGCCCCCCTTCGCAATGGAAGATCTTTGCAGGTTCTGGCGGGAAATTTAAATTTGTATTCTAATAAGTGGGGCCCTAATGCTAACTTATAAGGCAGGTATAGGTCTTCGGAACTTATGTTTAGGACTTCGCCCCCGTTGTCATGGCCGCTTACGCAACACTTATTGTAGTTTTAATTATGAGTCATAATTAAATTTATAAATAAGAAACTAAATGGCTTTAATCATATATTATAAGTAATACTATTTTGAGATTACCAAAGCAATCAACCTCGATCAAATCAAACAAATCAATTAAGCAAGTCAATTTCAAACAAATCACTCTAGATCAAATCAAACAATCATATAAAACACAATCAGTCAAGGTAATTAACCAAATCAGCCACATCAATCAAATCAAACAAGAATCTGAACTAATAGTTCTTCATAACCTTCAGGTAACGATTCTCCCACTGTGTATACCTAGCTCCTCTGAGCAACCACTTTGTAGATAAGGCTAACCTACACTCAGAGCTGGTACTCTCCCTAAACGTGAGGGCACCGGCCTGGGAAAACTCATCAACAAATCAATCTCAATCAATCAAATCATAACTTACAGCTTTCAAAAGTCAGCTTACAATTCAAAAATACTGGTTTGACTTAACTTACAGCCTGCTAAAACCAACAACCACAATTCAAAAATGTGAGATTACTGTCAATATACGAGCGTCGAATTAGCTTGTAACACTGTTGCCGGTTTTTGCATACAGTGTTAAAAATACCATTCACAGTTAAATTAGTTAAAATGCCTATACAATAACAAATATATAACCAAACTCGAAAATTAGACTACTATCTTATTTTACATACAAGGGATGTCTTGTCGTAAATACCTCTGACAAAAGGGCCCTAGATTTATAAACAAGGTTGAGCGCACTATTTCGTTTTTTAAAATGGTCAAATGGCCGTGGGCAAATAAACAAGCTGATCACCATTTTCAATTTTGATAATACACATGTGATTTGAAACTAACACCGATTTCATTACGTAAGGCAACTATAGGACTCTGTGATTTATTTTACCCAACGCTTATCATTATCATTAAACCGTCATAATAATAATGTCATTCAAATTCGTAAATACATCTGACAAAAAGGCCTTAGATTTATAAACAAGCTTGAATGCACTATTTAGTTTTTGAAAATGGACAAATGCTTCGGGGCAAATACCGATTTCGTTTCGTAAGGAAACTATAGGACTCAGTGTTTTATTTTACACAACGCTTATCATTATCAGAAAATTCAGAAATATCTCAGGTAAAGAGGCCCCTAGATTTATAAACAATCTTAAACGCACTATTTCGTTTTTAAAACGGCCAAATACCCCGTGGTAAATAAACAAGCTGACTTTCATTTACAATTTTGATAATACACAAACGTTTTAAAACTAACATCGATTTCATTTCGTAAGGCCATTTACAAGTTTGTTAATATATAAGCGTTTTGAAGATAATGATTTCATTTCGTAAGGCAGCTATAGCCACGCTCATCATTATCATTAGACAATCATAATAACAATAATATCCCACAAATTAACGTGTACACTATTGTCGAGATTTGCATACAGTGATAAAAATACGTTTTACAGTTAAATCGGTAAAAAATACCTATACAACAGCAAATATAAAGTACATCTAAAACCCTAATTAGCTAATTACGCGAAAGTTGGACTGCCCATGAAAATGGAAATATGTTCACGTTCTTTGCGCGAGTGATTATACTTATTTTTAAAAGCAGACTTGTTTGTGACGTCATCTAGTGGTGTATTTTTAAACTAGCGCATGTTTTCTGTAATGGAAGATGATAGTGGCTCTACTTAGTAGTGTATTTTTAAAGCAGATTTGCGACGCCGTCTAGTGATGTATTTTTAAACTAGCTAATGTTTTCTGTAATAGAAGTTGATCGTGCCCGTCTCACGCGTCTCTCCAGCCTCTCCCTCGCCTCTCTCATCTCCCCTCATCTCTATCGTTTCGGTCTCGTTTCTTGCGTTTTAGGTTAGGGCAATACACGTACAATATTAGGTTAGATTAATAAACACACGCTTTTAGGTTAGGTCAATGCGCACGCGCGATGTCATATTACAATTCTTAGCAATCACAAGAATTTTTCAAGGTTTGCTGTTTCAAGGATCTCTGTAAAAGGCCTGCTTGGTAGCGCACGATTCAGTTTAGCAGAAATGACGAAAGTAGTATGATACGAGCGGAAAGTAAAGAAAAAGTATTAAGCATAGCCGAGAGAAAGAAGAGTCTAGGTGAGCTACTAAGGAAAATAAACGAAATAAAACCAGATTAGGGTTTTATGAAACGTATAGGATGATGAAGAGACTTCAGCTCAGCAATACATCAAAGAGCGTAATGAAGCAACGTGTAATTAGTGTAGATAAGAAATTATAAGCATGAAAGGTGAAAATGAAGTAGTAGTCTATTGTTAATTTTGATATGTATTTAGTAAATAATATGTCTAGAACATAAATATTCAACAAAAAGTGAGATGTAAAGACGCTTTTAACATGTTTTATATATGTATGTATATGTAATAATGAATAAAGTAAAAAAGCTATTAATTTTAAAATGCATGCACGTACAATATTAGACTAGATTAATAAACGTCCGGTTTTTAGGTTAGGTCAATACTCACTCGAGAGCCTTAATATAACGTAAAATCGTGTGTTTATTAATCTAACCTAATATTGTACGTGTATTTGCCACACCTAAAATGCAAGAAACGAGAGAGAAACGATAGAGACGAGGAGATGAGAGGGAAACGCGAGAGAGAGAGAGAGAGAGATCAATTTCTATTACAGAAAATATTCTCTAGTTCAAAAATACATCACTAGACGGCGTTGCAAACAAATAAATCTGCTTTTAAAAATACACTACTAGGTAAAGCCACGCTCAACTTCCATTACAGAAAACATGCACTAGTTTAAAAATATACTATTAGATGACGTCACAAACAAGTCTGATTTTTAAAATAAGTGTAATCACACGCGCAAAGAACGTGAACATCATATTTCCATTTTCATGGGCAGTCTTTCAAGTAATTAGCTAATTATGGTTTTAGATATACTTGAATAGTGAAAGGTTGGTATTGTGGTTACATAACTGGTGTAATCAGAAAATAATTATTTTATATTAATGATAGCTGGAAGGCTGTAAGTACTTTATATTATTCAGTTATAAGCAAGACGTCTAAAGTGTATGTGATGTGGGTGTAAACATTAACCTGTCAAGGTGTTCTTCCAATACGTTTATCGACAACAGCCCTGGTAAGTGCTCGTTTTTTATTTTAACCCTTACCCTTATTTCATTTACTTTATTTAATTGCTAGATGACTGATTTCAAGTTTGGGTATATTTGTTGGTGTATAGACATTTTTACTGATTTAACTGTAAAACGTATTTTTGTCACTATGCTAAACACTCCAATAGTGTACACGTTAATTTGAGGGATATTATTGTTATTATGGATATCTAATGATAATTATGAGCGTGGATAAAATAAAACAGCGTCCTATAGCTGCCTTACGAAATGAAGGCGGTGTTAGTTTCAAAACGTTTGTGTATTATCAATATTGTACATGAAAACCAGTTTGTTTATTTACCTCCGGGGCATTTGTCCGTTTTCAAAACGAAATAGTGCGTTCAACGTTGTTTATAAATCTAGAGCCCCTTTATCAGAGATATTTCCGCCAAGACTTTCTTTGTATGTATGTAAAATAATACAGCGGTCTAATTCTGAGTTTGGTTTTTAAATTTAAATGTAAAACATATTTTTAGCGCTGTACGCAAAACCCTGCAATAGTGTTACAAACTAATTTGATACTTGCGTATTGACAGTAATGCCGAAGTCTATCTCATGTATTTTTGAAATGTGGCTGGTCTTAGCAAGCTGTAAGGTAAGCCAAACCAGTATTTTTGAATTGTAAGCTGATTTTTCCAAGCAGCAACTTATGATTTGATTGATTGAGATTGATTTGCAGATGATCGACTGTTGGCACACGCCGGTGCCCTCACGTTTAGGGAGAGTACCACCTCTGTTGGTTAGCCTTATCTACAAAGTAAGCGGTCGCTCAAAGGAGCTAGGTATATACAGTGGGAGAATCGTTACCTGAAGGTTATGAAGAATGGTTAGCTCAACTTCTTGTTTGATTTGATTGAGGTTGATTGATTTGACTAATTTAGTTAATTGACTTGTTTGATTCGACTGATTTTATTGACCTATCGATTGATTTGATTAATTTCTGCCTTTTGACAAGGGGCGATTTCATATTTACCGGCAAGACAAAATGGCTGTCAAAATTTAATTAAGACTCATAATTAACAACCGGCTTGCTTATAAATCTAAGGCCCTTTTAAGCGAGGTGCTTCACCTAAGGCAGATCTTGTATGCAAAATATTTTAATTATCATTGTTTCATTTCCAATAACGTCAGTCCCTATTACCCTTGTTTAATAAACAAAGCTATTACAGAAAACATACCCGATATTTACCATATATAGTTATATTGCGTTTGTACCTGTAAATGTTCCTTCTGAAGCCGGTTTTTATATGCCTTATAAGTAAATTAACATAAGATCTCAAAAAGTCCCTCGTAGAATTAAGTTTAGGTATGTTCAACTGAGTACAGTTAACAAATAAACACTGATTATAAGCATTAATGTGTTTTATTTACTAGCTATAAGTGCAAAGAGTTATTCAGAGAGTGTTTATAAATTATGGAGTTAATCACTGGTACCTAATGATGTGTTGTCTACAGTTAGATATTTAGTTGGAGCATTACTAGATTTTTGTTCATAACTGGTGATTTTATTTTACCGGGTTTCTTTTTAGAAAATACAATTATTTTATTGAGTTTTAGTTTATTAAATACTTTCTTCATACATTCCTTAATTAAAAAAAATAAGCTTCATCTTTTTTCATGCAAAATGGTAACTGTTTTATGAGAAAACTTGAGAATGTATGCTTAAAATGTCCATGACTGGGGCCATCACCCTACTGCCGGTAAAATTGAAAATAGCTACAGTAAGTAATACCTATTGCAAAAGTGAGAAACACAAAAAGTTGATGAATTTCGACCAATCAATAGATTTAGTATCTGAAACAAAAATTTTAGAAAGAGTAGTTTATAATCAGCTATTAAAACATGTAATGGAAACCGATATATTGAATACATATCAGTCTGGACTGATTGTGAAGCAGCTTTACAACTAGTTTTGAGTGAATGGAAACAAAGTATGGATGATAACTTGGTTACAGTGGCTGTTTTCTTAGATCTAAAAAGAGCATTTGAAACAGTTTATAGGAAAAGATTATTATTAAAACTTAAATGCTATGGCGTGGAAGGTAAAGTGTATGAATGGTTTGAAAACTATCTAACGGGAAGAATGCAAAGAGTGAAACGTGAAGTAAGTATATGTGATGAGAAAATCATAAAATGGGGTGTACCTCAAGGCAGTTTACTTAGACCACTTCTATTCATATTATATATAAACGTTTTTTAAAGTAGAATCAAGCACTGCAAATATAGTTTATTTGCTGATGATGTGGTGGTATACATATCTGGGAATGGTTTAAAGATAATTGAAAAAAAGGTTAATAAGGACTTTCACAACGTAAATGAATGGTTGACAATAAACAAACTAAAATTAAATATACAAAAAACAAAGCGATGATGATTGGGAATGGAAGTAAATGACGGAGTAAATATCATCATACAAGGTTATAACATGGAGATTATAGATTCTATAAAATATTAATTATTGATAACAATTTAAAATATGTATGGAATACACAATGAGCTCATAAAATACGGGGGGGCGACACTATGCACATGGATACAGAAATTATTCAACAATATAATTAACAGTGGAAAGATACCGCAAGAGTGGAAAGAAAGTATTTTAATACCCATACTGGAGATAGAAAAAACCCAGAAAACTACCGAGGCATCAGTCTAATGAATAATACGCTCAAGCTGCTAACAGCAACAACAAAAGGTAAAATAGAAGGAAGACTAAACATAGCCGAAGAACAACAAGGCTTCAGAAAGAATAAACCCGCATATATGTGTTTCGTAGACTTAAAAAGTGCATTTGATAAAGTAAAACGGAAAAAAATGTCTACTAAATAGAAGGCAGGATAATAAAAATTATTAAAGACATAAATACGAACAATAAAATGAAAGTACGAATGACTAGAGGAGAAACAGAATACATAACTATAAACGGAGGAATAAGACAAGGGGACTCTCTTAGCCCGCTACTGTTTAACATGATAATGAATCAAATCATTAAAGAAGTAAAGAAGAGAGAAGGATACAGAATGGGCGCATACAAAATAAACATAGTATGTTATGCTGATGACGCGGTACTGATAGCAGATAATGAAGACGACCTACAAAGACAACTCCACTCATTCAACATCAAGGCAAAAGAATACAACATGCAAATCTCGACAGAAAGACAAAGTGCATGGCTATAGGTAAGGAACCACGTAGATGTAAGCTGGAAGTAGAAGGGGAAATCATAGAACAGGTAATCAAATATAACTACCTGGGAACGGAAATTACCAGCGAAAGAAACATGAACACAGAAGCGACAAAACAAACGATAAAAGCAACAAAAGTGAGCAGCTGTTTAAGAGAAACCATATGGAGAAACAAATACATGAACGTCGATAGCAAAATGAAAATATATAAGACAAGAGCGCGACCGGTATTAACTTATGCATCAGAGACAAGAGCCGACACCAAAAATACAAAACAGAAAATAAACAATGTAGAGATGAAGGTACTAAGATCGATAAAAGGCAACACTAAGAGATAGACACAGAAATAGCACCATACGAGAATAATGTGACATACGAGAAGTTAATAAATGGATAAAACTCAGAAAGAAAAAGTGGAACGACCATGTAGACAGGATGAGTCCAAATCAATTACCGAATATATCGAAGAACAACAAGCCGTATAACAAGAGACCAGTTGGAAGACCAAAGAAAAGATGCAAAGACAACATACAGTCAACAACAACAGAAACAGGATAAGGGGCAGACAAACAGGAAATATCCTAGTCATGCGAAGAAGAAGAAGAAGAATTTAAAATGTAGTGAACATATTGATTTTTCTTCTTCTTGGTGCCACGTCCGCTCAGCGAATGTTGGCTATCATCATCGCTATAGTTACTTTATTGACTGCTGCTTGAAATAGTTACACCATATCATTGTTTTAAATTTTTAAGTCACGATGTACGTCTTCTGCCGGGTTGTCTGCTCCCTTCGATCTTTCCTTGTAAAACTAACTGCAGGATGTAGTACATATCATGTCTCATTACAGGACCTAGGTATGTGAGTTTTTTAATTTTTACAGTTTTTAATATGTCTCTTTCGGACTTTATTCTTTGCAGAACTTCTTCGTTCGTTATGTGTTCTGTCCGTTTTATCTTAAGCATTTCAAAAGCTTCAATCCTTTTGCATGTGGCTACTGTCACTGTTGAGGTCTCGCCACCATATAGTAGAACCGAATAAACCTAGCATCTTACCATTCTCATACGCAGTTGTAAACTTAGGTTATTACTGCTGAATACATTTCTCATTTTCATAAAGACCGCTCTGGCTTTTTCTATTTGCTGCCTAATTTTTCTTTGGTGGTCCCAATTTTCGTGTAACATACATCCTAGATATGAAGTGTGTTCAACTCGCTCTATAACTGATCCGTCTATGTATAAATTAGATGCCGTGCTATTGCATTGCTGATCGCCATATATTTTGTTTTAACCGCGTTCAATTCGGATCCATATTTCTTTCCCGTCTGAACTACTACTAATATCTGTAATCCCTCTGGTGTATCTGATATTATAACGGTATCGTCCGCATATCGAATATTGTTGAGGACTATTCCATTTATAATTATGCCTTGTTGATTTTCGGGTGCTTCGGAATATATATATATATATATATATATATATATATATATATATATATATATATATATATATATATATATAAAGGTGACAGGACACAGACACAGCCTTGGCGAACGCTTCTTTGAATGTTAACTTCGTCTGTTAGATTATCGTCAATTTGTACTGTCGCTGTTTGATTCCAGTATAGGTTCTTTATTATTCATATGTCTTTCTCGTCTATTCCCGTTTTTCTTAGTATATCAATCATTTTTTCATGTTTCACTATGTCAAATGCTTTCTTAAAATCTATGAAACATGCATGGACGTTACAGTTGATATCTCTGCATCTTTGTATCAACACCTGTATGATGAATAGCACCTTCCGTGTTCCTAGTCTTTCCCTGAAACCAAATTGCGAATTTTCAATATGAACCTGTATCTTTTTATATATGCGTTCATGTATTATTTTTAGAAACACCTTGAGGCTATGGCTCATTAGAGTGATCGTCCGAAAATCTTCACATTTGTTTGCATTGTATTTTTTTACGTAGGATAATAAACGTTGACTGCAGCTAATCTTCGGGTATTTTTCCAGATTCGTACACTTCATTATGTAGCTGGACAAGTTCTTCGAGGATCTTACCTTTAAACAGTTTCAGCATTTCTGCTGGGATTTCATCTGGACCACATTTCATTTTAAATATTGCTTTTTGTAGTTCGTCTTTTGTTATGACTGGTCCACTATGCACCTGGTCTATTTTATACTTTGGTATTCTATCATCATGGAAGAGTTTCTCAATGTACTCTCTCCATATCTTTAATTTGTTCTCTGTGTCATGTACTATATGTCCTATCTCGTCGGTTATTATATTAGTATTTACTCGTCTTTTTGTTCCTGTTAAGGTCTTAATTTTCTTGTAAAGGGCAAAAGTGTCGTGCTGTTCTTGTAGCTGCTCTATTTCTGCACTCTCTTGCGTAATAGTCTTCTTTTGCCTTTCTACTTTCTTTTCTTATTTCTTTGTATCGGTATTCATCTTTGTTCTTTAAGTCCATAATGTTTATTATTTTATCAGTCATCCACGGGTGTTTTTTGGTCATTGTAGTCTTCGTTTCTAGTTGACTTTTCATTATTTTATATGTTATTTCATTGATATTTTTCCAGCCTTTATTACTACCAGGAATGTCAACATTTTGTGACTTTTGGAATTGTTGCTCTAGCTGTTGCGAGATAACGTCGTTGTTTTTAATCGGTGGTCTAGTTTTTTTGAGTTGCACACATAAGTCGGTGACCAAGAGGTTGTGATCTGTTGGTACATCTACACGTGGGTATGTTCTAGCCAATTTTACGCCATTGCAAAATCTCTTCTTAATAGTGATAAAAATCTATCTGATTGTGTATAATTCTCTCTGGCTTTTCTCCTGACGCTTTCCAGTTTTATATAATCTTCGTGCCGGTAATTTATAGAATGTATTTGCGATGATTAAATTATTTTCCTGACAGAACTGTATTAACCTCAACTTCTATCGTTACGTACGCCCAAGCCCCAGTTGCCAACTATGTCTTCCTTTCCCTATTTTAGCGTTGAAGTCACCAATTATCATAATAATTTCGTTACTTTTTACGTCGGCTTTTTATGTCAGCTGAGAGTTCATAGGGGGGAGGGGGCATACACTTGTATAATGTTAGTTTTAAATGGTTTTCTATTCAGTTGTATCATTGCAACTCGATCTGATATTGGTCAAAAATTTAGAATTGCTTTATTAGTATCTGGACTTATTATAAATCCCACTCCGTAATGATTTGCTGATTCCTCTCCTGAATAATAGACAGTATATTCACTGCTTTGATATTTGCCTGAGTTTGGCTATCTCATTTCGCTCACTCCGAGCAGATCTATACCAATTTTTTCATTTCTTGGATTGTGTCAAAAGTCTTTCCAGCTTCGTATAAACTTCGCACGTTCCACGTGCCGATTTTCATATTCACAGCTAGACGGGAGATTCTTCGCACCCCCCCCCATTGAACGGGGGACTGGGGGCCATTTTTCTTTTTCCTGAGGATTTTAGTACGGTAGTATCCGGTTGCTATCCGTACCGTAGTATCACAATCGGTTCAGACATTTTGCCTAGCGCTTGTGGCTATCTGGTTTCAAACCTTTAGAGAAATCATTCTTCGATAGCTTCGATCCGGTAATGCCATAGTTGCTGCCCTATGTCATGCCACTTTTGGTCCGCCCAGGGCATTTGATTTCCCCGGTACCACCCATATCTTAGAGGCATTCCCCTATCCGCTACCTGGGGAGGCGTCCGATTGGGGGACTGACAACCCCACACTGGTCATTGATATTGATTACTTATGCAAAAAATATCAAAGAAGATTAGAGTATTTAAAAGGTGCAGCATGTACTTATCACAATGGTGTTGAACCAGTATACAGGGTAATTCAAATTCGAGGGCAACATGGGGATCTACGAAACGGTAAGAGATAGGTAGGTAGTGTAAATTTGGCAAAGTTGCGTATTTATGTGCCCAAGAACTTGGCGCTGAGAGACCTTCAAATTTTTTTTTCGTTTTTGAAATTTTTAGAAAAAACTGAAATTTCAAATTTTCGTTTTTATTTTGTAATCAGTTTATTTAAGCAGATATTAAAAATCTGAAAGAACTTTCTTTTGGTAACTTTTTCTACTCTACAGAATGGCGGTTACAGATTTTAAATCGGCCGTTTCTTCTTTGTTAACTATGATCAACTCTGTTTTTTCTTATGGCGGCAATTTTGAATTTTTACGTCATTCGACAGAGAATTTTTTCCTGATTTCAAAAATGTGCAACATGACTATCTTTTAATAAAAAATAACGCTAATAATTGTAAAAATTTATAAATTAAAATAGAAACAAAATATCAAGATGCCATTGCGTTGATAAAGTCAGACAAATAAATGTTTGTCATTTGTGGTTGTTGAAAGACAGTTAAATTGGTTTAAAAAATCTATTAAAAATGGTGTTTTTTGGGTCTGCAGAACAACGCGATATGCTACAAATTTATTATGTCAAAAGCCGAAATTCAAAAAACACTGCTAACGCCTATTTTCAAGAGTATCCAGAACGAAATCAGCCGAATGAAAGTTATTTTCTAAAATTATATAGACATTTGGGGGAATTCGGACAATTTATGGAAAACGAGTAAAATATGGTAATAGAGTACCTCTAGAAAATCGAAAAGCTATTATTCAATCAGTAAGACAAGTACGTTAATTTTACTTTATTTTCATTTTTCAAAGTTTTTATTAGATAAATGACAAACCATCAATGTCCACTAGAGAGACATTTCGTAATTTAAATATTCACCCATGGAGAACATTAAATTCTTCAAATTACAAGCCCTTCAAAATCCATGTCAGCCAAACATTACGCCCTGGCGATAATAACAGGCGTCTATATTTTTGTAACTGGTTGCTTGATCAAACTAATGATGACGTAAACTTTGTGAGAAAAAGATGAATGTTTCTAACGTAGGATTCTTTAATCTCAATAATGAGCATGTATGGTTGATAGAAAATCCAAGGGCAAACATTCAAGTTAGGAATCAAAATCGTTTTGGTTTTAATATCTGGATTGGTTGGCTTAATGATAAATTACTAGGCCCTCTTATTTATGAAGGGTCGTTAAATTCGCAGCAATACCATCAATTTTTGAGAGGACCTATAATTGAATATTTGGACGAAATCCCACGAATCCAATTACGGGACCTTTGGTCTCCGGACTTATGTCCATTGGACTATTTTCTATGGGGTACAATTAAAAATATCGTCCACAAGCGGTGATATGAAAATGTAGACCAGTCGCGCGATAGTGTTGTAGCAACGTGTTAGGGTATTCCCCGTCGGAATATTCAACGAGCACTACAAAGTATTAAAGAAGAGCTCGGATATGTGTTCAAGCAAACGGTTTTCTCTTTTATCACCTACTCTAGTTGTTTTTCGTTATTGTCACGCTTCCAGTTGTTAATTTACAAACCAATGATCTGCATTTATTTACCTTGCATAGTCTTTATTTATTATAAGAAAGAATGAAATTATTTATTATTAACTTAAAGAGTAGTGTTGCTGGTTATTAAAATGTTAAATCGATTTTGATTTCCTTGTTATTTTAATTGTGTTAATATTTGCTCTCTGTAATTCTGTCATAATAAACATTTCGTAAAGTATCTCCTTTCTTGCAGTGTTATTAGCATTATTTTTTATTAAAACATAGTCATGTTACACATTTTTGAAATTCTCTGTCGAATGACGTAAAAATTCAAAATTGCCACCATAAGAAAAAACAAAGTCGATGATGGTTATCAAAAGAAGAAACGGCCGATTTAAAATCTGTAACAATCATTTTGTAGAGCAGGAAAAGTTGCCATAAGAAAGTTCTTTCAGATTTTTAATATCTGCTTAAATAAACTGATTAAAAAATAAAAACGAAAATTTGAAATTTTAGTTTTTTCTAAAAATTTCAAAAACGAAAAAAAATTTGAAGGTCTCTCAACGGCTAGTTGTTGGGCACATAAATAGGCAACTTTACCAAATCTACACTACCTACCTATCTCTTACCGTTTCGTAGATCCCCATGGTTGCCCTCGAATTTGAATAAAATTATTTTACCTCATTTCGAGTATGCAGCTTCTGTAATATATTTAGCAAATAAAGAAGATATCGATAGGCTTCAATTGTTACAGAACAGAGCAATAAGAGTAATATTAAGCTGCGATAAACATACAAAAATATGTATCATGTTAGATCGATTGCAATGGGTAGACGTAGAAATATTATTACTAATTAATTCAGTCACTTTCATACATCAAATAAAGCTGGGTGTAATGTCGGTGATGTGCACAGCTATGAAACGAGAGGTAGAAATAATTTCATCTTGGATCATAAGCATACCAACACGGCTGAGAATACTCTATTTGTTAAAAGTGTTAAGCAATATAACTTATTACCAAATACACTATGGGAAATCGAAAATGTGAAATCTTTTAAAAGGAATTTAAAATACTATTATATTAGTGAATTAAAATAAAAGTAGGTGGATGTATATATTGACATTAATTAATTGATAGTTTATAGGATTAGAATTAAGTGCAATAGGTGTACATAAAATGAAAGTTTCTTTTTGTAAAATAGTTAATTATACTAATATATGAATATAACCAGATCAATATCAAACAAGTGGCAAGTAAATTGGACAAGCATTTGTTAATATAAATAAAAAATGGAAGAATATGACAGAAACTATAGATAGACAGTTGCCCTAATTTAAATTGTGGGTCAATGTCAAGTCATACGTAAGAGCTCTTATTAATTTATGAAAATCCGCTTGAAATCAGCAATAATGAAAATGATCCATTAATAAACAATTATTGATACATTGACATTAAACAAGATGAAAATAGTAGCAGTCAAATGTAAACAAACTCCTTGTTCAAACATTTTACCACTCCAATAATTTTAAATATTCAATGAAAACCATATACCCATTATGTGGAAAACAAATTCTGTTTCTTGTCTTAAACGATTTATTCTGTTTAGGTTCTTTGGGATAGTTCAATTTCAATAGAATTAAACTTACTGTCTTCTACCTCTAATTCAAATGTTTTATTTTTTGATCCAAAGGACATTAGATTATAGTAATGTATTAATATTAATTCCCATTTTTAGACGGAATTACTGGGCAACAAAGAATGTATGCTCCTCTGGTACAAATACCATGTTCTGAGACAGCTTTACAAACTCAACCATTATCACCAACCAAATTAAAAGTTACAAGACAAGCTAATAATAAATTTTACTCGAATAAGTCTACTTCACAGCTTCCATCTGAAGAAGTATGCTTACGATGGAATAGTCATCACTCCAATATGCAAAACAGTTTTCCAAAATTGTTAGAGAAAGAGCAGTATGTTGATGTCACTTTAATGGCGGAGGGAAGAGTTCTTAAATGCCACAGGGTAGTAGAAATTTAAGTCAAAATGTTTTTCGCATACTACGTACGTGTTTTTTAGATGATACTTTCTTCATGCAGTGCATATTTTGAAGACGTGTTAAGCGGTATTACACCGACACAACATCCTGTAATTATTTTAAAGAGCATACCATTCTGGATATTAAAAGCTTTAATTGATTTTATGTATGCTGGTGAAGTAAACATCGATCAAAACAAACTCCCAGAACTGTTGGATGTGGCCGAATTACTAAAGGTATAATTGTTGTGAACAGTGTTTTTATGTTACCCGAATCTTTGTTATAGATAAAAGGATTGGCTGGTAAAAACAATTCTGACTCCGAACCTAAAATTAAGGAAGAGAGTAAAGAACATGAGTCAACCAAAGGGAACGAAATGACAAGTATAAACTGTAAGCCAGCAAACAGTTTAATCACTAGCATGGTTACACCAAAAGTGGAAGAAATGCCCATTAGTGACCCTTTAGAATTATTACAACCTAAATTTCCAGAGGATCCAACAATTAAAAGTAAAGATAAATGTTTGCCAAAAAAACTATTTGTCAAGAAAATACGTAAAAGGAAATCATCAGATGATGAAGCTGTAAGAGTAAGTCATATTCCAGTATTATTAAAGCAAATAATAAATAATTGTTTTAGTCTTCTCCGCCATTGTTTCCAATGAGGCGTGGTACTAGATCAAGACCCAATGTAAAAGTTCCCCGATATTATGATTATGAAGATATAGTTAAACCTTCAACTTCAGATTCTCAACCATACTCACCCGGTGTTACTATTAAAACCGAACCACCAGATGTAGATGATAATGAAGCATCATACTCCGGAGATAATACTTTTCACATTGAATCACCCAAAGTTACGATAAAACCAAAACATAAAACCGAAAAGTCTGATGAGTTAAAACCAGAGCAATTGTATAAAATTAAAATAAAATGTTTAGCTAGTCTTTCAGAAAATTCAAAACCTGATTTGGTAGATAATCGTAAAGGTGAGGAAATTGAGTCGACAGGTAAATTAGTAGATCCTTTAGAAATAGATTCGGATTGTAGAAATAATGATATTTTAAATGCATTAGAAATTATTAAAATTGATGTTAATGTACATAATGAACAACAAGCATTAAACAATTCTAAATGTTTGGATAAAGTTAGTCCTGTGGAAATTATAAATACAGACAAATCTGTAGAGATATCAAAAAAAGATGTGGAGGAAAATTAATGTTGTAGCTTTTGGTTTACAATCACTCTCTCATTGGTTAGTTGAGCTAGGTCGGCTTGACATTCACAACTAATTTGTTATTTAATTAATTACAAAAAGTCATGTTTGTAACATTATTTACCAATGGCTAAACGTATTTTTATTTAATATCTGCAAATTCGGTCACAGTAAAGCACTCACCGAGGAAGGAATTTTTAATATAAATCGTGCAGTATTGCTCAAATTAACATTTAATACGTGAATGTAAACGCTAACATGCAAACATTTATTATATAGAAAGCAAGGTTTATACATAGCATTTGACTGTGATTATGTTTTTTTTGGTTTTATGTTTCTAGATTTAAGAAACTTGTATTCAAGAATTTTAGTGATATTTCTGATGTTATAACCAGTATCAAATCAATCGACGTTATATAGCAATATCTCTTTCAATGATTAATCCATTAATATAATCAAGTTCATATTTTCATCAAATTTCATTTGAAGAGTGATTGTTTTGTTTCAAAGTGTAAGGGGTCAACGCTAATGTGATATGACTAGGGAGAATTGAGATAATTAATGGAAAAAATCTGCAATAGTGTTTTAGAATCTTAACTTGAAAATGTTAGATACTGCATTAGTAATGTTTACCTTTTCATAACCTAATCTTAATATTAAGAAGTGTATATTTGTGTGTATGAATTTTTAGTGTTCCTAAATTTATTAATAAAGAGAATATGTAGTTTGGTGTTGTTACACTTTCCTTGTCAGAGATTAATTAGATGCTAATAATTCCAGATTTTAAAACTTATGGTTTATATTCATAGTCTCCCGATGCCATAGATTACACGAAATGCTTGGGAATAGTTAAGCCTGCTATCACTGAAACTTCTTTGTCAGAAATCGGAGAAGCTTTATCACAGTTTAGTGATACTGTAGGTGAAGAAAAATTGCAGATGTTAGGGAATGCAGTTGATGGCAAAAATCAGAAAGAAAGTTTGTTAAAAAAGATGAATGCTTTGGCTTAAGTCAGTCTATTCAGCAGCTGTATGCCGAGAACAGAAATAGACAATTTACCAGAAATGAAATTACCTAGAAATGGAGACCACAGCAATAGTGACACTGAACTTACAGAAAATTCCGTAGGGATTGATACCTTTGCTAATGATTTGGAGACATATGTTTTCAAAAATCATCTTATGTTTGTGCAGGCATCTATGTTTATGAACAACATTAGGATCATCTAAATACCATTTGGGGATATTAGACATAATTAAATTACTGAAATTGACACAATAGAACCAGATTGATAGATATTGAAATGTCCTCAACTTCAATGGCCAGCCCTCCATTAAAAAAAAATTTTTTTGCAAAAAAGATGGAGATGAAGAAAAAAGAGGAAAAATTGCAAGATGCAAGGAAGGCTAAAAGATTGAAAACTAAATAGAAAAAAAGGCAGAAGATGAAATGAAATGGAAAAAAAAAGATAAAGGACTTGCCAAGGAAAACACTTGCAAAGAACAAATTGTTTTAAGGAAAATAAGAGCATCCTTCCTACAGGAGACGAAATTGACAGCATTGCGGTAGAAAAGGAAGAAGAATCTAGATGACATTTAGTACCTGAAAGTACCAAAGTAAAATTAGTCTTTAATTCTGTAGTAAAAATCAGATATTCTTATAAGACCTTTTACAAATCCTGCCGTTCACGAAGGTATTTGTTTTGTATTTTTAATTACAAATTCTACCATCCACGAAGGTATTTGTTTTGTATTTTTAACATAGGTACACCTGATGTTAAATGTGCCTTCTGCACAAGAATGTACCACTTAAAATTTGTTTTAAATCAGAATAACAATCATGATCAAAATTCACTGTTCCAATTTCCAACCCGTTCTAACAAAATTAATACCTAAATAAAACTCCATTGTTTACAAAATTTTTTGATTCTACGTCCCCGTTATCCATCGGTAATACCTAGGTATATACCTAATATTAATTACTATGTTTTTTATGTAAGTTATTATTACGTGTAATTATTATTAATAACATTCATTAAAATATCTGGTGTGGAACAACATAAGACCTTTCAACCTACAAAATGGAAATTAAAAGAAATGAAATAATTTTAATAACATTTTTTTTAGCATAATTATGCAACCTCTTTTATAATAAGTTTATTACAAAAACAGGCAACATTGTAAAAACAAAAACAAAAATCTATGTCAAACAGACGTTTAAAACTTCATGCCAGACAAAGATTAATAGACATCTACTGCTAACTTAAAAAATTAAAAGAAATAAAATAGTTGGTATAGAAGTTATGCAATGGATTTTTTTCACTATCGCTAAATCGGCGTATTAGCTAGGTCATTTCACAGCTTTGGGCCAAGTTTCACCAAGATCAGCCATGATGTCTTATATTTTTGAAATATGCAGCTGTTTTAGAAATACTTGATAAAAACTGCTCCTAATAACCCTCTCCCTGCTGCTGGATTTCTCCCAAAATCTAATCACCTCCAAGCGAAATCAAAACATTAAATACAAATTTTTAATTATGTAGGTATTTTCGATCCGGAGTTTTGTGGATACTAATGCACATCCAGACATCAGGGCAGATTTAGATGAAACTTAGCCAAAAGTTGTAAAATGAACTAATAAGTCGATTTAGCGATAGTGAAAAAAAGTCGATTGCATAACTTTCTATACCTACATATGATGTATTATGTAGGTTGGAAGGTAAAAAATATATTAGCGGCCAATTAATTTCAATGTATTACCATGTAAACAGTATAATTAAGAATTTTAACAGACACATCAGCCTGATATGTAATTGATATACAGGTGGTCAGAGTTTTTCTGATAATCTTTGTTGACTAGTCGTAGTAGCAAACTCGTCATTTGTGATTGTAACCCATTAAACGAATAACTGTCAAGTAGTCAACTAATCACTTAGTCATCTAATCTATTAGTCACCTAATCTATTAGTAGACTAATGTGATTGATTAGCGAGTCACCTAAGGTTTGGCTTCAGTCTCCTAATGGGTTTTAACCTTTTAGGTAGGTATAGATAATGAATTAGAAGGTATAGCTTAGTAATGTTTTAGTAGTGGTAAGGTATCCTAATTACCTAATGATCACA
This sequence comes from Vesta saturnalis, assembly GCA_036346205.1. NCBI lineage: Eukaryota > Metazoa > Arthropoda > Insecta > Coleoptera > Lampyridae > Vesta > Vesta saturnalis. The sequence goes on from JARFJB010001532.1 coordinate 1,191,459, forward strand.
TTAATGAATAGACTTTTTGTCATGAAGTAGTTGAACTGTATAGTACACTATTATATGTTATTACTGAGGTAATACAGTATATGCAGTATTTTACTTTTTCTTTCCTTTACACTTTACAATTGGTTGTTTAATAACATTCAGTAAATGATTTAACAGTATAAGGTATAAATGACATGTTGAAAATAACACATTGACTATTTCCATAATAATAACATACTAATTAAGTGTTGTAATAGTTTAGTCACATATTCTAAAGCTAAAAACTGATAATACACGTTATTCAAAACGTGTTGGTAGGTCGGAGAATTTGAACCTTTTCAGCCTTGGTTCTTCAGTGTCTGGTTCCATTAATTCCTCCACGAGCGGGTTAAGATGAAATCTGAGCCTGTTTCTGTGAAGTGTTGATTTTTTGACATAATTCATCACACACAACTTGATCAAAATATGACCAGGTTTATCAGAGGTTATAAGATAAGACATCCCAGAATGTACAGTGGCCACCAATTTTTTGCTATATTGTGTGTGAAAAAGACAACATGCCAAAACTGACAAAACAATAAAATTGTAATCCTTTCTATTGGATCATTATTAATGTATAACCTATTTTCTAAAAATTTAAAAATACTTTTGTGCAAGATACAAAAAATATACGTGTTGCTAGACATTCGTGGTGGACGCGATTTTATTGACGGCCACTGTACTTTTCTGAAGTTTTTGAAAGCTGTTTCGAAAAGATTAGATGCTGTATGACTGAATATTTTAAGAAAATTGAATTCTGAAATCTCAAATTATCATCTATGTCCAAATAAATCATTTTTGTACAACTCGATATAGTTTTAAAAAAACTACCTGCGCAATAAGTAGGCTAACTGGTCTCCTGCTTAGTACCTTCGAAAACAAGTTTCTCACTAAAGTTACTTTTTGACCTTACTAAGCCCTCGAATGTGTGAATTATGACGTACTGAGAGGCAAATGTACATTCTACAACTTCTGTGATACTGGTGTTAACTTCACAGTAGATTGCAATTTGTTAAATATAAAAATATGTAATTAGACCTTGTTTGTTCCTAATTTTTCTTAACGACCCGAAATTTGCAATATTAATACCAATTTTATCAAGAGGCATCCACAACTTATCGTTCGTACTCCAGAATCTACAAGTCTGATGAGAGCTACTAGTTTCAATAAAAGTAATAATACATTATTTTTCAATAATTTACAAAAGACTATAGACAAATATAATTTCACTGTCAATGCAATTTATAACTGCGATGAAACAGCAGTAACAACTGTTCATAAACCTAAAGTTGTAGCACAGACAGGGCGTAAACAAGCTGGAAAAATCACTTCAGCAGAGCGAGGAACATTAGTCACCCTATGTGCAACCATTTGTGCTAATGGGACATCCATACCTCCGTTTTTTGTTTTTCCCAGGAAAAACTATAAAGCGCACATGATTAATGGAGCTCCACCTGGTTCTTCTGGAACAGCGTATCTCACTGGCTGGATGACGTTCAGTTAATTTTGAAGAATATATTAGACATGTACTACAAAACACACGTTGCTTGAATGAAAATAAGATTTTGCTAATTTGCGATAACCATGAGAGCCACTATGGAGTTAGAGTTTTGCAAACAGCTAAAGAAAACGGAATTGTGCTTCTCACCATTCCACCACATTGTAGTCACCGAATACAGCCTCTCGACCTAACTTACTTTGGTCCATTTTACAATAGAGTAGTAGATCAGTGGCTCCCAAATCATCCAGGTGTACCTCTAAATATCTATAACATTGCTAGTGTCGGAAAATGTTTCCTTGAAGCGTTCACTCCAGTAAATATTATTAAAGGATTCGAAAAGAGTGGAATTGTACCTTTCAACACACAAGTTGATTTTTTAAGTAGTTATGTGACAGATCGGCCAGTTGAGGATATCAACGGACAAATTGTACCGCCTGGACAGAGTCTTCCATCAACCAGTAGTACTACAAGTACGGAGAGCACCAAGAACGAATTAAGCAAAATGGATAATGATAGCCCTACTCGCAATGTTACTTTTCAACAAGTCACTTCCCCAGTGAAACAAAATCAATATATTGCAAAATATTGTTGTTACCCCTGAACAGATCAGACCTCATCTGAAAGCAGTTCCGAGAAATGAAGGAAGGAAAGGAAAGAAATGGGTAAAATCAACGATTTTAACAGAAGCAGCAAAATGTAAATTGGAAAGACAAAATACCTCAAGAATCAAATCTACCAAGCGAAAGATATTTGTTGAGAGTTCCTCCGAAGACAAAATTGTAGAAAAGGAATTATGCGATGATTCTGACAGTCCATATGAAGGCGAAGAGTCAAGTTCGGAATATCATAGTATTACAATATCAGTTGGTGATTATGTACTGGTAAAATATCCCTACAAAAGGCATGTTTAGTATTACATAGGCTGTGTCCAAAGCAGAAATGGATGTGACTTATCAGACTACAATATTACCTAATAACTTGTTTATACAGTTTCTGAATAAAAATATTCAAAAATTGTAATTGTTATACATATACCGTAGGTGTCCCCATATATACCAGGTACAGGTACATATCGGGACCAGCGATACACAGTGGGACTGTCAAATTATTTGTTCACTAATAAAAAATTAAAAATTTTAAGGTATTAAAAATAAACATTAATGCAATTTCATTTAAGAAATATCAGAAAACTGCGTGAAACTTAAAAAAAAAAATTATAGCTGAAAGAAAATTAGTGTCCCAATATACACCTAGCTCCCCTATGCAATCCACTTTTTTTTCACTATCACAAATCGACTTATTAGCTCATTTTGCAACTTTTGGCCAAGTTTCGCCATGATGACTGGATGTGTGTGGATGTATGTTAGTATCCACGATAACTCCAGAACGTAAACATCCACATACTTAAATTTTGTATTTAAGCTTGTTTTCATTTTGATTGGAGCTGATTAGATTTTTGGAGAAATCCAACGGCAGAAATGGGGGGTTTATTAGGGGCAGTTCTTGGTTTTTTCAAATATGTCTAAAATAGCTGCATATTTCGGCCTATCTGGAATATTCGGCCTCATCTGGAAGTGTACATACAATCCCTTGAGCATAGAAGGATGGTTTCAGTTCTTTCTTTGTATTATGGTTATTACAACGGCTATTGTGCTGCTGAATTATATTCTTTGATACCATCTTGGGCTAGCTTTGCGAGAAACACTCGGTTCGCTCATTCACATCATCAGTATGCAGTACAAATCTCCACTTGTCGTACCAAACGGGCGCAATCCACATTTTTCTACACGGTTTCTAAACTCTGGAATGATCTCCCTAGTTCCTGCTTTCCTCTCACTTATATGAGAAAATTTAAGGTAGCTGTTCATAGGCATCTATTGGCAATTCATTATCCCTCTATCCATCCTCCTAAGTGTTCCTGAGTGCTTTAGCACGATAGGCCAAATTTAGCCTGTTCAGGTCCACAATCATAAAAAAAAATACATATTTCAAGGCTATAAAAATACCTAGACATAGACCTTAAAACATATCGATTATTTTTGTTCTATGCAATTTTTGATATGACGTGTAATTTATCGGCAAAAAAGTTCCTAAAGTAGAATTTAAGTGTTCAAATTTTTTTCAATATCTGAATAACGATTAATTTTATAAGAAAACATGTAGACATAGTTTTTAAATAAAATTGAATTTTACATAACTTTTCTTTATAAAGAATATGAACAAGAATGGTTAAACTGTATTATTGGTACCTTATAGAAGCGGGTGGCTTTGGAATTTTTTTTTACGTTAACATGTATTTATAGCTATTAATCTCTATTTGACATGAAGTTTTAAACGTGATTATGACATAGATTATTGTTTTATTTTACAATGTTGCCTGTTTTCGTTATGAACATATGAAAGAGGTTTCATAGTTATCCTAAAAAAATTATAATTAAAATTTTCATTTCTTTTAATTTTTTATGTTAGCATTTAGATGTCTATTAATCTCTGTATGACAAAGTTCTAAACATCTGTTTGACATAGATAATTGTTTTTGTTTTTACAATGTTGCCTATTTTCATAATGAACTTATTATAAAACAGGTTGCATAATTATCCTAAAAAAAATGTAATTAAAATTATTTCATTTCTTTTAATTTCCATTCGGTAGGATGGAATTCTTTTCAAATTAGCGTCTTTTAACATCTATCTGTCATGAAGTCTTAAACGTCCATCTGACAAAGGTTATTGGTTTGTTTTTACAATTTTGCCTATTTTTGTTATGAACATATTAAAAAAGAAGTTGCATAATATTCCTAAAAGATTATTCTTCATATTTGCAGATGATACAGTCTTTTAAATAAACGCAATAATTTTGATACTTCAATCGATATGTCAAACATCTATTAATCAAGTTAAAAACTGCTAATCATTTTCGGCTAAACGAAACCAAGACCTAGACACTAGTAACAAATAACACTAAACTAATCACTGGTAAAAGTTGTATGCTTTTGGGTATCACTTTGGATGAAAGGCTAACTTGGAAGTGTCAAGTTGAATCGCTCAGTCATTCGTTATCTAGTAATATTTACCTTATAAAATAGCTTAAGTGCAGTAAATATAAATGTTTTAACATCAATTTACTTTGCCTTAATTCACTCACGTTTTCAGTTATGGGATATTCTTTGGGGAAATGTTGTCCATTCCACAAACATTTTTTGCTTACAGAAAAGAGCAGTTCGAATGATACAGAGTGTTAAACCTAATGAGCACTGCAGACCTTTGTTTATAAAACTGCGAATCATGATGTTACCATCAATGTACTTACATATACTATTTGCTGTTAAAAATATATTCAACGCAAAAAATTTCCAAACATTCAGACCATGATAACTACCTACCTCATTTGTGGGTGCGACAAGTTAGTTGTACCTTTATTTAGATTAACTAAATAGAATAGTTTGGCTTTGGCCTATAATTTATATAATAAAATCCCAGATGTGATTAAAAAATATCCTGAGAATAAGTTTAAGACTGTCATAAAAAATTTTTTTCCGGAACATCCCTTCTCTTCTATTGAGGAATATTATAAATGTTCAGATATATTTCGCTAAATGCACATGTGTATTTGTGTGGTCTCTAGTATTTTTAATTGTGAATGTCATTAGTTTTTTATCAATATATTTTTTTCCCTTATATAGAAGTTTTGAATTTTGTAAATTTATAAGTTGGTATGTGCCTACTATATTACTATTTCTTTTTGATGTGCTATAAACATTTGTAAATTTTGTAACATAGCGAATAAACTATCTATTAAAATTATTTCATTTCGTTTAATTTCCACTTTATAGATTGGAAGGTCATGTGTTGTTCGATTCAACATTTTACAGATTTAAATGTTTCTACAGCTGTTACAGTTATATTCTTCACTAAATGTTAATAGTTTGAAAATTATTATTTAACATCTTAAACACTAATATGATCATTTACTGAAGAAGATAACTGAAGTGAATTTGACTCAAGTGCAAAAACAGGCATCATGACTAAGCCTTATGAAGGAAGCAGTAATGCCTAAACAAAAACTTTGGAAATAGACCGATCAACTCAAGTAATATGAGACCATAGTTACAAAACATATAATACAGATTTAAGAGACCTTTGTTATCGAAACATTGAAATTTGTAAACAATTAAAAAAAAATGCGCGATTTTATACCCAAGAGATAAGTTCTTAATTATGAGTGATAATCTTGAAAGTTTGCATTTTCATATGTAAATTTTTACCTATCACTTTGAAATGCAGGAAAAGTTTTTATCTAAAACGGAAATGATACGCTTAGATGACAACTTGAAAGTGCTATACTATGGCAAGAATCTATAACACAAAAAATAAAAACAGACAAATTGGAATAATTAGGATCAAACACGTTTCAATAACATGTGTCTCCAATTGAGAGAAACAGATTAACCATAAAAGCAAACGTTTATTGGAGAAGTATCATTTGAACGTAACAATTCAATAGAAATGCAAATGTAATGGCTGCATACATTAGTACATTTCGTTTTCTTGTTTAAACAAGTAAACTTGAACAAAATTGATCAGCAAATTTTTCCTAAAAAATCAGTTTTAAAATGCTGATTTTACACAAACCAAGCTAATAAAACTTATTTTACATTATCAGTCTAGTTTAGCATCATAATTATAAACTGCCATTTATTTACAGTTCACAACCTTATTTAGAATACATAAAATATGACACGATTTTCTTAACAATGCAGTGTAAATCACATGTGGTGTAGAATCGTATTATTAGTTGCATAAATCCATATGATCAAAAAACAGCAAAGTGAAACTGAACATACTAGAAAAATATAAATTACAGTTCTTTCATTTGAGAATACTGAAATTGTTAATGTAATAAAGTCTGTACAAAAATATATACTATAAAGCGAAAACTACATCACACTAATTCTTTGGTTTATGTTGAATTGTGTTAAGGAGTTTAGAGTATTAAAATTCTGCATACAGAAGAATTGTACGCAAAATTTTGTTACATCAAGTACAAATATTAAAAACACACAATTTACACAGAATTAAATTTATACAATAGATTTCTATCATGGAAATGATAAACCCCATTAATATGTTTGAGAACCCTTCCTTCAATTAGATGTCGGGCATAATTTACAGCTTCGGTTCTATCACGTGCTAAACCGACATCTATTAACCAATCTGCAAATTTTCTGCCTGAGAATACGTTCTTATATACTTTTATTCTCCACCTACAACAGAAAACATATGAAACCAGATTTTAATTCAAATAAAGTGTCAGTTTGATCGATTTTAAGGTCTCATCTATAATAGTCAGTTGGTAAGATCAGTGAATGAGAATGAAGTAGATTTAATTACCGTTTATCCTTTGCTATTTGTTCTTTACACTTATCTAAATGGTGATTGATAAACTGGTCGCAAATCTGTTTAGTTTCCGTGGTTAATTCATGCCAAGCTGGTAAATTCAATTTATTAGCTCCAAACCATAATTTTCTCCAATAGTGTAGAAGTGGCAAAGCAATTTCCATGGTATTAGTACCAAAAACAGCAAAAGCTATTATACTTTGCCCAAAATTAAGTGATGCATCTAAAAATGCTAATTCTACGTAAATACCAGACATCTTTTCCATAACTAAAGTCCAGACGGATAAAGCCATTCCCTGCAATTTACACATTTCTGCAATGGTCAAACACTAAAATAAGTACATACAACAAACATGGAGCACAATAATAAAATAAGCAAAACAATATGTCTGAATATCTGAGGATCGTGACTCTCAGGTTCTTCTTCAATTAATTCAATATCGTCGTTAATTTGTTGTTGATATTGTTCTACAAGATCGCGACACTGTTCACGTCGTGGTCCGTGACAACCATAATGAGTCGGGCATAATGCATTAGCACCTCCTGAATTTCTAAAATGATAAATTAAAAAAATATAAATTAAAACAAGTATACATACACTGTAGACGAAGGTGCAGATGAAGTGACAAGCAAATCTTCAATATCAACAACTGGACTATCAGCATTTTCTTCACAACATCCTTCGTTTATTGTCGGTAAACCACAAGGTTTATTTTTATCATTGCATAAAGCTCCACAGCTACCATTTTGACTAGGAGAAGAACACAAAACTGACCTGTTTTCATTGTTCACTTCTGCATCAGCGTTATTAAATACTGAACTAACATCATCAGCTAGATCTAAATATCGTGAGTGTCGACGACTGTAGCGTTGATGTAAAATTAAACAACCCACAGTTACTGTAAGCAAACTATGACAGCTTTGTTGAATAAGAAAGAATAACTTACTTATAAAGCAGGAAATAAGCAGAGATACAGCAACAACTGCTTGACTAGCTCCATAAATAAAGTTAGGGTTTCGTTTATCGTACGCTACTGAATTTTCTTTGTCCAATAGTAAAAACAGAATTGATAAAATTATTGGTAATCTGTAAAAAAAAAGAGACATTTAGATATAATAAAGTGAAAGAAACAAACATTAACCATGCTTCATGTAGGATTAAATAGTTACAGAAGAATGCAAAACACATACTGAAACCTTTTGCTGCTCAATCTGATTAAATCCTAATTTACAAAGGTATTAGAACTAATTAAGGCTTACAATCAATTAGGTTTTTGGATGATAGTTTGTCAAGACTTTGTGTTTCTAGTGTGTGTAGAAATTGTTGTAGAAAATTACGATATTCTTAGTTTTGACTATTGCATTTTTTTTCGTGAATATATTAAAGTTTTAAAATTGTGATTTATGTTTGCCATGTAATACAGGAAGTACGCTTATTGATGGGCTTAATCTAGTAAATGGAATTAAAGAAGACAGTTTTATTACCTTCCAACCTACATATACATATGTAGGTATAGAAGGTTATGCAATCGACTTTTTTTCACTGTTGCTAAATCGACTTAGCTCATTTTACAACTTTTGGCCAAGTTTCGCCAAGATCGGCCATGATATCTGGATGTGTGTGGATGTATGTTAGTATCCATGATAACTCCACAACAAAAACACCAATGTACTTAAAATTTTGTATTTAAGCTTGTTTTCATTAGGGCTGTTTTTGGTTTTTATCAAATATTTTTAAAACAGCTGCATATTTCAAAAACTCCTAAGGTAGAATTTAAATTTTTTCAATATCTAAATAACAATTCATTTTATAAGAAAAAATGTAACGTATTTTTTAAAGAAAATTTAATTTTTTATTTATAAAGTTTTTAATATAACGCAAGGTAAGTATAAAAATTAATTTAAAATGAACGAGAATGGTTAATCTGTATTATTGCTACCTTATAGAAGTGAGCGGCTTTGAAATTTTTTTTTAAGTACAAATGTAGTTACGTCCATTAATCTCTATCTGACATGAAGTTTTAAACGTCATTCTGACATAGATTATTGTTTTTGTTTCTACGATATTGCCTGTTTTCGTTATGAAACGTATAAAAAAGAGGTTGTGTAGTTATTCTAAAAATATCTGGTGTGGAACACCACACGGTCTTCCAACCTACAAAATGGAAATTAAAAGAAATGAAATAATTTTATTAACATTTTTTAAGGATAATTATGCAACTTCTTTTATAAGAAGTTCATTACGAAAATAGGCTACATTGTAAACGCAAAAACAACAATCTATGTCAAATAGACGTTTAAAACTTCATGGCAGACATCTAGATGGTAACTTAAATTAAAAGAAATAAAATAATTCTTTCTATTTCGCGTACACAATGGCTATTTTGTGACACTGTTTTCTTGAGAAACAATGTCACAAAATTCAATTTTGTGCAATCGCTTTTCAGGGTTTTTATTTTTTTCAAAGTTAGTCATGGTAGTAATGTCAACGTTAACATATTTCACGGAATTATTTTGCAAAATGATAATATATTACGCATATTAATAACAAATGTTTGTTATAAATTAGCTTATTTCTAAATAGTAAGGCATAATGATATGGTAAACATGGTAGGTATTAAGATTATTAAGTAACAAGTTTTAATTAATTAATTAATTTCAAATAATTAATTATTTATGATAATATTGCTACATTAATAGAGGGAGAAGAGTAGGATGATGTATTTCAACATTGGAATAGTGACGTGTATGCACAACAAATTTTACCAAGAAAATTAATTTTATAATATCCTCTACTATAAATAGAATATACTATGAATAAAATACTTGTACCGACTCTACCTGCTAACTAAAACATACAATCCTGAAATGTCAAAATACACCCCAAAATACCGAGTGTGACAAAAGCATTGCACTTTAAATTAAATCTTCTTCCTTACTTTAACTCCCTAGTGGAGCATAGGGCGTCAGTTGACGTCTCTTTGGCGTTAACGCCAGTCCTATGCATCTTGGGTTGCATTTACCATTTTCTGTACTAGTTGTTTCCATCTGTCTTTGTCCGTCGCTATTTGTTTTGCTTCTCTCCAAGTCAGCGTCCCCTTTTTTAACTCTCTATTGATCATTCTTTTCCAAGTTTCTTTAGGTCTTCCCACTTTCCTCCTCCCGGGTATCGTGTAATCCAAAGCTTGTCGTGTTATATTATTATGTGTTTTTCTTAGGGTATGTCCAATCCACCTCCATTTTCTTTGTTGTATAATTTTTTTGATTTCTTCTCCTGTCATTTTCCATAGGTCATTGTTGGATATTCTTTCTGGCCAAAAAATTTTGCATATTCTTTTCAGACACTTATTTATAAAACACTGCACTTTGTTTATTGATGTTTTTGTTAAAGTCCACGTTTCCGAACCGTAAAGTAAAACACTTTTAACGTTTGAGTTAAATAATTTAAGTTTTGTTTTTAACATTATTTCATTTGCTTGCCAAATCTTTATTAGCATATTAAATGCATTCCGTGCCTTTTTATTCTATGGAAAATGTCTTTTCACTGCCTCCTTTTATACTGATTATACTGCCGAGATAACACAACTCTTCTACTTCTTCTATTTCATTTCCTTCTATGTAAACTTTCAAGATACTTTCGTCTCGCTTCGTTAGAAGTTTTGTTTTTCTTCCATTTATTTTTAGTCCTACTTGTTCAGCTGCTTTTTGTAATCTTTCCGTTTTTATCTGCATATGTTGTTTTGTTGTGGTTAACATCTGCGAACTCTAAATCTTCTAATTTATTAAATCTTTCCCAGTTTATACGCGTTCTATTATCTTCTGTTTTTTCATTATCCAATCCATGACTATTAAGAATAGAAGTGGTGACAAAATACATCCTTGTCTTACACCGCTTTCAATTATAATTGGTTTTGTGAGGATTCCTTCACGTTCTATCTTAGCCATATATCCTTTGTACAACTTTATTACTCTAATAAATTTATTTGGTATTCCGTATTTCTCTAGATTTTCCCACATTTTAGTTCTACTAATTAAGTCAAATGATTTTTCAAAATCTATGCAATTTATTTGTATGTTTTGTTCCATTTCATTTGTTTCTTCTAGAATTATTCTTAATGTATTAATTTGGTCAATACATGATCTTCCAGATCTAAAGCCAGCTTGGTTGCCTCTAACTCTTTCGTCTACAGCATTTTAATTCTTTCTATGATTAGTCCCGTCATAACCTTACTGGCAGTGCTTAATAGCGTTATTGGCCTCCAGTTCTCGCATCTTGACAGATCTCCTTTTTGGTACTTTGATTATTATCCCGTAGCCCAATCTTCTGGGATTTGTTCTTCTTCCCAGATATTTTTAAGTAGTACATATAGTACATCCACTGAAACTTGCATATTTACTTTTATTAGTTCTGACGGTATGTTATCAATTCCTGGTGATTTTCAATTTTTTAGTTTTGTTATAGCCTTCTTAATTTCTTCTTTTGTAAACTCTTCTTTATTGATTGTTCCATATTCGGTTCTTCTTCGTCATTTACTTGGTCTCTCTCTCTCTATTAACTTACATATCACTAAAGTACTCTACCCATCTCTTTACTATTTCTGTTTTTGTTCTGTAGATTTCTTCTTGTTTTCCTCTCATTTTGTTTGTTTGTATATGCTTCCTTCCTATTAACATTTTAGTAATTTCATATAATTTTCTCATATCATATTTACTGGCTGCTGCTTCTGCTTGTGCTAAATTACCTATATATTGTCTTTTGTCTCTTCTAGCTGCTCTCTTAATTTCTTTGTTCTTATTCCAATATTCTTCTTTGAGTTTTACTTTTTCAATTTCGTGTTTGTTTCGTATCATTTTTGCCTTAATTTCTCTCTTCTTCTATTTTTTAGCCGTGTCTTTGGATATCCATCTTTTATTTTCGTCTCTTTATATCCGACTATTTCACTTGCTGTTTTTCTAATGTTTGCCGGTATGCTTGCCATATTTGTTCAATCTGTAGATATTCGAAAATTTGCAATGTTTCCAATATTCTGTTGTATTTGGTTTTGAGAGTTTCTATACATTCCCTGTTATTACTTAGTAGTTCTACATTATATTTCCTCCTTCTCTCACCTACGAATTTTTGTGCTTTTATTTTTAACTTGGCTCTTATTAGTTCGTGGTCCGAACCCACATCAGCTCCCCTTAATGCTCTAACATCTTTTAGCGAGTTCTTCCATTTTCTTTCAATAAGTATGTGATCTATTAAATTTTTTATTTTTCCATTAGGTGAGGTCCATGTTGTTTTATGGATATTCTTATGTTTAAACATAGTGCTGCCTATTACCAAGTTATTAAGTGTACAGAACTCTATTAGCCTTTCCCCGTTTTCGTTTTTTTCTCCTATTCCATTTTTTCCCATTATCTGTTCATTTCCTCTATTATCTTGTCCTACTTTTGCATTCCAATCTCCGATTAACAATTTAATGTCACGTTTATATTTTGTTTGTAATCTATGAAGTGTTGCTTGTATTTGTTCGTAGAATTGTTCGCTTTCGTCATCTTCTTGGTTATTTGTTTTATTTGTTGGTGCATATACCTGTATAACCAGGATGTTTCTAAATTTTGCTTGGAATCTCGCCCACATTAATCTATCTGAGATTGCCTCCCATTCCAATAAGCAATTTTTTATTGTTTTATCTATCATGATTGCCACTCCTCTTTCTCTCTTACATGTTTCTAGTTCTGAGCCTGAGAATAGCAGAACATTACCGTTTTCCATATTTATAGATCCCTCAGATTTCCATTTTGTTTCACTAACGCCCAGTATTTTATATTATATCTTTCTATTTCTACCGCTATTTGGTTTATTTTACTACTTTCGTACATGGTCCTCACATTCCATGCACCCACAAAAAGCCTTTTCCTACTATCAAACTCATTGTTTTCTATTCTTGTGGTACTGTTTAGTTTTTGTTTATTTGCGATTTCCTTTTCATTTCCATTTTCTTTTGCTCGAGTCGTTATCATTTCTCGTCCTTGTTCATTGCATGTCGTCATCGTTGTTTCCGTCCGGCTAGTTTCATTTATTAGTTTTTTGAACTATATTGTAGTCGTGATGTCTTAGTAATATTCCGTAGAGTTACATTTGAGTCTTCCTCCGCCAGTAGAGGACTGTTCTCTGTATTCTCCTTTCTTCCTTTGCCTTGGGGTGCTAGTAAAGTCTGCATCCAGTTTTTCTTTTTTATAGTCCCTCCACTGGGAGATTTTTCGCCTTCATCACCTGTAGATCTTTCTCTTTTCTTTCTTTCCTCTGTATTCTCTCTAATGCTTATTTTTTCTTTTTCATTACCCATAATTTCTTCTTCCTTCCATTCCTCCCCATTTATTATTAATTTGTCTCTTATTATCATCGCTCTGTTTCCTCTTTTCCTGGCTTCCATCATGTATGGAATCAGTCTTCTCCTGGTTTCCCTGGTTCTTTTATTCAGATCCTCACTTACCCCAATTTTTGTTCCCTTTAATCCAGCGAGGTTCTTCAATATTTCCATTTTTTCCAATTTTGTTGTCAACTCTACTTTCAGTGGTTTATTTCCATTTCCTTTCCGTACCCCTACTCTGTGTATGGAGTCTATCTCATATTCCTCTACTACAACTCCTATTTTTTAACTATTTCTTCCAGAAATTTCTTTTCATTGTTTTATGTCTTCTTTGTCCTCTTCCGCGATACCAAAATGATTATATTTCTTCCTCTTACTTCATTTTCAAGTATTTCTATTCTTGATTCTTGATGTTTTGCTATTTCCAATTTTTTATTTTTTCTGCTCGTTGTTTGGCAACTGTATTTGTTCCATCTATTTTATTTTCTATTGCTATCAACTGGTTCATAATATCTTGTAGTGTTATCTCTTTGCCATGTTACAAGATGTGATGCGGAATTAATTATTACGATATTCACTGCTATTTTATATGTGTTTAAATAAAATGTGAAAACAGTAATATTATTATTATTTTTGTGAATAATGAATTATCCCGAGTCAACCCTGTTTTATTAATTATTCACGATGGTACTTATTTTATACTCTTTATTTATCACTTTTATTTAAATGCTCGTTATTACCAGGAAATGACCTTTAAAAACGGGGTTCGTTTTGAGCACCTTTAATATTTAATTTCGTATTTAATTTCTAATGCCGGTCCTGTTTAGCAATATAGATAAGTTATATTATTGTAAATATTTTTATTCAGTTTAAATTCAATTTAAATTCAATTTATTATCATTTGATTGATTTTTAATCTTATCGCCCGAACATTGACTTTTATGTTACTATTACTTTTCCAAAAATTAATGAAATTTTAAATTTTTGCTAATTTCTTCCTCGATTGGTTTTATTTCGCACTTTCAACTTTCAGATTACACATGTTACACCTTGTTTACAAGCTTAACTCTTTTATTTTTAATTATAGTATTTCTTCGGAAAACTAATATTTTCTTAGGAGCATATATTTAACCTCTAACAACTTGACGCGATCCATAGCAGCATTTATAACTGATAAAAAAGGCAAACACCTTTAATAATTTTTTATAAATGTAGGTAAACAACTGGCTGACAGCATTGTAAAACCGGGTACCTCTAATAACACTAATATGCATAGGGATGCCACGAATACAAATAAGGTCTAGACGTTTCAATAGGATGTGGTGTGCCACACTATCAAAAGCTTTTTGCAGGTCCAGAAACAAACCAATAACTTTCTTACCTTGATCCAGATTTGTCAAAATTGTTTCTGTTACTTTAGATAGAGCGTTTTCAGTTCTGGTGCCTTCCCTAAATGCAAACTGATTTTTGTCTAAAATTTAATTTTTTTCCATGAATTGTACCAATCTCATTTTGAAACATTTTTCGATAATTTTACTAATTGTACTAGTTAATGCTATTGGTCTGTAGTTATTCATCTTTTTTCGGTCACCTTGTTTGAAGAGAGGTATGACAACTGTTGATTTTAAACTTTCAGGGAAGACACCAGTACTAAAAACAACGTTTACTATAGGGGACAGTGGCATTATTAGAAACAATTCATATTTTTTTATAATATGTGAGTTGATATGATCCTCACCCCTCTGTGCCCCATCTTTTAGTTTGTTGATTTGTTTTAGAATATCATTTTCTGTGACCGGGTTTAAATGAAAAGATTAGTCAAGCCTCTCCCCACCAATGTTCATATTTGTGTTATTAGAGGTACCCGATTTTACAATGCTGTCAGCCAGTTGTTTACCTACATTTATAAAAAATTAGAGGTTAAATATATGCTCCTAAGAAAATAGTTTTCGAAGAAATACTATAATTAAAATAAAAGAGTTAAGTGGCTTGTAAACAAGGTGTAACATGTGTAATCTGAAAGTTGAAAGTGAAATAAAACCAATCGAGGAAGAAATTAGCAAAAATTTAAAATTTCATTAATTTTTGAAAAGTAATAATAATATAAAAGTCAAGGTTCGGATAAGATTAAAATCACTCTAATGATAATAAATTGAATTTAAACTGAATAAAATATCTAAAGTAACAGAAACAATTTTGACAAATCTGGATCAAGGTAAGAAAGTTATTGGTTTGTTTCTGGACCTGCAAAAAGCTTTTGATAGTGTGGCACACCACATCCTATTGAAACGTCTAGACCTTATTTGTATTGTTGTATTTGACAAAAAGAAAACAAAGCGTCAATGTCTTTGGAAAGGAAAGTGGCAGACTAGAGGTAGGATGTGGTTTGTATCAGGGTACGGTGCTGACATCATTGTTGTTTAACATCGATATCAACGATATATTTACAGTAACTAAAGAAGGGGAAGTTTTTTGTTTCGCAGATGATGCCGGTGTGGTGATGACTGGAAGGCAACAAGAATTAAGGCAGAATTGGCACTTTATAAAATTAAAAATTGGTTGGATATATCTCTACTTTTACTTAACATTGACAAAACCAAATTTGTTGCCTTCTCGTTGTCTGCGCGATCGCACGTTATTAATATGACCTGAAATTTTATACATTGATAAAAAAATATTATTTATAAAAATAATGCAGTAGTAAAGTTACCTTCATTGCCAAAAAGGTGTCATCATTAGCGTTATTAATAAATTTAATAATCTACTGGAAATCTAATATTTTAGATTTCTCCGGTTCATAATTTTGAGATTTTCGCTTCAGACATGAGACCAACATTGTATAAGTAGATATGTCAATATCCTTATATAACAACAGGCATGTTCGGAGCATTGAGTAGAAGCCTTTTTTATCTGATTCATTGTGTCAAAGTATGCCAGTGCAATATTTTCTGTTGCATTTGCAACATTATTTTCATCGCACCATGTACAAAAGTTTTTATACTCTTTTTCATATTTACATCGTGATTTCTTAGCAAGTAACTTCTCGACTGCGCTACCTGCAATCTCTCTTAATTCTGGAGGAGTGCAGGATATTTCAGTTAAAACCAATCATGTAAATTTTAGTTTTGACATTTAATAATTCAAATGTGCCTTGATGGCTTCACCATCATTATATTACCAACATAAAAAATCTAAATAAACTATGATTTCACATTTGTGTTTTGAAGAATAAATAAAACCTAGCTTTGTCCTGCAAAATTTTGCGTTAAACATTAAATTTAATGATAATAAAACGCATAATATATTAAATGCAAACGTATATATGTAAATGGACAACAATATTAACGTCGGCTGCTAACTTTTAAAAAAAATTAAAATGTTAACATAAAATTCTGGCTCCGTTATTTCTTTCTACGCAAAATTACCTTCATATTAAAATAAAAAATCATCGAAATCCGTCAAGCCAAATGAAAACAAGCTTGAATACTAAATTTTAAGTACGTAGATATTTTCGTTCTGGAGTTATCGTGGATTCTAACATACAGACACCAGACATGATGGCAGATCTTGGCGAAACTTGGCCAAAAATGAAAAAAGGGTCGATTGCATAACCTTCTATACCTACATATGTATATGTAGGTTGGAGGGTAAAAATTATAATTAAAAGTATTTCATTTCTTTTAAGTTAGCTTTTAGATGTCTATTAACCTCTGTTTGACATGAAGTTTTAAATGTCTGCCATAGATTATTGTTTGTTGTTGCTTTTTTTTTGTAATGAACATTATAAAAGAGGTTTCATAATTATTCAAAAAAAATTCTAAGCACTTTACATAATTTTTATTCAATCTTATATACATGTGATTTAAGTTCACCTACTAATTAACTTTTGTACATTCTACCATTAGCACTTATTAAAATCCTTTTTGTTCATTCTTGTGTACATGCATCCTGGTAAGTATTCATTTGCTCATATTAATTTGCGGGCACCAAGGAGATAAGAGTAGTGCTCATGAACCAAAGATTCGATATATTAACTTTGACTGAAACTTGGCTGAATGATAATATCAATAATGATGTAAGCGTACATAATTATATATTTTTGAGAAATGATCATATAGGGAGAGGTGGCGGAGTTGGAATGTATATCTGTAATACTATTGTAAATGAAATAATCGCTACTAATCAAATCAAGGTAACTATCAATAAACAAACGTTCCTTATAGGTGTGGTGTATGGGGCACCTGTAACATCACTTAATGGATTCTTAGAAAGCTTAGAAAACAGTTTGTCTGATTTATTACCATTCAGTGACTATTTATTTTGCCTTGGGGATTTAAATGTCGACATGTTGAAATCCGATTCATTTCATTTTAGTCTCCTAAACAACTTCATTGAGGCTTACATCCTTAAACAACTGATTGATGTTCCCACTTGTATTACTCATAATTCTGCGACGTGTCTCGACTTAATTCTAGTCAGATAATTCTGTAGTGGATACTATTCATACTATCAGTGTGGATAATATCTCTGACCACGAATTGGTGAATTGTTATCTTACAATTAACAAATCACCCAAAACTTCGACGTACCTACATATTTTTAACATATTCCTTTTCATTTTATTTATTTCTTTCCCGACATCAATCAAAAAGTCGAATTACTGAATCTTTTTGACTCACCTTCCAGGTTTCGAAAGACCGTTCTTTGGATTTAAACTCACGAAAGTGTAAAGCTATGCTTTTCGCTTCGGACTAGGTAACTTACAACTGCACATCAGAGGTGAAGCCATCCCTTTTGTAAACAAAGCCAGAAACCTTGGTGTTATTCATGACAACAACTTTAACTTTTCGGCTCACGTAAATATACTGTTATAGCATGGTCACAATGTCTTGAAGCGTATTTACACTAATAAAGGTCTATTTGACGTCCATGCGAAACAAATGTTGTGTGAATCTATAGTCCTCTCTCAATGTAACTTCTGCAACGTGCTATATGGTCTCTTTTTCTCCTGTGCTGAAGTACAGCAGATCGAAAAACATCAAAAATCATATCTGAGATTAATATGAACAGCTAACTTAAATTTTTTCATATAAGTGAGAGGAAAACAGGAACTAGGGAGATCATTCCAAAGTTTAGAAGCCGTGTAGAAGAATGTGGATTGCGCCCGTTTGGTACGACAAGTGGAGATTTGTGCTCCATACTAATGATGTGAATGAGAGAACCGAGTATTCCTAGCAAAAGTAGCCCCAGATGGTACCAAAGAATGTAATTTAGCAGCGCAATAGCCATTGTAATACCGATAATACAAAGAAAAAATTGAAACGATTCTTCTATGCCCAAGGGACTGTATGCCAGAAGTTAAGGACGAGTCATTTATAAGCCTAATCACTCTCTTTTGAATACGATCTACGATATCAAGAGAGTATTGGGGAGCACCAACCCAGAGGTAATAATTACATTTTAGATGAGGTCGAATTTGGGCCTTATAGAGCGGAAAGAGTTGTTGGAAAGTAAAGTACTGCTTAGATCGGTACAAAAAGCCTATTTTACGAGCAGCTGTTTAGGTAGCTGACAGAAGATGGTCAACCCACGATAGATTTGAAGATACAGCCATTCCCAACAGAGTAATAGAGTCTGAAAACTTAAGATCTGAGCCATTCATGCTTACAACAGGAAATGGTTGATCTCTTTTGGCAGGCACAAGGCAACACTGAGTTTTGTTAGCATTAAATTTAACTAAATTATTGCTTTGCCATTCGAGAGTACATTGAATGTCATTGTAGATTGAATTTGCCATTTCAGCTTTAATGTTTTGAGACGTCTGATCCCTGTGGCACGTCCGCGTTAATGCTAACTTCTTTTAAAAAACAGCCATCAACTACGACACGTATTCGTCTTTTATTAAGGAAACTTGAAACCCAGTTGATGAGTGTATCATTTAACCCAAACGAGGTGAGTTTGGCAAGTAAACACTTATACCAAACTTGGTCAAATGTTTTTGAGATATCTAAAGCGACTACAACTGTTTCATCGGATTGTTCTAATGTATTATTCAAAACTTGGGTCACATATGAAAGAAGACTCTGCCTAAACCCATATTGCTGGTCACTAAGGAGTTTGTTAGTTTCAAAGAACAAGAGCAGTTGTTGACTGACGGCTTTTCCACAATTTTAGACAAAATGGAAGTGATGGCAATTGGTCGGTAGTTCGAGGGATCGGTCTTATCGCCTTTTTTGGGAATAGGTTGAACATTTGCTAACTTCTATGATGAAGAAAATTCCCCAGAAGACATAGAGATCGAATAGAGCTTAGATAGGGCGGGTACTAGTTCGGGGCAACATGTCTTTAAGACAATAGCTGGGATACCATCTGGGCCAGTCTCCTTATTGAGATAAAGCTTACTGATAATCGATTCTAGGAGTGTGTACTGAAAATTAATCGGTTTCATAGCGTATGAAGAAGAGTTGGCTAGGGGCACATCCTTTCCAGAATCATAGAGACACGAGTTTGATGCAAATAAATCCACAAAAACATTGGCTTTGTCTACAGAATCAGCAACTACGGATCCGTTAAAAGATGCCTTGGGGGAAATGAAGATGTACCAAAGTTTTTACTAATGGCTTTAGACAAAGACCAAAATTTATGACTGCCCAAAGGAGATGTAGCCAGTTCATTGCATTTTCGTTGTTCAAACAATTTTTTAGCTTTAGCGATGACACTTTTGCAGATATTTCCGTTTAATATAAGATTTATTTTTCAAAGATAGTGCATCAGCACAGGTATTATTTAACCAGGGTTGGGAACGTGAATGACCTATACAATTCTGCTTTTTGGGAATGTATAACTCCATGCCCATGAGGATGATTTCAGATACCGAAAGAGCAATGTCCAAAGAAGAGGACGACTTAAAAGAGTATTCACGCCATGGAAAGGTCTCGTAAATCACTCCATCTAGCTTACTTAAAACACCACAAGGTTCTATTAGTGTTGCGAACAACAGCGGAATTAGGGACAGTAGAAATTATTTCTATTAGAGAATGGTCAGACAGACGTAGAGGGGAAAGAACGGAAGTTTTATAAACAAGTGGGTTTGGTGTAAGAAAGAGAGTATGGCTAGGGTTATCAGGGATTCTTGTAGATTCAGAAATCGTTTGTGTGAGATCACAAGCAATAGCAAATATTTCTGCATTATGAGCAGCTGGATTAGTAGTACATGAAAATTGAAGCCAATTAGAGTATAAACATTGAAATCACCTACAATTGAGATATCGCAAGATGAAAACCGAAAAAGAAGGTAGTCAACTTCCAAACTAACATAATCGAAGAAGTCTTGAAAGTTATTGTCACTAGGAGACCTATAAATGCAACAAATTTTCACAAATTTAAGACCAGAATGTTTAAACTAAATCACGTCGAAATGTTTATTTTTCAAGGAAGAAATCCGCTTGCAAGCAATGTTGTCCTTGATATAGGCACATACGCCTACTTTATACCGAAAGTTAGAGTGAAGGTTGTCTTGGGGATATTGCAAGTCGGCCGAATCGGAGCTGACTTTTGTTTCAGATAGAAACAAAATGTCAGGTTGTAATTGTTCAAGATGTTGGCGAACAGTATTAAGATTAGACCTGATACTGCGGATGTTGCAATAGTGGATCAGAAAGTTAGAACATTCGATTACCGAGGTCGCTTGGGCCCAGCCTTCCCGGACATCCGAATGGGGCAGGATTTTACGTCCGGCATTTATTACCCTATAAACCACATCCATCTTTTTTGTAACTTTTAATTTTGGATTTTCAGCCAGGGCGAGAAGGAAGGATAAGGATAAGAATAAATTAAGAATGAAGAAAAGGTGACCGGCAGCCCTTACCCACCTCAAAAAATCGGAGACCCAACATTAAGGGGCCCATGGTAAGGGTGGTAGTAGCTCCCCGGCTGGCATGATTTTGTAACATTGCACAACGTTAATATTCAAGCTTACGCAATTGAAAACGGATGCAAATAAAAATTTTCACGAAAAGTTCCGGCTAATGAATTTTAAATTTTTACTTTTACAGTTTATTTCCGAAGATATGATTACGTGCTTGGATATAAGAAACTACTGGTCTAATGAAGAGATTGATAAACCATGCATCTGGTTTGTGCTTTGGTTAAGGAAATGATCCTGTAGAGGCCAAAAAAACCTCACTTCCAGTCTCATTTCAGAGAATTTTTTTGGCTCCTACTTAACACTAGCTTCAGAACGTGACCATGACGAGGATCAAGGTTATGCATATTGCTTGTTTCTAGACTAAAATTATGTCCTTGAAGAGATCAATGAGTCATGGATATTGGATAGTGGGTTTGATTATTGGCTAGGAGAACAGCCTTAAAATAATTGCATATCTTGGTTAGAATAATGGGTCTGTTGACCTTGAAAACATCTATAATACATCTAGCTGGTTTGTGTCTTAGTTAAGGTAATGGTCTCGAAGAAATCACTTTTCTCGCTTGCAGGGAATTGGTTATATTTTTAAATAACCTTGACTTCTACTTAATATTGGCTTTAGGTTCTGAACTTGAAGAGATCAAAAAACCCAGCATCCGGCGACCATAAAATGGTACCCAGCATCCATGTCTTGGATTGATTCTAAGCTAAGACAATGGCCTTTATTTCTGGACGCAGTTGGTAACCTTGAAACTTTCGCTTTATTTCATAGCTAAGCCGGTACCCTTCGGTCTTCCCGATTGAGTCTTGGATAAGGGCTAGTAATCTTGGCAACACCGCAGTCTTGAGACGTTACATCACCATATGAATTTATAACTTAGCGAAGCTTAATTAATTTACTTTCCTCAGTGTAGTTCTTTGTTCTATTTCTAATTTAGAAAAACTACATCAGGAAACTAAATTAATTGAATATATCACACATAGTTAATATTTTCCATTTATCTTGTTGATTTACATTGTTTGAGAAGTATCTGTCGATCAGTTGGTTATCTGTAACCTATGTTCACACCATCGTCATGTATCCACTAACACCATCTTGATCTTGTGAGCAATCTGACGTTAATCTACATCTTCAAGCTAAATCAACGTAACTCAAAAGATGGAGTTTTCGTTAGTTTGAATTTTTTT
Organism: Vesta saturnalis; assembly: GCA_036346205.1. NCBI lineage: Eukaryota > Metazoa > Arthropoda > Insecta > Coleoptera > Lampyridae > Vesta > Vesta saturnalis. The sequence goes on from JARFJB010001532.1 coordinate 1,213,842, forward strand.
TAATTACCGCCAGATTTTTTTACAAAACTATTCATTTTTTCAATTATAAATTGTATATTTGCCAAGTTCGTATGTAAAAGTAGTTGTGCTACGCATATGTTATTAGTAATCAGCACAGTCTTTTCCAATTTACTGTTGTCTTTTCTGTTATGCCGAAAGACTAGGTCAGGCAAATGCACATTTCAACAAAATAAAAGAAATGAAAAGATTGACGAAGACTAAGAAATAAAGTAGTGTACACACTAGTTTTATATTTGTTGTCATTCCGCTAATACTTACCCCCATCCGATTATAACAAACACAGGTTGTAACTTTAACACATAACATAAACTACGAGATTGTAAGAGCAGAAGAGCAATAGCTAAAAACGAAGTCCAAATTCTTGCACTGTAAACACCCGTCGTAAATAACGCAAATTGGAAATACGCAAACCATCCCTCCTTTTGATTTAATGTATTCCAAAGTATTGCACCGAGGCAACTCAGAAACTAAAACAACATAAATCAGTTGCTTAATCACTGATACCTTGAAGTTTACTTGTGAAAACACTAAGTATGCAGTTATTCGATGTGGTATTCTGTTTATCCTTTTTGTCATAAAGAATACAAAAATAATCCATATGCAAGCGATTAATCCACCAATGCTTACATCAAACGTAAATGCATCCAGCTTGTTAATGTAATCAGATGGATCAGTATTTGTTAATGTTATCATTTTAGCGGATATAAACATTAATGGTGCACTAACAAAAGTGCAGGTAACCATTGCGGTGGCAATCTAAAATGTGATAAATGAAACAATAGTTAAGTGAAAAAGTGGAAAAAAACAAACCAAATCCACATATAAATTGTATTGTGTTGCAAACACAAAAACAGTCGGTGCTGCTGGAAATGTACCATAGAAGAATCCATAGGTACTCCAATCCAGTGTTTCAGATGAGTTCGTGCCAACACGAAGTAAACTAACTACTTCTCTTATTACTAATGGTAAGACTAACCTGTAAACAAACGTGTATAAAGTTTGATTCAAATAAAGATGGGTATGACTCATTGATGTAACTCTATAATAAAATTACATATTTTTATCTTTCTCAACTACATGTATTAGAGAAGGATGGACATAACAACATACATCTGCTGTACAATTCATATTAGAGCACTAAAACGTGTGTCGTGATTAAGAAGCAGCATCTGTCACTCCTGTCATTTTTTGAAATTATTGGTTATGTGTTTTTGCTTTACTTTTTATACAACAGTTTTTTTCAAAACTATCTACAACTTGCACAGTGAATTATCGGTAATTTGGTAACATTTTTACATAATTTATATAAAATTTACAGAATTTTAGATATGCTACGTAATAAGCACCTTAAATCTCAAGTGCAGCTCGTAGTTATGAACATTCTTAATTATTTTGAACGGGAACGTGGCAATCAAGGGGAACTCGTTCCATGTGAATCTGTTATGGAGGTATCTAGTACATTATTGTGTAAAATATGATACTTGGAAGGACTACTTTTAGCGTACATCTGGATCATGTGGGGTAGTATAAATATAGTTAAGTGCTATAAAAAAAAGAGTTACAGAAGCCCAAAAAGAAAATAAACTCCGCAGTCACACCAGCTAAACGGAGAAAACGTACGAAATGGAAGTTGACTATGTGAAGGAAACTGTAAATAGAAAAATTTATGAAATGCATTCAAAATGTAAATACAGGGTTCGCCAAAGGAATCTGACGATTTTTGGTATTCAACTACAAATTTATGGAACAAGATATTTATTTTCACATACAAGTAATCGATAGTATATTACATGCCATTTTATTTATGGAAAATAATGTCGCTTAAATTATGTCCTTCACTGCGTACACACTGTTCCAAGCGGTCTTGCAAATTGTTCATTACGCGCTCTAGCATATTCATAGGAATTGCACGAATTTCATTGCGAATGTTTTCTTTTAATTCCTGAATTGTTTGCGGTCCTTTTTAATACACCTTGCTCTTAAGATAACCCCATAGCCAATAATCACAACCGGTCATGTCGGGAGACCGTGCCCGGCCAATGAACATTCCCATTGCGAGAAATTACTGCCGCTGGAAACATTTCTTACAGTCGAGCTATTGACGCTCGTGCTGTGTGAGCTGTTGCTCCATCTTGTTGAAACCATACAGTATTCATATCAATGTTTTGTCGACGAAGCTCTGGTTCCAAAAACTTGTTTAACATTTCCACATATCGTTGCGAATTGACCGTGACAGCATTTCCAACACCATCTTCAAAAAAATATGGACCAATTATAGCGAATCGCGCCACTCCGCACCATACAGTTATCTTGCGGCTATGCAGAGGTCGTTGATGGAGCTGTCTGGGATTTTCTGAACACCAATAACGTAAATTCCTGGTGGTTTAACCTTCATTGCAGACGCATGTCGATGAAAATTTTGAACCCATAATTTAATTGTGTTACGGCATGGAACATTACCATGATGTCCAATGTTGAAATGCGCGCGAAATAAACGCTGTGCCTTGACCACCGAATCACTATTTTTAAAATACGTTTCGATATGTCTAGTAGTATACCTGTTTTTGTAGATATACATGTTACACTGGCATCATTACAAAAAGAATTAAGCAAATAGTCAATTTTTTGAATTCGGTAGATCAAGTTTAAGACGTTTCTTACATTCCATTGGCTTTTCATCTAAAGTAGATGATGGTAGGAGAGGTTTGCTGGAACAATCACATGTTGCTGTCAATGGTGTACAATTATTAAGAGAATATTACAAAAATAAAGTCGACGATCGCACAAAAGAAGCTGACACAATAAATCTAAGGAAAGTGTGAAGAAACCAATGGGTGAAGGAAAAAGGTTTGTTGTAATTTAGTTATTACATTATAACTCCTAATAAAATAACTGTACTTTATAGATTTATTTCATGCAGGTAATGAAGATGGATTTATTTCCAATGGTTCACTTTTGTTTTCTACAACGTCACAAAGTGCAGACTATCGTGGAGATATGTGTACGGAGTTGTTTACAAAATGGTTTGAAAAGAATTTAATTGCAAACTTAAAAGAACCATCTTTAATTGTAATGGACAATGCTAGTTATCATTCCAAACTTCTAGAAAAAATTCTAAATAATTCATCTAAGAACGAAGAAATATATAATTTTCTATTAAAGCACAACATAACTTATGAACCTAGCATGTTTAAAGAAGAATTACTGCAATTAGTTGCAGATAATGCGATACCAAAGGTGTACGAAATAGATGAAATAGCACACAAGTGTGGACACAGAGTATTACGGTTACCACCATATCACTGTCAATTTAATCCAATTGAACTGGTGTGGGCAAACTGGAAAGAATACTACAACAAAAATATAGGAAGACAATTCAAAATTTAACGATGACCATGTACAAGAGATATGGATGGAATCCCTTGCAACGAATTGATGTGACATATTGGCAGAAATGCATTAAACATGCCGAAGTGTCTATGTTAGAGTGGTGGGAAATTGAAAAATATTGGTTGTGCAATCAATTTCAACTGGTTCGGCCGAATGAAAAGTTAGAGGGTTTGCGTTCGCCTCGCATTTCGAGTGCGCGTCGAACGTGGATGGCGAAAGCTTGGCAAGAATCACGCGATGGGTGGGAGAAACGGTCAAAGTGTCCGACGTGTACATGTGCTTTGGAAACGTAATCGTACGAGACATACCGTTTCACGGTTTGGGATTTTATACAGGGTGTCCACAAACTCTTTTCATAAAAGAAAACTGCAGATTCTAGAGATGAGTTTATGTCAATTTAACGTAAATTACCTTAATACAAAAATACTTCCTAAGAGAGCTGGAGCTCTTGGAAGATGGTGCCCTAACACCCGTTTAATTTAAATATCTTCAAAATGGTTTGGATTTAAATGATAGCGTTCTGTACATTTATTTAGTGGAATATGCCCAATCGTATGGCGTGAATATGATTTTTTAGTTCAACACATAAGCGGCTCGTTTGGGCGAGGCATTGTTATTCATGTTTTTTTGTTTTTCAAAATTTCGCAATTTTAACATAAAATTTAAAAAATTTCGATTTTTTTATAAAAGAATGATACTATTGTCTGAAGTCGCTACGACGCACCGTTTTCGAAATAAATCGATTTGAACTTTCATGTCTTAATCATACTTTTATAAAATTAACTAACGAATTCATTTACAATTATGAAAGATGGCTATGGAAAATGAACAAAATAACGATTGGGCATATTCCACTAAATAAATGTACAGAACGCTATCATTTAAATCCAAACCATTTTGAAGATATTTAAATTAAACCAAGAGCTCCAGCTCTCTTAGGAAGTGTTTTTGTATTAAGGTAATTTACGTTAAATAGACATAAAATCAACTCTAGAATCTGCAGTTTTCTTTTGTGAAAGGAGTTTTTAGACACCCTGTATAATGCAAATACATTCACTATCGAATTAGAATCGAATGATGTTTCAAGCTTGAAAATCGGATCGGATGTGAGCGAATGCTTTTAAATGAGGAAATTCATGTGTCAATAAAAATGCAAAATCGGACCGTTAGTTCCGACGCAATGGTCTTTCAAAATTTAAAATAAAAATCAAAGGGGATAGATAAGCCTTCAGGTATCTTTCGAACAAAACACAATTTTTTCAAAATATTTGTGCGAGGTGTCCAAATTGATGGATTTTGATGCGAAAATGAATAAAATCGGCTCTGATGCTGTCTAATAGGTACCGGCATCGAGGTATCACGACGTTTCGATTTTTCAAAATTCACATAAATGGCCATAACTTTTGAACTTTTAAAGACAGCGTTGCCATTTCACAACTGAACGACGTGTCCTAATGGGGCGTATCGACTGCCGCTTATTCCACTTTCGTATCATTTATAACTTTTGAGTTATAGGGCAAAATGTGCAATCGAAAAATTGCAATTTTGGCAATTTTTTTTAACCACTTCACGTTGCAATTTTATCGTGCTTTATTTTTATTTTTCTTTACGGCGACGAGTTCTACCACAGAATATTTTTTCTTTTCGAAATAACGCTTGGAACATCATTTTTTTTAATTTTCAAGATTCCACCCTGATTTTTACGAAATTTTGAACCGTCGGAAATATTTTCGAACTATGTATCGATTTACTATAATTTTGACCTCCAAAAGAAGACTCCGTGGACAAAAGTTGAAAAAGTCGAAGAAAATTTAGACAACGAAACCGAATTTTTATGTTTTTCGAACTAATAAGAGTTCGAATTTCGAAAAAACAAAAGAGATGAGAGATTTTGTGGATGTCAAGACGAGTACGACGGATTTTTAATCTGAGGGATATTAACCCAGATAACAAAACCGACGTATCGCGTCGGCGGCGTCGTGGCGCTCGATCTATACGGTTTAAACGAACGACGTCTTCGTTTATCCGACGATGTAAATATTTTTACGATTTGCTATCGAATAAACACTCCCTCCATCGAAAATAGTACGTATCCTGTGTATGGGGTATACGTATGTATATAGTTAGCCCTTATTAATTAAATAGAAACTATAAAGTAAACTCTCAACTTCGGAATACAACCCAGTCTTTATCAAATTTTTCACACGGTCCGAGTTCAACGAGATAAGAAACGGGCCGGGTACCGTTTCGACGGGAACACTCACATTCGGCAGTCGCGCCCTTCCCTCCTTTCGAGATTGTCTCAATCGCGTTTGTGAGGGATCGAAATAAAAATTCGCCGACGGCCCGACGTGAGGGTCGAGAGTTCGCGAGCGATGGCGAAGGAGTGGCGAGGGATTAGGGCGTCGTGACGTATAGTCGAAACTACCGCAGAACCACCCCGAGGGGATGGAACACACATATGATGGTGGAAGGGTGGGTTTTTTAAGTCCACGCGCATCGATTCTGAGGAAAATCGACTTGGCGCATCTCTTAAAAACTTCGTTATTTACCGCCCAACTTTTTTGAAACTTTGCATCAATGTAGATGGAGAATCCGTCAAAAAACGCAAGTCGACTTTTTGGCCCAAAACTCGAACTTGGAATGGTTCTACTATGAACCTGAAACACAATACAACTGTAAAACTGATCCTAAATTAAAACCGAGCTATACAATGAGTATATTGGTAAAGTCAGACACTTAGGTTAACAATGTTACTTATTAACATGTTTAAGTTGGGAATTACATTCATATCATTTTGGTAACATTGCTCGTCAAAAAGTTGAATGCTTCCAAAAATATGGTTTGGCAACATTTAAATGTTTGATTGACAATTGGTAAAGTCAAGACAGTGAGGTTAAGAATGTTACTTATTAACATGTTTAGGTTGGCACTTACATTAATAAGTTGAATGCTTCCAAAAATATACTTTGCCAACATTTAAAGTTTCCAAAAAAAGTGTTTGTTTACTTAACAAATATACAGGTTATGTATTATGATATGTAATTATAATCAAACCTAAATTATAACAACTCACTGCCGCAGCAAAATATTTTTGACTCTATCAATAGGAAAAACAGGAAAAGGCAACGTATTTCATTACCTCCCCAAGGGAGAGGGCGGGCTGCTTGAGCTTCCCGAGCTCCTTCAGCCACAATCATGGATTCCCAGCATACATATATACATTACGTATATATGCATGGTGGGATTAAGGATGGGTGTGGTCAGGATAGGATCGGAAGGAACGGAGTTAGGGTTCTGAATACTACCCCAGCATTCGCCTAAGTAGCCGCATATGGTGTCCATATACGCAGTGACCATGCCGCTACATGTGTATGAGGAAAACCCCCTGAAAAAACCCCATACAAGGTAGATGGTAACGGGAATCGAACCCATTACCTCCCGAATGCTAAGCAGGTCGTGTCACCACTACGCTACCAGCTCGGTCTCTATCAATAAAATGAGTGGATATAATGGATTATTTTTCTAGTTTAAAACAAAAAACATTCAATCATTTTCAACTTTCTTTGACATTTTATGGAGATTTATGTGGAGACATCTGACGATAAAAATATTAACTAAAAGATACTTTGCTGAATTAATGAGGACTTACGTTGCCTAATCTTAGTTCATGTAATTTTAAGAATGAGTCATACCCAACTATATTTGAATCAAACTACAAATATTCTTTACTGTTTACACAATTGCCATCCCAGCACTGTTAATAATTCAAATAATACTTACAATTTCACCAGTATTAAAATACCGGGAACTACTAAAGTAGATCCACGTAATTTATGCACCTTTCCAACCATTCTTAATCCTAGCAAAAATAAAGCACTTGCGGAAAACGCAGATCCCAGCACCTGAAAATGTTCTTTAATTATAATGTAAGTTAGGTATTAAAGACTTACGTCCAAAATTTCCCCTAAAAATAACGGAACTTTATGTTTAAATATAACATTTCCCAAAATACCCAAAATTGTCATTGCAATAACAGGATTCATAAAAATACTTTTAACAATGGCAATGACCACTTGACAACGTGTTTTATGCCGGACAGAACTTGTACTGTCATTAAGGCTTAATAAAGGTTCGTTGTTCGTTCTTTGTTTAGCTACTTCCATAAGGACGAAGCCAATTGGATTCAAAATCGCTAAACTGATAGGTGCCATTAGGTATAAGTAGGATGCGTATTCAGGATGGGAATCTTTATACAGCGCAGCAACTGTTGAGTGACATTAGTAGCAGTTTCGATACATTGGTAATACTCACCGATAGGATAACCAATAGCAAAATCATTACTTTGCGTACAAAAAATTGCAAAAATACCAGATCTTCCTAAATTTACAGGTCTACCAACTAATAAAGTAATAATTATCACAGCGAAAAATACAATACTTTTTGCTAATAAAATTGATGCCAGAAACATCCAGTTAACAGATGATAAGTCAAGTCTTGCTATTGACATAAAAATTAGAGACGGTAATGAAAATGTTCCGATAAACGTGTTTATCCCTTTCGCCTCTGTTTCTGATATTAAATTTGTTCTTCCGGCAAAATACCTAAAAAAGATATAGCGCATACAAATTTTTGGTTAGTGTCTGCTAAGAGATAAAATTATTTAAATATTGCAAAGATTAGAAAAAACCGACACACGCGCGCGTACGTGCGATTTTGTTAAAAGCTTACCCACAGATGATGATGGCAAAACATTCTGCTAATGCAGGGTATAAGTTGTCAATTGCAGCACTGGAGTAAGTCATGATGAGAGGAAAACTAATGCCTCAGGTCAAAAAATCTAACATTGTGCAATCTGTAAAAAAAAATTAAACACGTTAATAAAAATGACCTTAATCATGCCTAATTAGCAAGGATGATCCTAGCCTAAAATTTGGGGGGAGTCATCACCCTGCTTTAAGTTACAACATTTACTGCCGGAGCCAGTATCAAGGGGAGAGGGTGCATTCAAGATCAAATAATAGCTAAATTAAGCATCTGTCTAAAAACTCAAGTATCTTAACACACTTTTAATAATTAACTTATTAATTTTCAGTCGTTCGGGAAACAAATCTGGCCGATGGACTTCGGCATACTTTCTCGTATAAGGAAACTAACTGTTGCCCGCAGCAATTCCTAACTCAGTACAACTTGTAATATAATAAACCTACAAAATAATTTTTTTCTTATCCTGTATTTTGCAAATCACTGTATATTTTAACATATTTGGATAGCATGAGAAATTAACTTTAAAATACTTTAGATTTGTTTTTGAAACTGATATAAAATATTAAAAATAAACCGCTGCAGATTGTATCAATACTTCCACATCAAAATATCGGTTTTTTTTGTAAATAACTCCAAAATAGTTAACTTTACAAAAAAAATTACAAGAATGCATTTCGATCAGAAATTTGATTTTCTAATACCAACACCAATTTCAATAAAATCGTGTGGACGGGTTTCAAAATCGAGTTTTTTGGAAATATTTCGAAAATGACAAAATTTTCGAAACAATTGCAAACACTTTTGGTGAGAAATTTTATTTCCTATCTAATGGTATTTTCAATTTTTGAATATGTTAAGTAGTTCCGGAGATATTTAGGAAAAACCGGTTTGTTAAAGTGACGGTTTTTTGCTAATATCTTGTAAACCGTTTGTTGTACAGAAAAATTATAGGGACAAAAAATACTCACAATTATATTACTAATCACACATTAAAAGGAAAAAATCTAAAAAAATAAAAATTTGCAAAAGGGGTACTTACCCCAATTTTACCCCTTTCCCCATATCCCACTGAACCCAAAAACAATCAGTCGCTTTGGGTAGTTGACATCTATATGTGTGCCAAATTTCACGTTGATATGACACACACACACACACACACACACGCACGCACGCACGCACGCACCCACCCACAGACCAAGACCGAGACCGAGATACAGATAGACAGAGACAGGCACGCAGACGCCCCCCACCCACGCACACGCACGGACGCACCCACCCACCCACCACACACACACACACACACACACACACACACACACACACACACACACACACACACACACAGACCGAGGCCGCACACACACAAGATTTTTGCTTAAATTTTGTTTTTGGACGTTTTCGAACATTTCACAGCGATTGAGCAAATAAACATTTTTGAATTTTTTTAGCGATACAGTACTTCCCATCCGCTGGATGTGGAAGTAAAATTAAAATAATTTTTTTGTGATTTTAGGCAAAACCGGAAGTGCTAAAAATAATCCAATATAGCAGTTTGGTAGTTATGTATGTCTACTGTGTAATCCCTTCAATATTTCATTTTTATTATAAGATTGAAATTTTTAAATTTTAAAATTCCTAACTCCGGTCCTGGACGAGATAGAAATCTCATAAAGCGCGTTATATTCTCGTGCCAATAAAATATGTAAATTTAAAAGCTATACGTTGATAGGCCAGTCACTATAACTTGCAACAATAAGATACCCTTACTTACAAAAATTATTTTTGCTTATTCACCTTATATTTTACAAATCACTGTATATTTTTATGTGTTTGGATAGCATGAGAAATGAGCTTTAAAATACTTTAGATTTGTTTTTGAAACTTGGATATAAAATATTAAAAAAATTTTAAAAATAATTTTGTTTTGTTTTCGGCAAAACCGGAAGCGCTAAAAATACTTCAATATAGCAGTTTAGCAACTATATATGTTTACTATATAATCCCTTAATCCCAAGATTTCATTTTTATCAGAAGCATAGTTATGAGGGATTGAAATTTTCAAATTTGAAAATTTATAACTCCGGTCCTGGATAAGTTAGAGAAATCTCATAAAGCTCATTATATTTTCGTTATATGTGACTATAAAATACGTAAATTTAAAAAAATTGCCAGAGCTGTTTTTGAGATTAAGGGTTAATTAAGGGCAACATTTTATTTTTTTTCAAAAATATTTACAAATCGTTCCAAAGCATGTATTTTTATTTATAAGTTGCGATTTTCAAATTGCAAGTAGCTTATAAGGCTTCTTAGTGACAGCGCAAACGCCGAAATGTACTAAAATCGCCATATTGGCCGCATTTTGAATTTAAAATAAAAAAAAATTGTTCGATCGGGGTTTAGGGTTACTAACTTTTCACCAAAGATAGACTTTCTGGCTTTAGTTTTGGAAATGCACCCCCAGTAAAACCACCCTGATGTCGCCCCTCATTAATTGATCGCCCATGTGAAATCTCATTAAAATCGATCAAATAGTCTCGGAGCCACACACAGACATACACGAAAATTTTTTTTCGCGAAATCGGTCAAGTATCAAATTATTACTTAAGTATTGGACGACTGGAGCCACAGTATGGTAAGGCGCTTTAACCTGCTGGTATACAATATTTTCTCTTATGTGATTTGGTAATCCGTCGATAAAGGGATGTATTTCATTCAGCAATAAATCATAAAATCTCTGTCCATTAAGAGTTCTGTTGTAGACTATAGACCCAATCATACGATCACAAATAATCCCACACCATAATTACGCACTTTGATGTCCCTGGTGTTGAATTGTTAATATGTTGCTTGTAGCTCAATAACGTGAATTGTTTCTATTGAAAATAGCAGCAGTATTAAAGATCGCCTCGTCGCATCGTTCCAGAGGATTTTCTTGAAAATATCACTTTCAAACTGCTTATCCATCATAGTGTTGCAAAAACTGAATCTACTTTCAAAATCTGCTGCTGATAGTTGTTGCATATAGTTTGTTTTACTAATATTTGGGATATCTCTAGAAGAACATCCAATTGCTTGTTGTCATTCAGCGCTGATTTCATATAGTTTCTTTTCTTATTAATAACTCCACCACTCAGGAGGTGGAGATCCCTTTGAATTCTTGAAGATATTGTCTTAGTCGGTACTCGATTTTGAGGATACAATCAGAAGTACTCCCTTAATGCTAAAGATGGAGATTTATTATTTCTGATGTAACATTCATATAAATTCAATCGTTCATTTACACTGTATATCATCGGGTTTTACACAAATATAAACTGACAATTAATACACACCTGCAAGTGTCAACATCAACAATGCTAGATTCGCATTTGATGATAATAAGCTAGAAAATTGTCAATAACTTCAAAACTACACATTTTCGAAATAAGGTATATACAGGGTGTTTCAGTAATATTGACCCAAACTTAAAAGGGCAGTTCCTCTCTTAAGTATAAGTTGAAAAAATAAATTTCAACTTAAGATGACTTCGTTTAAAAGGTACAGGGTGTCCAAGTTTAAAGAAATATTACAGTTTTAGAAGAAACTTGGAATGAACAATATACAAATAAAGATCTTTAATTTGTCTATTTCAGGTTCTGTATATGTCTTCCAGTGGTGTATAATTCAGGGTGGCGCCACTTTTCCCTCCCTATCTTTAAGCCACTGCATTTTTTTTTTAATCTAAAAGTCTTTTATAATTTTAAATTTAATTTAGAAAAAGAAATAGCTCCTGAAATTTTTTTATTAGAAGCTTATTTACAGAGATATGCTGAGTTAACAGATATGCATTTTATTAATGGCGCTGCAAATGGGAAAACTAGAGAAGACGCTCGTTTGGATCGTCAACGTTTTCCTGATCGGCGGCATGCAAACCGTAAAAGCAGAAAATCCATCCACAAGCACTCGTGCCATGGCTAATGATATGGGTGTTTCTCACATATCGATTTAGTCGAAAGTTCAGTCGCTAGATCAAGCAGACTTTGCGCATAGAACCGAATTTTGTCGCTGGTTTTTTGGAGAGATTCGCAGTTGTGGCTTCTTTTGCTTCGGATGCGGCATGTTTCACAAGGGATGGTATGTTCACACACACGCTACAGCCATATCTGGACTCACAGGAACCCTAAGGTTGCCATCGTACGTGGTCATCAACAACGGTTCTCAGTTAATGTCTGGGGAGCGATCATTCAAAACTTTTTGATTAGACCTTTTATTTTACCGTTCAAGTTTATCTTGAATTCATTACGAATTCTCTTTTGGAATTGCTAGAGGATATACCCCTAGATATTCGGAATAGGATGATATTCTAGCATGATGGAGCACCGTCTCATTTTTCGGCACAAGTCCGAAATTACTTAAATAACACATATCCAGATCATTGGATTGGGCGTGATAATCCCTTCCCCTAGACCCCTAGATCACCCGATTTAACGCCCATTGATTTTTTCTTTAGGGATATGTCAAATCTAAAGTTTATGATACTACTGTTGATGATCGCGATGGCTTGGTAAACAGAATTTTTGCCGCCTTCCATGAATTACGAGAAATGCCGGGCATCTTCGGCAGAGTTCGCTATTCAATGTTAAGACGATGTCAAGCCAGTATCGATGCAGAAGGGCGACAATTTGAACGTTTATTATAAAAAATAATAAAATTAGTTTTGTATACAATACTCAATTTATTATTAAAAAATGTTATTGTTCTTATCTTGTGTTTAATCTTTAAGATTTAATGTGTAATAAAAAAATTAAAACTGTTAATTACTTCTAAAATACCTCTGTAAATAAGTTTCTCATCAAAATTTTTCAAGAGCCATTTCTTTTTGTAAATAAATATTAAAATTAAAAAAGACTTTTAGATTTGGAAAAAATGTATTGGCGCAAAAGACAGGGAGGGAAAAAGGGGGCCAACCCTGAATATCTACACCACTGGAAGACATCTACAAAACCTGAAATAGCCAAATTAAAGATCTTTGTTTGTTTACTGTTCATGTCAAGTTTCATCGAAATCGGTTTAAATTTGCACGAGTTGTAACCAAAATCGGTTATATTTCTTTAAACTTTGACACCCTGTATCATTTAAACGAAAACTCATTTTGAGTTAAAATTTATTTTTTCAACTTATATTTACATTTAAGAGAGGAATTGTCCCTTTAAGTTTGCCCTAACATCATTAAAACGGCCTGTATACTTTAAATGATACATTGGCATGTAGAAGCATTACAAAATAAAATATATAGTGTGTTCTATTTAAAATAAATAAGATATTCATGTTTGAACACGGACATTTTCTGCATGTTATCCATAACACAAAAGTAAAGTACAACTATCCGTTGATTGATTTGTAAAATTATTTCATATTCAATTCAGCTTTAACAATGTAAAATTTTTTTAAATACTCTATTTTAAAAAAAAAGTTTAAACAATAAATACTCAAAAACTATAAGGAGCTTTGATATACATATATCAATAAAAAATATTAAAAATTTAGTACAGAATACGAATATGCTATAATATATAGGGCATCACATTTCCAAGTAAAACTGAACACCCTGTATAAACAAAAATTACAAAAACAAAAAATTCATTATTTCCCATTTAACTTTTTTCTTGGGTGGCCACCCTATACACGACGTTACTTTCTAATTATCTAATTATAAGCTAAACTCAAATCGAAACTAATGCATACTGAAGTATAATTGTTTACTCATCTTCGTTTTCAAAAATGTAAATTTAATAAATATTTTTATTGAAGCATTTTAGTTTCTTTATGACGACGGGGGGAGGGAGGTTGATATGCGAAACACAAAGTATGGGACATGTTGAAATGATCCATTAGCACAAGTTATTTTTGTAATAAAAATCTACGATTTATTAAGTGTTTCTTGTGGATATATATATATATATATATATATATATATATATATATATATATATATATATAATATATATATATATATATATATATATATATATATATATATATATATATATATATATATATATATATATATATATATATATATATATATATATATATATATATATATATATATATATATACACACACATGGTGTCCACAAACTCTTTTCACAAAAGAAAACTGCAGATTCTAGAGCTGATTTTATGTCGATTTAACGTAAATTACCTTAATACAAAAATACTTTCGAAGAGAGCTGGAGCTCTTGGAAGATGGCGCCCTAACATCGGTTTAATCGGTGTATTAAAAACGAATATTTTTTCCCGAGTTTATTTCTTACTTTCTAAGGCAAAATTAATTTATGATATGAGAGCACTTTGACGTTCACGCAACTGTTATTTTGTTTATTTTCCATAGCCATCTTTCATAATTGTAAATGAATTCGTTAGTTAATTTTATAAAAGTATGATTAACACATGAAAAGTTCAAATCGATTTATTTCGAAAAAGGTGCGTCGTAGCGACTTCAGACAAGAGTATCATTCTTTTATGAAAAAATCGAAATTTTTAAAATTGCGAAATTTTGAAAAACAAATAACTTATGAATAACAATGTCGCTTATGAGTACAACTAAAAAATCATATTCACGCCATACGATTGGGCATATTTCACTAAATAAATGTGCAGAACGCTATCATTTAAAGGGAAACCATTTTGAAGATATTTGAATTAAACCGATGTTAGGGCACCATCTTCCAAGAGCTCCAGCTCTCTTAGGAAGTATTTTTTTATTAAGGTAATTTACGTTAAATCGACATACAATCAGCTCTAGAATCTGCAGTTTTCTTTTGTGAAGAGTTTGTGGGCACCTATATATATATATATATATATATATATATATATATATATATATATATATATATATATATATATATATATATATATATATGTGTACAGTATGTCCCCGGATCGACTTTAAAAGAGGGAAAATTCTGTTATTTTTGAATCATTCTTGATGATTTGCCCTGCTTGTTTTCAAACCCCGAAACACAAATTACTTTCTATTTTACTCGTACGGTTCTCGTGATAATATCATTTTTCTTGAAAAATTGGACTTAGAATGTTTTTCCTAATTTTTAGACGTAACTTTAGTAGGCGGATTTCAACACCACTGACAGAAATTGTCAAATGTGATAAATTCTGTTGAACTGCAAATTAATTCATGCTAATTTGAATTGTATGCTATAATATTGACTTTACAACAAAGAATTTATCTAATTCAATGTTACGGAACTGGGGAAGAGTGCAACCAAGTTGTTATCAGAAAATTCAACCAAAAATACCCGGAGGTTGCCATTTCGAATACCGGAGCAAAAAACTTGGTAACTAAATTCCTTCAAACAGGCTCGGTTTTAAACCTAAAGAAGCCAAAGAAGTTGTTCGATGAAGAAGATGCTGCTACTGTTCTCGCCGTTCATTCCGCAACCGAAGTTCCAAGGTTGTTAAGAAGGAGGGCACAACGAATTGGGATAGGTAAATCTCATTTACAAAGAATCTTCAAGGAGAACAAAATTTTACCATTTAAGCCGCAATTTAGGGAAACTTTAGAGAACGGTGATGAAGCCAAACGTCTGGATTTTTGGAAACGGGCAATAGAGTTTTGGAAGATTCAAATTTTCATAAACGAATAATGTTCTCCGATGAATCGACCTTTTCAACTAACGGAGTCGTTTCCTTCCAACACTGCCGTTACTGGAGTAGGACGAATCCAAACTTCCGAATTGCTAGTAGCAGACAATGTTTGAAAAAAGTTAGTGTGTGGTGTGCGGTTTCGTACCATGGAATTATTGGTCCATATTTTTTTGATCAAAATTTAAACCGTTATTCATATTTGGAAATGTTGCAAAAATTTTTTAACTGATAAACTGGATGAATTGCCATTGAACTACCAAATTGAAATGTTCTTCCAGCACAATGGATGCCCTGCTCATTATGCCGGTACTGTTCGCCAGTGACTCAATACAGAGTTCCATGATAACTGGATAGGAAGAAATGGTCCCATTTTATGGCCGCCGAGAAGTCCTGATCTCACAATAATGGATTTTTATCTGTGGAGTCGTTTAAAAAAAAATGTGTACAGTGAGCCATTAGACAATGATGAAGAGCAATTGAAAATGGCATACGGAATGCTGTCCAGTCCCTTTCAATCGAAGAAATAAGGCGCAGTTTCAATGAATTCAGAGCTCGCATTGAAATCTGTGCGGAAAAAGGAGGAGCATTATTCGAATAGAAAATTAATAGTTCAGTTTTTTGAGAATTTCATTTCATTTTACCATCAATTGTTAAATTTATTAATTAAAACTTGTGAGACCAATTTGATTTTTCCTTTGAAACAAATCAATTTACTTCAAAAATTACGAAAAGCTCGAATTTTTCAAGAAAAATGATATTATCTCGAGAACCGTTTGAGTTAAATAGCAAGTAATTTGTGTTTCGGGGGTTTGAAAACAAGCAGGGCAAATCAGCAAGAATGAAATTTTCTGAGAAATCAAAAATAAGAGAATTTTCCCTCTTTTAAAGTCGATCCGGGGACATACTGTATATATATATATATATATATATATATATATATATATATATATATATATATATATATATATATATAATATATATATATATATATATATAGATATATATATATATAAATACAGGGTGACAGAAAAAAGTGTCATGCATAGTACCATGAGATAGAGAACACTAAAATAAGAAAAAAATTCCTATGAACTTAGGTCCGCAACGCCTTCGTTTAAAAGATATAGGGTGTTGAAGTTTAATTATTATTATTATTTTTTTTTTAATACCTTTTTACAATGATGTAATAAGTGGACGAAATTTTGTGTACAGTGGCTTTTATCACGCAGAATTCAAATATGACCTTAGTTCTTTTATTACTGATAGAGGGCGCCACATACAGGTTTCCATCTTGTTTGAATCGGTCCTAACTTTTTTACCTTACACTGTATGTCATTTTCGACTGGAAAAATTTGCTTTCCCATCTTTTCTGCTTCAGAAAAATATACCCGATGCAAGTAAATTATCCAAAAGCGCCAAAGTAACTTATTTGCAAAAACAATGACATAACACTTCAACAATTAAATTTTAATAGCAACAATGAAGGGCAGTGACTAAAAAAAAACATTAAATTTTTAGAAGATGTTCAAATTGTTGTCCTTGTACTTGAATACATTTTTAAATTCTTCTTCCTAAGGATCGACGGCATCTTTGAAATATTCCTGGGTTATTAGGGAATCTATCTGCGGATTCCATAATTCTTATCCATAGTTGCTCTCCATTATGTATTTCTACAGAATAAACATCATTTTTCATGAATCCCCAAAATGAAAAATCGAAGGGATTCAGGTCGGGACTACGAGCTGGCCAGGGTACAGGTCCCCCTCGACCAATCCACGTATTTACAAATCTCCTATCCAAAAATTCCTTACCAATCGAGAAAAGTGAGCTAGCGCGCCATGATGCATGCCACGCATTCTACCAATAATAGCCAATGGAACATCCTCTAATAACGTATTTAGTTCATTCTCCAAGAAATTTCGATACAGTTCACCTGTCAATCGATTGAGCAATTGGAATGGGCCAATTATATATAAATATATATATATATATATATATATATATATATATATAAATATATTGGTGACTTCTAATTACGGTTTTGCAAATAAGTTACTTTGGCGCTTTTGGATAATTTGCATGCATCGAATGCATTTTTCTCGTAAACCGTTGGTCCTAGCGACTTCAATAAGGTATACGTTTCTGAAGCAGAAAAGATGGGAAAACAAATTTTTCCAGTCGAAAATGACATACATTGTAAGGTAAAAAAGTTAGGACCGATTCAAACAAGATGTAAACCTGTATGTGGCGCCCTCTATTAGTAATAAAAGAACTAAGGTCATATTTGAATTCTGCGTGATAAAAAGCCCCTGTATACATAATTTTGTCCGCTTATTACATCGTTGTAAAAAGATATTAAAAAAAAGCAAAATAATAATTAAACTTCAACACCCTATATCTTTTAAACGAAGGCGTTGCGGACCTATGTTCATAGGAACTTTTTTTCTTATTTTAGTGTCCTCTATGCATGTCACCCTGTATATATATATATATATATATATATATATATATATATATATATATATATATATATATATATATATATATATATATATATATATATATATATATATTGTTGGGGAAGGAGGGTTTATTCGTGCAGCATAAACTACGGGGCTATGTGCATGTTATGAAGAAGGGTTAGTACAAATTATCAAATTATCGTTGTGAAGAAATCTTCCGCAACGGTTAAGAATTGTTTGTTTTTGGAAATGGGAGGGGGGTTTACAATCTTTAGTATAGCTCGCAGAGGCGATAACAGTGTTGGATACGTGTAAGTTTAGTTTCAATACGTAAAAAAAGGATAAGTGCTTGAATAACGATAAAATTGATTAAATTTTAAACTATGCAAGTCAATTACCCTGTATAGTACAGTACATGCCTGTCACCTTAACTGAATCTCTAACATATATTTATGCTGCCCTCTATTGGACTAATATCTTCACTATCTTGTTCACTATGGTCGACTGTAAAAAATGCGACATGACCATCTCATGACTTTTATTCTAGCGTGATTTTGTATTAGAGAAGATTGACATTTATATAAAATCCTTAAAGAACTATACCGTATGATATAAATGTAATAATATAATGTCAATAGTTTCCCAGATATTCACAAATAGTATTTTACGGCTCGTATAAACTACCCATAAGGAATTATTTATTGTCCCACGAAACATATCTAAAATTGAATAACCTTTAGAAAAGATCTCTGCACATTTTGATCTAAAGTGTATATTATTCAATATATTCAGAAGGTACTCTTCAAAATTTGGTTGAAATATTTTTCATGGCTAACAACTTTTATAGTTACATAAAATCGAATTATCTTTAAAATACGTCCGTACATTTTGATGTAATGCCAATAGCTTCCCAGATGTTCACAAATAGTACTTTAGAGAGTAGCCCCACTAAAGTTATTTAAAACTGAATTGCCTTTACAAAAGATCTCTGAACTTTTTGCTCAAAGTGCATAGTATCCGATATATTCACAAAGCTGATAATTTTTGATGCACTCACAAAAGACAATTTGTAGAATTTGTTTGAAATACTTTATTATGGCTTACTACTTTATTCACAACTTTGATACAATTACATAAAATTGAATTACCTTTAAAATACCTCTATACCCATTGTTCCCCAGATATTTACAAATAGTACTTTAACATTCGTATAAAGTAGCCACAAAGAATTATTTATTGCGCCACGACAGTTATCTAAAAAAGAATTGTCTTTAGAAATGCTTCTGAACTTTTTGTTCTCAAGTGTATAGTGCGATGTATTCAGAAAAGATATTTTATAAAATTAGTTTGAAATACGTTTTATGGCTTATTACTCAATCTACAACTTTTATACAGTTATATAAAATTGAATTACCTTTAAAATACGTCTATACACTTTGTTTCCTAGATATTCACAAATACTACTTTAGAGCTCGTTAAAAGGAACCTTTTTTGAAGTGCCCTTTTGAGTTCAAAAGGTATGTGACAAAGAGGGACGTAGTGTTAAGTTTTTGGGACATTATTTTATCGTAAGATTAGCCCACGTATGGTTTCTTTCTGAAGAGTAGTTCAAAACCACAGAATAGACCCAAGCAGATGGAAACAAACCATAGCACTTTATTTTAATTGTTCAAAAATGCCCTGAGAATCGAATAAAATTCAAATAAAGTATTTATACGGTTCAAATATCTGCACTCTGACACGTAAAAATTGCACTGAACTTAATCCACGGCTTTTAAATTAATTGAGATCGAAAAAATTAAAATATCCGCGGGTACGTTGACAAGTTCGGAATTATGCAGACGTCCATACGTTTCGGATTAGTGCTTTTATTCAAGAACTATGGTAGAACATGCAACTTTGCGGGTGGTGAACTAAAACCTACACTGTACGTTAAAACGCAGGTTCAATTTAAGTACATGCGTTAGAAGAAGATGCAAATGTACATCGGAATGTCTTTACATAAATAACAAATATCGACTTAAAAGAATTTACACAGCGGTACTTCACAATATTTTTTACTTCTATCATTTTTAGAATGTTACTAACTTAAATTGAATAATTCTCATTTGTTTAAAATATGCATAAATAAATTCATTATGACGATATAATAAATTAAGTTCCTAAACGTATCTAAACAATTAAAAAACAGTTTCTGATGAACCCGAATACCTACATAAAATATTAATATACAATTTATATAAAATCGTTTTACTATCTGATTGCATACGGTTTATTCCTTAATTCGGAACCGTCTGTTATTTTTAAAACTTCTAACTATAATTGTACACAAAAAAGAAAAAGAAATCCAGTTTAAGAAAATTGAAATTCGAAGGTTTTTTTGGTTTCGAAAGCGTTTTAAATTTCAATTTTACACAAAAAAGGCAAACTTTACGTCACAAAATTCAAAAACTGAAATTTTACAGTTTTTTTATCTTTCGAAAAAACTTTTTAACTATAATTGTACACAAAATAAAGCGCCTGTGTGTGCGCGCGCGTGAGGGTGCGTGCACGCGCGTGTGTGTACAAGCGTCTACGCGTGTGTGCACGCGTGCGTGAGTTTCGGTAAATCCCGCAATCCTGATGTGGCTTTTTAAAAGTTGACCTGATACATCACATCTGGACTGAATTTTGAAATCTTAAATTCTCTTAAATTTTTTAATTGGTAACTTTAATGTAGCGATAGTTTTATCTATATTTCCAATAAATTTGGGACACATTTTATTTAAGAGTTTCTCCAAGTCTTTAGAATTTATAGACGTAACGGCCGTTGTGTCATTACTATTGTCACTTATACTTACTGTTGTATTTGTACGCGAAAAAAAATAACCGAAAAATATCAAAATTTAGCAGCTAGGAAGCAATGAAGTTGGGCGTTACTGGGAGCAACAACGTGTTACTCACTTTCTGCATGCTACGAGAAAATTATTTGCCAATCAGTTAGTCTTAAGGAGTTATCATCAAATATTCACGAAATTTTGGATTACCTAGCATTGATAGCCAGTAATGGAAAAGTTTCGGTTTGTTACAGCACAAAATAGTATTCTTTAATATTTTAATTTTCCCAAGAATACGGTACATAAACTACAATTTTCCATGTCTTGAAACTATACTTATACCACTACAATAAACTACTGTATGTTTATGCTTACATGTTACAGTGCTTAGACATGACCGACACCCTAATTGCCTAATTGCCCGAAATTATTTTTTGTCTGAACCGCAACTTCCGGTAAAAACTTTATATTTAGGTTTTTTTGTGCAATTTTAATGAAAAATTAAGATTACCTTAAAGTATGATTTTCCATACTTGGTCATGTGCAAACTACACAATATCAACATTTCACAGTTCACGTTCTGTTCAAGGATGCAGTTGACTCACATGCATTTTACGACGCAATTATCTTCTTACGCAAATTGCAATAAATAAATAAATCTAAAGCAACGTTCCCACGTACCAAGAATGATATATATATATATATATATATATATATATATATATATATATATATATACCGTGTGTTCAATTAGTGCGTGGATGAAACTTTATATAAGTAGATAGATGGTAGATTTTAATACAAAAGTTGTAGGGAACTGTCAGATGCAAATTTTAAAATTATTTAAATCATACAGGGTGGCTCACCTTTTTCTTAATGACGCACCCTGCATATTTTAATTTTTTTTTTGGCTACATGAATAATTTTAAGGTGGTCTTGTGTAACAACCCGTATACCTATCTTCAGTAGTTTTCAAAAATAATCGAAATAGAATAGGGCCAAGTTCAAGCCACCAGCTCCATCCACTTAGTGTTTTATAATTTTTTTCTGATTTCTTGTAATCTTGTTAGTTTTTTCAAGGTTTTTAAATCTAAAATAGCTCAAAAACGGTTTTCAGTTTGGAAACATCAATTACAGATCTGCATTCGCCGTGAATTAAAATTTTTTTACATCACACATGTATTGAAAATCAAAATTTGAAAGTGCCGTTTTAAGATAGTTTCAACGATCGATTTTTTTCGAATCCGCCTCGTTAGTTTTCATAATTGCAGTAGAAATATTATAATTGTAGTTTGACTTTTAATATTCCAAATCGTCATAGATCGCCTGACAGAAAGAATAAGGATTTAGAAGGCCTTTCTCTTGTTCAGAACCCATTCCTTACTTATGAAATAACATTTTGTAAGTAGCGAACCAAGAGAAGTTGTTACCGCAAAAGAAAAGATAATTAACAGGTTTTTAATACGATAATAAGTCGTAATTTGCTAATATTTTCGGAAAATTTTATTTTATGTATTTCATGTAAGAAATATGTGAATGTGTGAAACTGATATTTGGCTAAGAGTTGAAAAACATACGTTTGGGGTTTAGCTAACAGGTGTCTGCCTTTACTGAAGGAGTGTAACGAATTTTACGCGCACATTTATGATGTAAAACGTCACTAGTTTAATAATTAATTACGTCGGAACATACCGCAAATCAAGAGACATCTTTGTTTGGTACTTTAAAACTCGATACCTAAATGTAGGGTTGTTACGGACGGGTGTATATTTTTAAAATTAAGATTTCGTTCAATAATGAATGTGAAAAATCTTCCCACGTAATAATTTTTTATTTTTTATTACTTTTAAAAACGGGGGGGATGTCGGTGGGTAGATATAGTTATTTGAAGTCGGAGGTGCAGGGGAGTTACAGTTAGAGTTTTGATTAAGTAAGATCGATCTGTTTGTTTGATTAAAATATCTTCACTGTAAACAGCCTGTCTTTAATTATTTTTGCCTTTTGAATTAAGCACCGCGAATTTGTACTTTTTTTTTGGGTGTTGGTTTTAATGTGTTTTTCAAATATTAATCTATAAATAACAGCCACCATTTTTGAAGTTAAACTACGTATGTTTACCATTTGTGTCTGTGATCAATTAAAGGAATACTAATGTAAATTAAAGCTCGCAGCAAATAATTCTACAAGCCCATGTAACGTATTAAAAATCAAGCATTGCCTTACAACAAGTATCTCATTACGGACGCGGGCTCATTAAGTTGAAATCTGTTAAAAGGGCTATCATCATACAATACAGGCTCCCTCCCTCATTTTCTTGGGCGGATCAGCATTGTTGTTTGTTTATTATATTTATATAGCTAACGTGGACAAAACGGGTAAATGATAAATCACGGCTATAATTGTATATAGGCAATATTGATTGATTTACACACTCCCGGGTCCAGATGACCATAAAAGGCTCCTCGAATTCTATTTTTACTGTTTTTATTGTTTTGTAAAGATGGATGTGTACCCTGAGAAAGGGGCACTGTATTTTTTTAACACAGTCACTCAAGCTTGTTTTAATGAGTTTTTTTTATGTCTTTGATTCAGTTTGTTTAAGTAGAAATGTTTGCCTGAAAGCTAATTTCTCTTGATATGTAATTTATTGTAATTGTACGCAATTGTGTAAAAGTAAATTCCTTGCCCATTTTTTTGTTCTTGCAGTTATCTTATTATCAGCTGTGTAATTTTACTGTTGTTATTATTTTAATTGCTTAATTACTTAAAGACCGGGATGATTGGTTTTAAAGGGCCACATGTTTGGTATTTCAATTTTTATTCTGATTTATTTATGACACAATTGTGGATGTGATTACATGTTTTTTATTGTGTAGCTTTTTATTTATTTTTTTCCTAATGTTACAATTTTGTACGCACTTTAACATGATTTAATGGTGTATTGTTACATATTAAACCCGTTTATTGTTTTTTTTGTGTTATTTGATTTATTAATGTACTTGTGCAATTGCTTATTTATGAATAAATTCCAGAAATAGTACATTAACGGGTTGAACCATCATTGCACAAAGCTCGTTAATTTTAATTTGAGTATTCATTGTTTACCTGTCCCACATGATGCAACACTTAACGTCATCAAGCCTATCTAATCCAAATAACATAGCGTACCTACCGCAAGACGACCAATTCTTTTGATCAGATTTGAGGTTTGCGAGTAATTAAATAACATACTTGTAATTAAATTCTAATGTTTTAATTATGCCAGGAAAGACTTGTAAGGCGGATAATTAATTTGAGTATTGTAGCATTATTGACAGTAAAGTCAAGATAAATCAGTTAGCGATTGTTTTGTTCTTGAATTTGCATGAATGCGAATAAGTTCAAATTACACTATTCAATACCTGGGGACGCTACAATTTCTTTCATAAAATTAAATAAGATATGGTTAGCCAAAATAAAGAAATACAGACACACAACAAATTACCCATAATAGCCTCCACTTAATTAATTGTTGCACTACAAATACGTATGCGATCTGTTAACAGAAGGAAGGTAACTACAAAATAACAAAAATTTAATTTGACATAAGTCAATTAAATAGATTCAGTAGATGTATTTTTAATTTTTAAGATTCGGAGTTTTGGGCATTTGGCGTTTGGGAAATTCGACGTTTTGGTCATTCGGCGCTTTGTTTATTGTCGGCATAGGCGCATTCGGCGAAATGGTCTTCGGCGTTTTGGTCACATTCGGTGTAATGGTCTAATATTGAAATTAGACGAAATGGGCGCAGTCGGCGAAATGGTCATTGGCGTTTTGGACCATTAAAATACAGATGGGAATTCGCCGAAATGTGCTAGACCCGCCACAGCAGGCTTTGACTTTGACATGAACTAAACGAAAACAAATAAATTGCTTGTGAATTAAGTTGTGATAAGTTCTATAACTTGGCATTGCCTTTTATCCAATTAAGTGTGTTCAGTGTTTAATTGGGTTAATATTTTTGAACGAAAAGAAAACCTGATAAATATGATTTTTATTATGAGAGAGTGACAAAAATAGCCAGCAGAATTTATAAGGCAAGTTATCCAAATAAAGCAAGACATCCGAAACAGGAATTATTTGCTAGTCTATCGAGATGTTTTGAACGAATTGGAAACGTTAGAGATGAAAAACATGAAAGGATAAAAGCTGTAATCAATAAAGAAGATAAGTTCCGTGCCATGCCAGCACTGGTTGAAAATTCTGATATTATCAATAACTTAAGTAGTTCATCCAAGAACTCTTGGAAAAGATTGTGGTACAATAAAAATATTTTCTGATGTACCCAGTTCACAAACACGGGTTTACAAGAAAACAATTTCCATTATTTGCGCAACATAATCCGTTTACTAATAACAAATAGCCAGAACAATTGGCCTCTTAACGTATAGGCAGGAATTTTGGACAAATATCTAACAGACACACATTGGCTCCAGTAGTTTCAGCAAGGCGGAGCTCATCCTCATTTTGCCAGAAACGCTAAGGAGTGGTTAAATCAACATTTTCCTGGGTATCTGGCCTGATCAATGCCAGACCTTACACCCCTCGACTTTTATTTATGAAAATATGTAAAGGAAACTGTTTAACAGGAAACTCTGACAACAAAGGAAAACATGTTGAAAACGCGTTGAAAAGTGAAAATTATGAGACACTTTAAACACTTGTTATAATAGCTAGATATAAAGTTCACAGTATGAGTTAATTATATTAAACCTTTATTAGGATCATCGTTTTCAGTTATTAATTAATATTTTGTAAAGAACGATCGAATTCTGCAACAACAATAACAGTAAAAGCAATACTAATGTAGACAATTAGAAAATGTTCACAAAAATTACATTCATGACACATTATTCAAAGAATTTTTATCTTTTGACTCAACACTGAAAGACTATCAAATTTAACATCAGCAAATAAGGTATCGTTGGAAAGCTCTTGAAAAGGTCTATCCAATCAGTGCACTATATACACGATGTTACATTTAAAATTTTCCAGGAAAACTATTCGCATAATGTAATCACCCTGTATTGCATAAAGAAACATGACTAAAGTATTGGGGTTATACCTTAGGACCGAGTGGTCTATTTCACTTCGGGTATCTTCAGAAATTTTAGCTGCTAGTATTGGCCGCTCTTTTCACACCGGTACCCCGTTATCATAACTGTATAAAACTAGTTGCTGTTCATTAGGAACTACCAAACAGGTCCGGACTTTAAAACAGAATAATTTTAAAATAAATAAAATTTCCTTTTTTTAATGCAATAAATACAGTAAGATTAGTTCTTTTAGAGCGTGTAAATAAGCAGTTAATGCTATTTCCCTAACAAACGTAACGAGAGAGAGAGATATATACTGTCTGTGGATCCTACCCACCGCTATTGTACACCGAACGCTGTTGACTCCTAGGAGAATCTTCCAACCCCAACCGCTTGGTGGATGGTGGGTGTTTTAGTATACTTGTAATACCTATTTTCGTTGCGTTATTTCAGCATCCGATTTATTTTAATGTGTTCACATGTAAATGTTTAAGTTAGCGTTAAGTTTGAATATTTAGAGAATGTAAATAATAGGTCTAATATATGTATAAACCCTTTTGAGTTCAGTGTGGATGAACTTGGTAATAAGTGACCAACCCCAACAAACGAACCAATCCCCTTTTTACTGTATCAAAACAGACGTGAGCTTGAACCGTGGCAATTATAGTTAAACTTAAATTATAAAGTAAGCAACAGCATCTTACAACGTATGCTTATTATTTGGTTTAGAATGGTTAGAGGCAATCTTTTCACTTTTTTATGCGCGAAGCACACAAAAGGAAAGATTTAGTGAAAAAAATTCAAAGCTGAGTTTTCAACGGATTTACACGTTTTCAGGGTTTTTGGAAACATCTAGACCATTTTCAATTAGATATGTGTGTGCATGTATGCGCGCACGTGAGTTGAAGCCACGATAACTTAAAAACTACGTAAGTAATTTTTATGGAATTTTATATTTAAAGTTATTTCTGAGATATCTCGAGACTATCAACTTTTGGTTAAAATGTATTCAGAACTAATGGTACTTTATAGAAGGCGCTAAACTACAATTTGTGAATATCTCGACAATCATTAACGTTTATCGTTTACTAAAGACAAGGAAATACTAGAAACGTTTTCCCAATGTGTGTGAAGATAGCCAGGTCATTTGTGTGTAATGTGATTTAAATATGTGTATACTTAGGAGCTAATTATGCGCTATTTTGCGCTGTTAAAATTATATTTTGCGTCCCAATAGCAAATAAGTTGTAACAAAAATTCTATTAACACAGAAGTCGCTGTGAACTTTTCGATAAATGATTTTTTTCTTATCCAGTAATTAGGCGCCAATTAGACAACATTTTGTGCCGCTAAAATAAAATTTTGCGCCGTTATAGGAACGGCTAACTTCACACCCATGAAGTTCTGCATAAATAGATTTTTTCTTCTGCAGTAATTATCATAGCCTTAGGAATAAATTAATCGTTCTTTGTGCGATAATTTAGCACCTATCATGCGCAGTATTGCGCTATTAAAGCTAAATTTTCCGTCCCTATAGGAAACAAGTTATTGTAGAAATGAGATCGACACGGCTTACTTCACAGCCGCAGATTTCTGCATAAATAAATTTTTCTTGGATAGTAATTAAGCGCTAATTATTCGTCGTTTTGCTTCGACAAAATAAAATTTTGCGCCTCCTTAGAAAATAGGTTATTGCAAAAATTACATCAACACGATTATCTTCATAGTCGCAAACTTCTGCATAAATTAATTTTTTATGCAGTAATTAGGCGCCAACTATGCGCCGTTTTGCGTTATTAAAATAAAATTTTGCGCCCCTACAATAAACTAGTTATTGTAAAATTACACCGACACGGCTAACTTCACACAACCATTACCTTCTGCATAAATATATACAGTTTATGCAGTAGTTAGGCGCGAATTATGCAGCGTTAGAATAACATTTTTGCGCTTCTTATAAGAAATAAGTGCAGATTACATTGGCAAGGCTAACTTTACAATCAACTTATGAATAAATCATTTTTGTACGAAAATTAAACGTCCATTATGCGCCGTTAAAATTAAATTTTGTTTGTATATTCATTACAATGCAGTAATTAGACACCAATTATGCGTTGTATTACGCAAGACGACCCATAATTAGCAAGTAATTAACGCGCAAGTAAGTTCACTGTAAAGCTCGCCCCGTCGATATAATTTTCGCAAAATTTTGTTTTAAAGGTGCAACACGACGCCTAATTACTGCATAAAAAATTATTTATACAGACGTCCGCGGTTGTGAATTTGGCCGTGCCGATCTAATTTTTACAATAACTTGTTTCATATAGTGGCGCAAAATTTAACCTTAATGGCGTAAAACTGTGCATTACGGAAGAACCGATTAATTTACTCATAAAGCAATCAAGTTAGCCTCGTCGATTTGCAATAACTTATTTCCTATAGGAGCGCAAAATATTATTCTAGCGGCATAATTCCTGCTTAATTACCGCAAAAGAAAAAAAAATTATTTATGCAGCTGTGAATGTAGCCGTGCCGATCTAATGTTTACAATAATTTGTTTCTTATAGAGAGGTAAAATTTAACTTTAATGGCGCAAAATGGCGCATACTTACTGATTGATTTTGCAAAAGGGCACGGCTGTGATGTAGTCGTGTCAATGCAACTGTACTATAACTTTCTTCCCATAAGGGAGCAAAATTGCATTTTAAAAGCGCTAAAACAGTGCTTAATCACTGCATTAGAAAAAAATTATATTACAATTTATTCATAAGGCTATAAAGTTAGTCTTCTCGATGTAATTTTTGCAATAGCTTACTTCTTACATGAGCGCAAAATTTTATTTTAGCGGCGCATAAGTATTCCAGGAGAAAAAAATGAATTAAGTAGAAGTATACTGCTGTGAAGTTACTTGTGCCCATGTAATTTTTACTACTTGTTTCCTATAGCACACAATTTTATTTTAGCGGCGCAAAACGACGTATAATTGGCGCTTAATTACAGCACAACAAAAAGTTGATTTATACAGAAATTCACGGCTGTGAAGTTATCCCTATCGATCTAATTTTGCAATAACATGATTCGTATACAGGCGCAATGTGGCGCATAATTAATTCGTGCTTAAATACTGCAGAAAAAAACTAATTATGCAGAATTCTGCGGTGGTACATTTATCCGTGTCCATCTAACCTTTACAATGCCTTGTTTCCTATAGGGGCAAAAATGTAACTTTAATTGGCGCAAAATTGCATAACAGGTGTCTAATTATCAGGCAAGAAGCCATCGATTTATTCATAAGACTATGAAGTAAGCTTTCTCGATCTAATTTTAGCAATAATTTATTTCGCATAAGGGCGCAAAATTTTATCTTAACGGCGCAAAAATAGACGTTATTGGTGCTTAATTACTGCATAAGAAAACACTGATTTATGCAGAAGTACACAGCTGTGATGTAATATTTACAATAATTTGTTTTCTATAGGTGCGCGCAATTTTATTTTAGTGCCACAAAACGGCGCATAATTGACGCTTAATTACTGCACAATAAAAAATTGATTTATACAGAAATTCACGGCTGTGAAGTTATCTTTGGCAATAAGTGATTCGTATAGAGGCGCAAAATTTTAGTTTAAGGGTGAACGATTGGTGGTCAATCACACAAGAAAAGATTAATTTATTCATAAAGTATTTTTTCAATAGCTTATTTCCCATAAGAGCACAAAATTTTATTTTAGCGGCGTAATACGGCGCATAATTCGTGCTTAAAATACTGCAGAAGTCTGTCCAGGGCTGTGAGTTTAGCCGTGTCGATCTAATTTTTACAACAGCTTGTTTCCTATAGGGGCGAAAATTTAACTTTAATGGCGCAAAACTGCATATCAGGTTTCTAATTATCACGCAAGAAGAGATTAATTTATTCATAAGCCTATGAAGTTAGCCTTGTCGATCAAATATAGCAATAACTTATTTGCATAAGGCGCAAAATTTTATTTTAACAGCGCAAAATAGACGTAATTGGTGCTTAATTATTGCATAAGAAAACAGTGATTTATGCAGCAGTAAACGGCTGTGAAGTTAGCTGTGCCGAAGTAATTTTTACAATAACTTGTATTCTATAGTTGCGCACAATTTTATTTTAGCGGCACAAAACGGCGCATAATTGAGGCTGCACAAAAAATTCACTTAGGCGTGTCGATTTGATTTTTACAATAACTGCTTTCTTATAGAGCGCAAAATTTAACTTTAATGGAGCATAATTAGTGAAGAAGCAAGATAAAGTAATTTTTCAGTAGTTAATTTCCTATAAGAGAATAAAATTTTATTTTAGCGGCGTAATACGGCGCATAATTCTTGCTTAAAATACTGTAGAAGTCTGCCCAGGGCTGTGAGTTTAGCCGTGTCGATCTAATTTTTACCACAGCTTGTTTCCTATAGGGGCGAAAATTTAACTTTAATGGCGCAAAACTGCATATTAAGTGTCTAATTATCACGCAAGAAGAGATTAATTTATTCATAAGCCTATGAAGTTAGCCTTGTCGATGAAATATAGCAATAACTTACTTGCATAAGGCGCAACATTTTATTTTAACGGCACAAAATAGACGTAATTGGTGCCTAATTACTGCATAAGAAAACATTGATTTATGCAGCAGTAAACGGCTGTGAAGTTAGCTGTGCCGAAGTAATTTTTACTTGTTTTCTATAGGTGCGCACAATTTTATTTTAGCGGCACAAAACGGCGCATAATTGACGCTGCACAAAAAAATTGATTTAGGCGTGTCGATCTGATTTTTACAATAACTTTATTCTTATAGGGCGCAAAATTTAGCTTTAATGGTGCATAATTAGTGGAGAAGACAAAAAATTCACAGCCACGGTTGTGAAGTTAGCCGTAGTACAATAACTTCTTTCTTATAAGGCGCAACATTTTATTTTAACGGCGCCAAATAGCGCATAATTGGTGTCTACTGCATAAGAAAATATTGATTTATGCACAAGGCCATGGCTGTGAAGTTAGTCGTGCCAATGTAACTTTATAATAAAGGTGCAAAATGGAGAGTAACTATACACATGTTTAAATCATATTATTGAAAAATAACCTTACTACCTTCACTCACCTCTGAACCCTACTAAAGATACAGCACTGCTGCTGCCTTAGAATATAGTGAAGGTGAAAATGTTTCCATTTTGGAACAATAGAAAATGTGCATTCGCATACTCTACAAGGCAAAGTTTGACGAAAGTACGACTTTTGACATTTAGGAAACTATTTTTCTTGTAATTAACTTATTTATATTAGAATTTGATTTGAGTTGAAAATATTGTTTCCAGACACTTACGATAGTTGCTGCTGAATATAAGTAACATATATTCAAAATTATGATTCAGTCCATAAATATCCAAGGCAATCAGAATTTAAATTATCTTGAGACAAACTGAAATACTATGTAATGCTGTTGTATGCAGAGTGAAGAAAATAATCCAGTATGATACACACAGTCATTCTTACTCGAATTAACGCACAATTTTATTTTTAAAAATTATAAACCATGAAACATATTGAAAAATGTGTCAAAACATGATTATGTATTTAATATAAATGTTAATAAATAATTGCTGGGCATCCTTCAGTATATCACCATATGATAACATAGGAGCTACTCTTAAAACCGCTTTGGGCATAAGCCTTACAACATGGTTTATCTGCCACTGTGACTACAATGAAAAACTATATATTTTATGTAATACATATATGACTGTGAATCAGACGTACATTACAAACAAGATGTACTGTTTTACTGCATCAATATTCTATTACCTTATTCCGATTATACATACTTCAGTTAGTCATGTACAAGATGTAGTGACTATGAATATGGTATACTTAATATTTAAAATTGGCATTAAACATCCTTTGTCATTTACATACAGTTTATATTGTTCGAGTCAGATAACAAATCAAAAATAGAATATGACAACCATGTAAAAAGGTCAGAAATGCAAGAATTGTGTAAATTCACATCAAGAAATAAAAATTAACCGGGGAACACTCTGGTCAAAATACTTTACAACCATATACTGTCTAACCAGAGCAGCAACACAAATCATACACCCACATTAATAATATAAACAATGGTTTTAGTATTCTGCACAATGAGTATTAATAGTCATTAATTCTGCAGTAATACAAACGAAGAAACATGAACATGTAAGTTCAACGGTTCAACATAAACATGATGTATTACAAATGTTTGATACATTGTAGAGGATAAAGAAATAATTGAAAGTCTACTTACTTGGTTACTTTTGTTTTTTTAATATATTCACATTATAAATTTAGTCATACATTTTGAAGCGTATTAAAGTCAGTCAGCTGATTTAAAAAATCAATAGAAACATTGTCAAATATATACCAATTGCAGTTTTCTTTATATTATTACAGTTTCCTTCTAAAACCTATATTACAGAAAACTGTTTATAAAATTAAAATCTGCTACGTTAAATATTCGTGTGTTTTCGTGAGACGACAAGATGAGTAACAAAAGTGCTATTGAGCGGTAGGTGGCAACACACTCACAAACAATAGCTTTTTTTCATATTAAGACTTAATTAAGAATGAACAACCAAATTATTAATTAAAAGTTAAAAATGAATGTAGATTAAATAGGATATAAAATGTATATATTAATACATATGCAAGACAAAGAATTTCAGCTATTTTTATGCCATTATAGAAGATTGGAGCCGTGGTGGCGGCTACACGGTGAGCCCCATTTGTTAGCGGTCTGTCGCGGTGGGTGGTAATCCTGCCTGTTAACCGCCTTTTGTTTTAACTGTCTTAGCGGTTTGCTACCATCTTTCTACACAAGAGAATTTAAATTTTGTATTTTTTTTTCAATTCCACGCTTACATAATCGATAGATTGGATAACAGCAGACCAACGGGTGATGATAAACGAGTAATAACAATTTACAACACTTGTTTCGTTATCGTTTTTTGTAATACTAAAGAATTAAAAATTCGCGTAACTCTCTCTAGGAAGTGACTAATTCTGTAATCGTGAATATGTAATCGTACCCATTAACCTTTTCAATCATAAAATTCTCTTAAGATGCGAATTGTCACCTTTGACCTTGTTGTCGGTGGAAACTCACGAATGACAACGTGGTGGGTCTATCTAGTCGTTAATCAGAACAATTACTAAAACAATATCTGAGCCGCTTGATTGCTCGTAGCTATTTCTTCAGATCTGTTAATTTACAATTTTTTTCTGGGCTTATTGGCGATGACGCAAATGATTACCGCTTTTTCAATTAACCGACATGAGAACACTTTAATTTGCGTATAGAGATGTGTTTTTTACGCATATCTTCTAATGAATGCTAATAAAAAATTGACACGTTTTGAAATTTTAGGTTTTTGCAATCTGCCAATTCCGAACATCTACCACTATTTCAATTTTAAACTAAGGTTATTAGATGATGCATTTTACAAATTACAGCTCGATAATTACCGTAAAAAGGGTACATTCTATGACAGTTTTTTTTATATAGGTACATTAAAGGTTTAAACATTAGTACTGTATTGGCTTAATTGGAATTTCTTATAAATATTAATAGCCTAGAGCTGTAAATGACATGCGTCAAAAAAGCCGAAAATACATGCATGAAATTTTTCAAAATTTTCTATCAGAACTCACTTCACTTACGGATTTAAACGTTGTATTTTAGGTCTCGGTACGTAATACACTATTTTTTATAAATATATTTAAACTTTTATTAATTAAAAGCGCTTCTACGGACACTTTTTACATTGTTTATTCGATTGTTAACTAAATAAAGCAGATGTAATCGTCATCATTTCCGATGTCATTATAGCCATTAATTCACGGAACATTTTACCAAAATTTTTAGGTTGGTAAAGCTTGATCCAGCCTTACAAAATGTGTCAAAAACAGGATGCGTCCAGTGGAAAACTTTGATGTGAGCAAATTCGCGACCGTATTTTAGGGGGCGTACATGTGCAAGATTATCTTGATTATCTTCCATTTTCGTGTTTTGGGACAAAATTTGGATAAAACCAAAAGAGACTAGATCAAATTTTCACTTTTAAAAGTAAGACATTATTACCAACCGCCACAAAAATTCCTAAATCAACCAAAGTAAATATTTTTGTTTAAAAAAGGCCAAATTAAACTTGAACTCGTGCTTCAAGACTGGTCATAAAACTTGTTTTTTAATGTACTATTTTCTATTGTATTCTGTAATGAGCTCATTATCGTACAGTTTTCAACCATTTACAGTTTCATGAGTTTCGCCGTTTTTAGGTTAGTAGCAATGACTCAAACCTAAATTCACTGCTTTATTTGAATTGTGTGCTAAATTTGTCTTTAATCATATAGGTATCCATTGAAGAAACAAAAGTAAACGATGCCTAATTACATTTGAACAAATCAATTATTATAAACGTGTACAATTCTTTGCTGAATTTATCACTATAACAAGAAAATTGTCATACTCTAGTGAGTTTATTGCTCACAAAGGTGTGTGAAAATAGCAAAGTCTTTCTTGAATAATGTAATTTAGGCGTCCCAATAAGAATATTTATATATATATATATATATATATATATATATATATATATATATATATATATATATATATGATAGAAGTAAAGTTGTAATAATAATACATACATTTAGTACAGTCACACAAATACACATTAGTCTAATAAACAGGTAAATAACAGCACATGTAAATATATCCATTACAGAATTACTAAATATGTGGTGTGAAACAACACATGACCTTCCAACAAACAGAATGGAAATTAAAATAAATGAAATAATTTTAATTATAATTTTTACCTTCCACTTTACACATGCATATGTAGATATGCATGAGACTTTTTTCTTCACTAGCGCTAAATCGACTTTTCAGCTCATTTTGCAACTTTTGGCCAAGTTTCGGCAAGATCGGCCATAATGCCTAGATGTCTGTATGACACTCAATATGTGTGATAGTGCGGATGTATGTTAGTATCCACGATAACTCCAGAGCGAAAATACCTACGTACTTAAAATTATGTATTTCAGCTTGTTTTGAATTGGCTTAGAACTGATTACATTTTGGAAGAAACCCAGTGTTTAGCACACAATATATTAACATATTTAAATTAAATATATCACGCAATACTTATTAATTTGGTTAGACGTATTCATATGATCTTTAGGCTTTTTTACCCCCCAACCTACACGTAGATATGTAGGTATAGAAGGTTATGCAATCGAGGTTTTTCACTATCGCTAAATAGACACATTAGCTCATTTTACAATGTTTGGCCAAGTTTCGCCAATATCGGCCATGAAAACTGGATATGCTTGTGTGTCTGCGTAGGTGTGTGTCTGCGTAGGTGTGTGTGTGAGTGAGTGTGTGAGTGAGTGTGGAGTGTGTGTGTGAGTGTGTGAGTGTGTGAGTGTGTGAGTGTGTGAGGTGTGAGTGTGAGTGTGTGAGTGTGTGAGTGTGTGAGTGTGTGAGTGTGTGAGTGTGTGAGTGTGTCAGTGTGTGAGTGTGTGTGTGAGTGTGTGAGTGTGTGAGTGTGTGAGTGTGTGAGTGTGTGAGTGTGTGAGTGTGTGAGTGTGTGAGTGTGTGAGTGTGAGTGTGAGTGTGAGAGTGTGAGAGTGTGAGAGTGTGAGAGTGTGAGAGTGTGAGAGTGTGAGAGTGTGAGAGTGTGAGAGTGTGAGAGTGTGAGAGTGTGAGAGTGTGAGAGTGTGAGAGTGTGAGAGTGTGAGGGTGTGAGAGTGTGAGATTGTGAGTGTGTGTGTGTGTGAGTGTGTGTGTGAGTGTGAGTGTGTGAGTGTGTGTGTGAGTGTGTGATTGTGTGATTGTGTGATTGCGTGAGTGTGAACGTGTGTGAGTGTATGAGTGTGTGAGTGTGTGAGTGTGATTGTGAGTGTGTGAGTGTATAAATAAGTGGTTATGGTAATCGTATAAAAGTGTTTTAATAATATAATAAAGAAATAAGTGTGAAAATGTTCTCATAAACAAATCGTTAAACTAACTAGAGATACAAACCATTCACCACAAATAATGCCGTTGGCTCAGTTGGTAGTTTAAAGTAGGCCGATTCAATCTTTTGATTTGCTTAATTACCACAAATTGTGCTCGATTATTTCCACTTAACGTAAATATAGTAACTGCCATGTAACACTAATAAAGATGAGCTCGGACGCCAAGTTATTTTTTAATTATGCTCGGAATAACTAAATTCAGGTTGTTTACAATAAAAATTCTACCAAAATGTAAAAAATATACAAACTATGTTGATTAACAGTTAAAATGATAGGGTTAAATAAAATATATATTAAAACTAGTTACAGCATAAAATTACTAATTAATTGTTATAAATATAAATATCTGTACAAAATATAATAAATCTTCTTAAGAACCCCTGGTATTATAAAAAATAAATGCGAAAATGCAAACCAAGGTGATGTAATCCTTGTATCAACGTTGCGCAATATCTCGAAATAATACTTTACGTTGTAAACCACACCCAAAATGGAATTTTCCTTCTTATAAATCTATCTTCATGAAATTGAATAATCCGTTTATTGCATTTTCTCGAAATTCAGATAAAAATTGGGATCCACATTTAGATCAGCATTAAAAGCAAAATTGCAATCATAAAATGAAAGCGTACGTAAAAGTAAAATTAAATGCGTACTTAAAATGTAATTAAAATAGAAAAGTAAGAGTAAAAAGTGCCTGCAAAGAGCAAATGTTTTAATTTTTAATATAACGAGTTAAATCATCTTACCATTAAATCAATGGTACTTTTCACAAAATTTAGGTGGAAACCCAAAAATATGGCTTCCTGCATCTAACAGCGTACCACAAAAAGTGAACAAAATGGACGCTCCGAATATCTGGTGATATAGCCGTGCGCGAAAAATTTGCGCAAAGAATTAAGTCAACGATGACGCGTTGCCCGAAAATATTGAGCTGAAAAAAATAATTTAAAGAAGTGGGAGTATAAACCCTTAAGAAAATATGCAACTTAAGTTACACCAAAATGCAAATTAAGTTGCCTACCTCATACTTACAAATTATGAATAAATAAAATTTTTCTTATATTTACAACTAAATGAACGAAGAACCTATATTACGGTGTATTTTAATACAACTCAAAATGGGTTGTTACAAGTGTGTGTGTGTGAGTGTGTGAGTGTGTGAGTGTGTGAGTGTGTGAGTGTGTGAGTGTGTGAGTGTGTGAGTGTGTGAGTGTGTGAGTGTGTGACTGTGTGAGTGTGTGAGTGTGTGAGTGTGAGTGTGTGTGTGAGTGTGGTGTGTGAGTGTGTGAGTGTGTGAGTGTGTGTGAGTGTGTGTGTGAGTGTGTGAGTGTGTGAGTGATGTGGTGAGTGAGTGTGTGAGGTGTGGTGTGAGTGTGTGAGTGTGTGAGTGTGTGTGTGAGTGTGTGGTGTGAGTGTGTGAGTGTGAGTGTGGTGTGTGAGTGAGTGTGTGAGTGTGTGATGTGGTGTGAGTGTGAGTGTGAGTGTGTGAGTGTGTGAGTGTGTGAGTGTGTGAGTTTGTGAGTGTGTGAGTGTGTGAGTGTGAGTTTGTGAGTGTGTGAGTGTGAGTGGGAGTTTGTGAGTGTGAGTGTGAGTGTGAGTGAGTGTGTGAGTGTGTGAGTGTGTGAGTTGTGAGTTGTGTGAGTTGTGAGTGTGTGAGTGTGAGTGTGTGAGTGTTGTGAGTGTGAGTGTGTGAGTGTGTAGTGTGTGAGTGTGTGAGTGTGAGTGTGAGTGTGTGAGTGTGTGAGGTGAGTGTGTGAGTGTGTGAGTGTGAGTGTGAGTGTGTGAGGAGTGTGAGTGTGTGAGGTGAGTGTGTGGTGTGAGTGAGTGTGAGTGTGTGAGTGTGGTGTGTGAGTGTGTGTGGTGTGTGAGTGTGAGTGTGTGAGTGTGAGTGTGAGTGTGAGTGTGAGTGTGTGAGTGTGTGTGTGAGTGTGTGAGTGTGTGAGTGTGTGAGTGTGAGTGTGTGAGTGTGTGAGTGTGTGAGTGTGTGAGTGTGTGAGTGTAGTGTGTGAGTGTGAGTGTGTGTGAGTGTGTGAGTGTGTGAGTGTGTGAGTGTGTGAGTGTGTGAGTGTGTGAGTGTGTGGGTGTGTGTGTGTGAGTGTGAGTGTGTGAGTGTGTGAGTGTGTGAGTGTGTGAGTGTGAGTGTGTGAGTGTGTGAGTGTGAGTGTGAGTGTGTGAGTGTGTGAGGTGTGTGAGTGTGTGAGTGTGTGAGTGTGTGAGTGTGTGTGAGTGTGTGAGTGTGTGAGTGAGTGAGTGTGAGTGTGGTGTGTGGTGAGTGTGAGTGGAGGTGTGTGTGAGTGTGTGAGTGATTGTGTGAGTGTGTGGTGAGTGTGTGAGTGTGTGAGTGTGGTGTGAGTGTGTGGGTGTGTGGTGTGTGGGTGTGTGGTGTGTGGTGTGTGAGTGTGTGATGTGTGAGGTGTGAGTGTGTGAGTGTGTGTAGTGTGAGTGTGTGAGTGTGTGAGTGTGTGAGTGTGTGAGTGTGTGAGTGTGTGAGTGTGTGAGTGTGTGAGTTTGTGAGTTTGTGAGTTTGTGAGTGTGTGAGTGTGTGAGTGTGTGAGTGTGAGTGTGAGTGTTTGAGTGAGTGATGTGGTGAGTGTGTGTGAGTGTGTGAGTGTGTGAGTGTGTGAGTAGTGTGAGTTTGTGAGTGTGTGAGTGTGTGAGTGTGTGAGTGTGTGAGTGTGAGTGGAGTGTGTGAGTGTGTGAGTGTGTGAGTGTGTGAGTGTGAGTGAGTGTGAGTGTGATGTGTGTGTGAGTGTGTGAGTGTGTGAGTGTGTGAGTGTGTGAGTGTGTGAGTGTGTGAGTGTGTGAGTGTGTGAGTGTGTGAGTGTGTGAGTGTGTGAGTGTGAGTGTGTGAGTGTGTGAGTGTGTGTGTGAGTGTGTGTGGAGTGTGTGAGTGTGTGAGTGTGTGAGTGTGTGAGTGTGTGAGTGTGTGAGTGTGTGAGTGTGTGAGTGTGTGTGTGAGTGTGTGATGTGTGTGAGTGTGTGAGTGTGTGTGTGTGAGTGTGTGAGTGTTGAGTGTGTGTGTGTGTGTGTGTGTGTGTGTGTGTGTGTGTGTGAGTGTGTGAGTGTGTGAGTGTGTGAGTGTGAGTGTGAGTGTGTGGGTGTGTGTGTGAGTGTGTGTGTGTGAGTGTGTGAGTGTGTGAGTGTGTAGGCGTGAGTGTGTGTGTAAGGGTGTGTGCGCGTGGGTCTGTGCGTGAGTGTGTGCGTGCGCTTGTGGATGTGTGGTAGTATCCACGATAACTCCAAAAGGAAAACACCTACGTACTCAAAATTTGGTATTTAAGCTTGTTATGTAAAATAGTATTTCCTATGTCAAATAAACAATTGCAAATGGAATAATTATTGTGTTATTGAATACTCAACTTAGGACCTACTGCCAAGAAATTAGTTACTTCCTGAGGTAATTGTTCTGAGCTAGTGTTCATAACCCAATTGTTCTTAACTGGTACCTTATGACCACTACACAATAATTTTGCCGTTTGAAATTATTTATCTGAAATAGAAAATATAATTACA
The DNA here is from genome assembly GCA_036346205.1 of Vesta saturnalis. Classification (NCBI taxonomy): domain Eukaryota; kingdom Metazoa; phylum Arthropoda; class Insecta; order Coleoptera; family Lampyridae; genus Vesta; species Vesta saturnalis. The sequence continues at coordinate 1,253,601 of JARFJB010001532.1, forward strand.
TTTGTAGCTAAAAATACTCATAAACATGTAAGTGTAAGGATCATTAATGTCGTTACCAATCATAATTTAATTAACCCTACATTTAAAGATAATAATGACTTCACTAATGACAAATTACAATTAACTGTGTCCAAATCCTTTCATAAATCCATTTAAAAGAATAGAGATATTCTGGTTTTGAAAGCTGATAAAGGCAGCACCACGGTTGTAGTGGACAAGGCTGAATACAATAATGAAATAAATTAATAACAATTATTTCTGACCCTATAAATTATGAGTTACTGCCAATAGACCCTACACTACGTTACTCATAACGTTGCATTTTATTGATTGATAAACTAGTACGATTAAATTATATCACTTCTAAAATAACCAAAAAATCCACTTCCGCCTACAATATTTTGTAATGTGAAAATACACTAAGACAACAACCCTTTACGACATATAGTTGATGCTCAGTTCTCTCTCCAGGCATCTAGAGACTTTCATTACTAATATCTTAAATCCTATAATACAGATAACCCATACTTTGCCACTTCTACTTTTAAATTAGTGGAACAACTCATACATTTTGAAGTTATAAGTTTAGATGTTGTAAGTCTGCTTAATGATATTCTTTGGACTCGGATACAAGAGGCCATAGAGGTTAGATGGGATTCTATTTCACAACATACTGCCGTTGATTTAGAATTGTTTATAGAAATCATGAAACCCATATTTGATTCCACCTACTTTACAAATCATTAGCCTTATTATCAGTCAATTTGTTAGTATTATATACTTTTTACAGTTGAGGTAGAGAACGTTAAAAAAGCGGTGCCCTTTCTGGATATCCTACTTGTTAGGTGACGGTCAAAATGATGTGTTTCATGATACGAGAGTGAAATAAGGTAAAATATGCCAAAAATAAATGAAATATAAAATAATTGTTGTATTAAAACCTTTATATATTTCCCAATCTATGTGGTTTCAAGTATTCAAATTATTTACAATCGTCTAACTTAATACAAGTACGATCAGTCTTATGCCTGTAGTATCCAGTTTTACACTTACAAGCCATGTGAGGAGCGGTTGCACATGGGAAATTAATAACGGGATATTCACATGAAGGTTCACATCCTATAGTTTGAACATATTCTTCATTATCACCGCATTCTGAAAAGTAAATAGTAAACACAAAATATTATACCCATAAATTCCTACATTAGCCATATATTTTATATTTAACATTTGCATTACAATTTCTACTAAACTTGCAAAGGAAAATAGTTGCAAAATACTCTAAGTGAATTTTAAAAAAGAAACTTTCTCAAATTTACTTAACACACTAAAAAAACTTACGATTAGCAAAAGATGCTTGAACTAAGCAAAGCGCAACGAAGACAACAGCAATATAAGCCATTTTTAGACTATTTAACTTTGGTATCACACAAACCACTTTTATAGGCAACCGAATTACTAAATAATTATAATGAAATTATAAAGTCCATTACTTATCGGCTTCATTAAATAAAGCATTAAGAAAATTATAATTAAATTATTTACAGTAAACAGGAATTCAATGATTATCTTTTATTCCGATTGTTGTTACTAAGTTATAAAGAAAAAGCGTTTTAAGTTACTTCCATATTGTCTTATTTGTATTAGAAAACTTCCTTTTTTCTTGAAATTCAATTTCTTAATTTTTCACAAAGTTACAAAATTTTCAGATTTTTCATTACACCCTAAAAATTATTGTTATTATTACTCTAGCTAGTTATTTCTAGTGTAGAAGCTTAAATGTGTGTAATTTGTGCTTTTAGAATGTGTATTACTATGAAAAGAACATCCGTTAGTACCATCACAGATTCAATGCCTTTTAATGATTAAAACAAAACAACAATATTTTGTAATCTGGTGTTTATAGATTAAACAGTTCAATTTGTAACACTTTCTAAATAGGTCAAACGATAAAAAAATTTAATATTAGGTACAAAAACACATTTGTTTATATACAAACAATTGAGCAAACCAAGTACACTAAACACTTGAATGAATAATATTTCCATCAATTCCAAATAGCAATATTAAAACTTTAAACTTTTCTGCCAGTAAAACAAAATTAGATGTTTTGGAAGGTTTTGAAATTTATAAATATAGAAACGTGCAAGGAATACCTTTATAATAAACGAGGATGTTGATTCTTGGATTCACCATCGCTTAAAGTTTTCAATGAATACATAAATTAGATCTTTAACATGTTATATGTGTCCAGGTCTGACGTGAATGCTTCATTAGTTGCATAAAGTGTATTTTTCAACATTTCCCTGACATTACATGTGATTAAATTTTGTTTTCTGATTGTGAAACATGTTTAACCTGCTTCGTATAGAGGGTGTCCTGAAACGTTTATTAACAATAATTTACAAATTTTAGAGTTTCAGTAACAAGTAAGGTATGTATTTTATGGAATTAGTGAGAATTAAAATAATTACCTTATAAAAGTTAAAGATTCATTATGATTTGAGAAAGTTACACTATTTCGTTGACCAAAGACGAAGTTTATGTCTCTTATAAGGATTTGCCATAGATTGATGTTTAATACTAGTTAGGGTAATAGTTCGAAATGTAATTTAGGTTGGCAATTCTGCATTCCTACATTCGTAGAAACCACCCTAACAGTAGCACCAACCTAATTATGGCGACCTGCTTTTTTTAAACGTTTTATCAAAATTTTATTTTATTTTACTAAAGCAGCACAAAAAGCGTGTATTGTTAAAGCTAAAAACTATAGCTTCATTTACTTTCACGCCGCATCCGGTCTGCAGCGTTAACGGTCGTCATGATTTAACCCATTATTCGCCCTTGTAATATATATTTCTACCTAAACAGGTATAGTAAGGTACATGTACCAAATACGGTCACCCTAAGGATTTGATATTTTTTTTCTCATTCAATCTGAAAATGCAGAACTGAAACTTGGTTTACTTTAGGATATGTGTCAATTGCTATCTTAGCCCTACAGACATACAATATTATTTTCATCCAAAAAAATCAATATAGTGTTCAGTGGCAAGACCACTGAACACTATACTGATTTTTGTGATGCTCATAATGAGCCGACTGCTGTAAAATTAAAAATGGGCTGTATAAATAGAGGGAAACAAATATTTATTCTTTAAAACAAGTTAATGTAAGAGAAATTATGGTACAATAAACATACATAAATAACTCCGGCATTGAGAAAGGTGACATCAATTCGGACACATAAATCACTAATTATCGGCTTTTATAAGACCAACAGATTCATCATGAACATAAGTCGCACATACCACACATTACCAAGATTCCATCTCCGTCCTGCTCTTGCCATCTGCACTTGCTTCAGCTTTTCTTGGTTTGGTGCTCATTTTCTTAGACACTGGTAAAGAATTACACTTCGCCTTTGGTCAAAATAGGTCTTCAGTTACAATTTAGACAGATGAATTTATTTCTTTGCAACTTGACTTCGATGACGTCTTGATTTCTTGTGTTGGAAATAATTCTGTGAAGCTAATATCATTTCCTGTTTCTCAGGTGAAGAATTTTGCACATGCTCAGGTAAATTCTGTATTTTATTTGAACCTGATCATTGAGGGGAGGTTTTCCGACGGTTTAGCCGAGAAGGAGATACTGGTGAAATTGCTGCTAGTCTCTTCGACAAGACTGCGCGCGGCCATCTGTAAAAATCTGACCAGTTAGATTCAAAATGATTTCCAGATTTACGATCTTGTTCGATAACAACGGGATTTGTTACTTCGGCCAAAGTTTATAGCGTTCTTTCCGTCAGGCTCCTGCACACCTCATTCCAATAGTGTTCATATGCTCAAAGAACACTCTTTTCAGGTGGCTGAAGTTGATGGAAAGTGTTTGAGAAACAGCGGAAGTGCACTATCTGATGATCTTCAGCTTCATCCACCATATTAGCGCCCAGATGTGAACATGCACCGTCAAATATTAGTGATATGAGTTACTTTTTTTGGTAACCATTTATGTTGATGTGTCAGGCGGCATAGAATAGGCCCATTCTGCTTTTTGCCTTTTGACTTTAAACACGATCATAGAAGGACTACACTGACCCGAATCATTTTCACAGGCTACTACAGTGGCACTTTCAGCGTGCTCTGGTGCTATGTGCTCCTATTTGCTGTTTTTCAACAAAGAACGTGCTGTTGGCGGTGGAGAGTCAGCCGGCAGCCTTTTTCTTCCATGTTATAGATCAGCTAGGGCTCATTGATAAAACTCAAATCTTTAAAACTTGTTTGAATTTTTCAAAACATTCGTTTACAATATGCCTATTTAATTTTCATGCCCTTGCAGGATTTAACATCCGCGCTACTTCAGAATGTAGATTATAAACTAGTGCTCCTACGGCCCAGCTCTGTGGGGAAAAGGGATGTTTTAAACCATTCACCGCGACAAACGTGAACTTTAGGATTTAAAGGCACTTCAACCTCTGCTAATCGGAATATCCATTTTCACTCTCTTCCTGGGCAACATTTAAAAGAGAGTGAGTTCCTAATTTCTTTTTGTGGACTGCCAGTTGTAATGCATACTTTTTCGATACTCAAAAACAGATTGTCCGTTATTAACTTCTTCTTCAGCCTACTGAGCTCGTTTTATTATAATTAACTTAGAATTTTTTGCGGAACCCATGAATAGAAGCACGGGCTCCAAATAAGACGACTCATCCTTGCCAACTCACACAATTATCATGTGACATTATTCGGAACAAAGTATCTTTGTACAAGAATGCTTTTAACATCAAAAGGATGCAAAATAAGGTCAAATTCCCATGCCTGGTTAATTCTGCGGCTATCAAGGAGCAATTTATAACGCCCAACGAACGAAACACATAAAAGGAGGTGGGCCATTTAGCGGTTGAGAATAAAAGTTCAAATTGCTCTCAAAACTATTGCTGCAGATACCCTTTGTCCGAATTGGTAAAATTAAAGTTTGGGGTTGTACACTGGCTAAAAAACAGCATTAGCCTCATTAGAAACGTAGCCCTATTTCGTACCATGTGCCTTATACTACGAACCAAGTGAGAACAGAAAAGCTTTTGATTGGGTCCGTAAGCTTGTAACGAATATTTTATGTCTTCGTTCATTTAGTTGTAAATAAAAAAAAAGTTTTTAATTATTAATGAATTATAAGGTATGTGGTAGGCAACTTAATCTGCATTTTGGTGTAACTTAAGTGCATACCTTTTTAGGGGTTTATGCTTCTATATCTTTGACTTAATTTTTAGCGCACATTTTTTTCGCGCACCGCTATATCACCTAACATCCTAAGCATTTTCTTTATGTATTATGTTTATACAGGAAGCCATTTTTGGGTTTCCACCTAAATTTTGTGAAAAGTGCCATTGATTTAATGGTAAGATAATTTAACTGGTATTATGTTAAAATCTAAAAAATTTGCTCATTGCAAGCACTCTCAATTGCACTTTTAAATCTATTTTAATTACCTTTTAATTAGACGTTTAATTCTATTTTTACGTACGCTTTCATTTTATGATTGCGTTTTGCATTTAATGCAGTCCTAATTTTTGATCCCATTATTTATTTGAACTTTCGAGAGAATGCAATAAACATTGGATTATTAAAATTTCATGAAGATAAATTTGTTAGAAGTAAAACTCAACTTTGGTATGGTTTACAACGTACAGCATTGTTATTACAAGATATTGCGCAATATTGGTGCAAAGATTACATCACCTTTGGTTTACATTTCCGTAGTCGTTTAGATACCAGATGTTATCAAAAAGTTATGTACAAAAATTGTTCGAACATGTATTTATATCCATAATTTAGTAATTTAATGTTATTACAACTAGTTTTTAAGTTATATTTTATATAATTCTAAATTTAAATATTTTTTATTTTGACATTGTGGTGAATTTTTTTACTGCATACTCGGTTTATTTATTCCGAGCATAATCAAAAAATAACTTGGCGTCCGAGATAATTTTTATTATTGTTACATTGCAATTACAATATTGATGTTAAGTGGAAATAACCAAGTAGAAATTTGTGGTAATTAAGAAAATCACAAAGGTTGAACCGGTCTACTCTAATTTACCGACTGAGTCAACGGCATTATCTTTTATTGAGTGTTTTGGATCTCTGGTTATTTTAACGATTTGTTTTGAGAACATTTACACCCATTTATTTATTAAATTATTTACACCTGGTGCTTTTAAACCGATATATTATACCTATTATATTATTATCATATTATAAGCTGCCATTTGAACGTTTAAAATTTTTTTGCCAAAATGAAATTTCGGAAATTGAAAAATATTGAATTTGAAGAAAGAGTATTCAGAATTATTTTACGTAAATGGTATCACACGGTTAACCAAGCTAAAGTAGGTGTAGTATAATCTCAAGACTTAAGTAGTGCATGTAAACTGTTGCCATATTTGCATTTATGATTTGTTGCTATCGAGGGAAATGTCAGGAATGTACATAAGGTAAGTGCAAATAATATCGCCATGTTAAGCTTTTAATTGCTTTTTATGGAAGGCGAAATACTTTTAAGACAAAATATATATGGGACATATTGTCCCAGTCATATACAAACAGTGCAAATTGATTTCGTGCCACCTCAATTAGCCAGAGTGAAGTCCTTAATTTTTTTTTTAATTTTGCTAATTGGCGATACTATCACCAGGGCCTGATAATATCACCCTTTTTTAAGTTTTATTTTGTTTACATACATTTTCAATGTTGTAAAAAAAACTTGATTTTGGTAAAAACTGTTTATTAAGGTCATAAAAACAAATACAAAATTCAGGAACAATATCCATTTTATCTTGCTTTGTCAAGCCGAGGCAGTCATCGTGCAAATAAGATTTGCGCCTGATTGTTTTGGAATCTTTTTCTTGGGCGTATTTTTATTTGAAGTGGTGGACATTGCCTTAGAAGTTTTACCTTTGCCTGTAGGGTTATTAAAAAAGTCTTTCGTAACAATTTGTGTTCTACTGTTTATTGCAGGTTTTTGTCATCCTTTATTGAATTTTTGTGCCATTGGTGGTGTATTGAGCATATCGGTAAAAGAAATATTGTTCTCGTCACCGCTCTCGGAGGTGTCACTGCTTTCTTCTTCAGAACCATCACTGTTACTAGAAGTGTGTAATTGACGTCTGATAGTATTTCTGTAAGGATTGGACTTATTCTTAATTGTTGCGTTGGCAATATTTAAAGGATCTGGAGGAGGTTGAGCGGGCCGTTCTACTGGACCTGGAAACGTATCTCTATTTTCAGCAGGTCGTTCTATTGGATTTTTACTAACGCTGCTTGGTACAAATGCTTCAACTGGTAAGGTATGTGGGTTCAAAAGAGTGAAAGACTGCCTTGTCCATTGATTGGAGCTTGTGAGTCGTATTGATTGGTAAGCGGTATAAGGTGATTCCTTCCTTGATAATAACAATTGAGTGATCTAAATGACATTTAACAACATCGAAAATTAAGGGACATGGTCCAGGTGATTTGTATTTTGCTAAATGTTGAAGCCATGAGTGGAAAGTTTCAATAGTCATACTGCCTTTAGGTGTCATTAATCCCATGCTTCCTGGTGGTAAGGAATCGGTCCATTCTCGTTCCATCCGTTTCCCTTGAATAAGATTAACGGAGGTACTGCACAACCCATAGTGTTCCCACATCAGACTATTGTGACGTTTCGACTATGTTCATTTACTACCAGATGAACTCGTTTGGCACCCTTCTTTGCAAGAACCTGTTGTTGGTGGTAATATTATCCATCAATTGTAGAAACAGCACACACGTTATTCATACAAAAATTTTTCATGTGTTGTTTGTCAATTAAAATGAAGTGCAGCAATATCGTCACTGGCGATATTGTCACACGTTGAAGATGGCGATATTGCTAACAACTAGTTCAATCCAATCTTTATTTTTTACTAAAGAACTTACTCACTTTCAATTTCAAGCAAAGTTTTCCATGAAACAGAACAAAATATAAGGTATACTAAAGTTGAATCTGAAATTGCGTCATCTATCAGGACTATTTGAAACTAAAACATATTTCCTTCTTTAGGGCGAAAGTTACAACTTCTTGTCCTTATAACTATTATATAGTTGTAATTTCCAAGTTCTTCGATATTTTAATGAGACGAATTATACCTATTACAATAGGATTGTGAACAAAATATTTAATTTTTCAAAAATATATAACTACTTATACATAGCAAAGCAATCGGTTTGTTGCAGACAGTGCCAAACTTGTGCGAATGATTGCAGGGTAGTACTAGTTATCCCTGGGAGGATGTAACTCCGAATAATTGGACGGAGTGTAAGAGTAAGTTTTTTATTTGGCCGCTACCGATTAGTTAAGAAAAGGAACCCATCTGAGAATCTATAAAAAGAGGAAACTGAAAAAGAACAATGATTAACAGAGAAAATATAGACAAATACACAAAAGAAAACAGTAAGAAAATTGCACAAATAGTTGATAAGACATAAACATTTTTATTTTTATATTCAGTTGACTACCTGTTTGGGAACCTCCCATTTATGTCGTTATCAGTATCAGACATTTATATTTTATGCAAAATGGATGTTCCACTTTTTTGTGAAATAAAAAACTCAACGTCTAATTTTTAAATAATATTCATTGGATTTTATCTCTATAAATTTGATTGAAATGTGACAGATATTGGTGAAGTAACGTGAAGGTAGATGGCGCTACCGGCGGCGGCAAATGTATCAAAATTCTGTTTATGGAAGATAATCACTCAAAACAAAAACGTTACACTTGCCTAAAACGAACAGCGAAATTGTATTGAATATCGTTACTTGCTTATGACTAAAAACGTTGTTTGGAAAATTTTGAAATTGTATTTATTAAAACAATGATAGCCCATAAACGTGTCACACAATGTTGATTATTGGTCTAGGTCAAATTACATTTGTACTAGGACCAAAAGTGAATTATTTCTTGTACAGTTGTCATGGAGACACCGAAGAATACCTAAATCAGCCATCTTTGGTAAGAAGTACTATCTCAATATAGCGTCTTATTAGGGAAGTTGGAGAAAAACAAGTTTGTTTATTAACGTAATACAACTTACTAAATCAAAGAAACGTTAATAAAATAAACAAAATAGTTATCTGTTTCATTAAAACAAAAATGTAAATATTCTAGGCAAGGAAGCGATGCGGAGTTCAGAAATCGTGCGAGTCCCGAAAAAGCATTTTTTGTACGAATAAAACATAAAGTTTGTTCTCCAGCCACTTTTAGCTTTACATGCAGTTCATTACTTGTTTGGGAGCCCTCATTTAAGCCGATATCACTATCATACATTTCTGTTTTATACAAAATGGGTATTACAGTATTTTTCAGTGAAATAGAAAACATTGGATTTTAGCTCTATAAATTTGATTTAAATGTGACAGATATTGGTGAAATAACGTGTAGATGGCACCAACGGCGACGGTAAATGTCGATTAAAATTCTGTTCATGGAGCATAACCACTCAAAGCATTTAAATAACCCCACACGAAAATAAAAAGCGAAGGAGTTATGAGAGGTATTGCTGTGAGTCCTACACATCCTATAAGCCATAATTCTGGTAAATGTAGGTTAATATTATGCTCTTAAGAGCTTGATTAAATTGAGGATGACATTTCACATTGGTAAGAATAGTAGTGCCATATTTTGCTCACAGTTGAATGAACTTTTCGACACGAAATTGTATGGTATTATCACTAATAGTATATTTTGGGGTACTAAGTAGTAGGAGGACATTGTCAAACGACAAACAGACGTAGAAGCAGCAGCACGAAGAAAAGCATGAGAATAACCTATAGAGGCTATAGGAAAAACACTGACAACGTCAATGCACAAAATGTGCCAAGGTTGAGTGAGTTAGGCTCTTAGAGCTGGAAGGCCGGGACGAGTAAGTTGTTCAACTTTGTGTGACATTTGCTCGTAAAGTTTTTGTTACACCACAGAGACCAAAAATAGGAGGTCGTAGTGCTCAAACGTTACTTGACGACGCCAACCATCAGGAAAGGATTCAAAGATAGAATAAATAATCGTACGCTTATACAAAATACTATCTATGGACACAACAGGAAGGAAGTTTTTAGGAGAAAAGGAGACACGACGAAGAAGATTTAAGTGCCCTGGATCCTTAACCGAACGAGCGGTAAGAAAGGTAGTAACAGTTTTGGTTTTGTCGACCTGAGGGATAGATCTAGATAGACGACCCGACACATCCTTTTTCCTTTACCATGTGGTGGTAAGGTTATACTGTTGGACTCGTATGGTCCAACGATCCAATCGACCAGAAAGTCTTGAAACTAAGTCAGTGATATAAGATAGTAATGGTCGGCAATGACCGTAAAAAGAGGACTGTAAGATATTGACCAAACTCAATGGTCAACAAGATAGCGAGGCACACTTTCTTTGTAGTAGAATAGTTACGTTTAGCCTTTCACAATGACCCACAAATGTTGGATCAAGCAACACCTATGTTCTGCGCATTTGTTTAGATGAGAAAATAATAAGTAGATTCAAGACAAAACAAAATGGGCGAAGAAAATAAATCTTATTTTAGTGAGTTAAGGCAGAATCACATTCAGGAGACTAAAAAAGGGAGTTTTTTAGTAAAAAATTCGGTACAAAACGTCGACGCTCACAACACGACGAATACCAGCAACGTTATTGGGGGTACGAATAGAAGCCATAGCAGTAGCAATTTTATCACTATCGACTAGAAAACCAGCATTATTTACTTCACAAACAGGATAGGTATAGATTACAATATCGTCTGCATAAGCAAATTAATAGGGTTCTACATCAGCACCTAAAACACACTTAATTAATCGTTGAAGTGATACTGGAGTATTGTGCAGTCCATAAAGACATATGCCTGAATTGCAATAATCTCGGACTAGCAGTTAGAGAGTTAGAGTAAGCAGAAAGTGGGACCTATCAATAAGCGGGAGTATCTAAGCTGGATATGTAGCGAGCGTCACAAAATAGGACAGATGACCTTCACGATCACAGCATTGACCTTTTGAAAGTTAACGCAAAATCGATAAAAAACGTCCTTGTCTTCTCATAACAATTGGGCCGGACCAAGAACTGGCCGAAGGTTCACCACACCTAGTCCTAACAGTTATGTGCTTAAACGTCAGAAGGAGAGGATAATAGCGTTACTTAATCGACTCAACTAAAGTTTCAATTTGATGGTTGACGAAGAAAGTGCAACCCGATTCCAAAGGACACAGCAAGAAAATTATCTACCATGGGGTTTAGTAAAGCTTGTTTATAAGGAGAAAGAACGGAGTAAGAAGTGCTCAGAGTACATGATGGCTTCCGGCAAATATTCATTACTAAACATCTTATTGTCAAAGTCTGTGGCCTCGTTACTTAATCGCCAAAAAGGCATTGTCAAGAATTAATTGTTCAGCTACTTGAGGAATGACAATTACATCAACAATGCGATCTAATAAACAGGAAATATGAGCTAGAATAGTGCATGCATTCGTCAAGATACAAAAGGAAAACGAGAAACTCACAGATAAAGTTATCCTAAAACGTTGTAAAAGATTTCAAACGGAAAATTCCAATGTTGTAAACGAAACTAAAGCACCTAGCAAACGAATGATCAAGGGCACTTGCATTAAGATAAAGACGGTCATCCCCGCGAGCACGAACAAAAAATCAAAGAAAAAACATTGTTTGTTGGTAATGCCATAGTTTAAAGAACCCAGCTAAAGTTTTCCTGTTTTTGCACACCAAAGATGTCACTCAAAGTTTTCCACAGCCGTAACAGTGACCATCACTGGAGCAACTTCAACAACACACCGGAGAGGAAAAAGAAGGAGTAAGCAATAAAGTGATTAGGTAGGTAGATGTGTTAGGGGAGCAAACATAAACAAGGCTGTGCTCAAGAAACTTGAAGGTTTGATGCGAAGGAGGAGGTTTAAAGTTATCAATACAATATTTGTGGTGGGCAAAATAAACTCAATGGCTCACCTAAATCAAATCAGAAATAGAGTGTTGGGCTATAAGTGATAACATCTAATTAATCGCACGCAGACTAGTCGAAGATGACAAATATGAGCCTTTTTCTTCTCGGGCTCCACAGATCTTTTGAGCTGAAAAAGGACAACAGAGGGGATAGCTAAAAGAGAGCAATGATTCACATAAGAAATATAGACAAATACACAAATCAAACAAAACAATGAGGGTATTCACCAAAATGCGTTTGTTTTTATTAACACAACAAACCTCCTGTACTCTATTCCATACGTAATTACGGCTAGGATAGGGCTGTGTAATCGTTATGAGAGATTTTCTATCGAAGTTGCCAGTTCTCGGCAACAACCGATGTTCTAAGTTTATGTATTTTAATCAAATCGAAGGTTTCCAACAAGTTCCTCAGCCAGTGGTCGATGCCCAAGTTTATAAGATATCTACTTACAATAAACAGAAAATTGTTCGGAATAGTATTGCCGCAATTATATTTAAAAAATACCTCATGCCTATTTTCTTATTTAGTTAATAAAATTAGTGTTCGAAATGAGTGGCGTTTCGGAGAAAACAATTTACAGAGTGCGCCATGAATATATTTCACCTGCTGGACTGCAACAACCACGGGATAGGCCTAATCATTGTCAAATTCGTTCATCTCGGGAAAATACTTACGATGAAGGCGCTAGAAGCTATGTCCGTAGGAAAGTGCATCAGTTATTTCGGGAAAATACATCACCGATTCTGAATTCCATATTGACTGTGGTAAATAATGATGACAATTTTCCTGATTTTGCTCGGACTTCAATATATCGCTTGTCACCCGGTATGGGTTTTGAATATGTGAAGCGTGACAGAAAAGCGGTATTAATTGAAAAGCCGGAAATAAATTCATTACGCCATCGTTATTTACGCTCGATTCGTCGGTACCGCAAAGATTACAATATAGAGTACTTAGATGAATCTGGAGTAAATATAGGTCACAGTTTGTCGAAAGAATGGGTTTATAAATCCATAAAATCTAGCCTCGATGCCTTTACCTGCGGCTCAACACTATGTTTAAAAGCTCCTTCAGCTCATGGACCTCGTTTTGTTCTATTAGACGCAGAATTGCGAAAATGGCTTTATTGATGGAGCAGAACTAACTTTTCTGGCAAAGAAAAACACTCATGACTTTCATGATGAAATGGATGGAGTTAATTTTGAAAACTGGTTTGAAAATCATCTCGTTCCTAACCTGCCAGAAAAACACTTGTAATGGACAATGATTCTTACAGCGCAGCTAATGAAGAAGAAATCCAGGCATGGCTTCGATCTAAAGGTATATATTTTGAAGAAAATTATCTAAAAGTATTATTGTTAGAAGTCGTTAATGTATACAAGCCAAATTAAATAATTATGTAATAGAGGATATTGAAAAACGACACAATGTTAAAATTTTGCGGCTTCCACCCTATCACTGTGAACCCAGAAATGGTGTGGATTGAAGTAAAAAGATATGTAGCCAGGCACAACAAAACATTTAAACAAGACGAAGTAAGAAATTTAATTAAAGAAGCATATTTAAGGGTTACACCAGAAAAAAATTATGTAAAACAGGTAATAACGACAGAAGCCGAAATGTGGAACGTGGACAATTTATTGGACGATATCGAACCGATTATTATAAATGTTAGCAATGATAGTGATACTAATACTGTTAGTGATGTTGGTAGCAGTGGCCACAATGAATAACATACAATATTTATTTAAGAACGTAAAATACGTTACAGACGTAATGAAATTCCAAGTCCTTTGTGTAAATGAATATTATATGTGTAATTAAAAATTACTAATTTTATTAAATACACAAATACAAAGTTTTCCTCGAGTAGGATTTGAACCTACGACCTGTACTTTGCTAGAATACCGTACTAACCAACTGTGCTATCGAGGTACAAGCCCCAGCCGATATAAATTTGGTCTTTTTGCATGTAAAACTGATAAATAAATTCTAAATGTAACAAATATCTGTATTCTTTTAAGTAGTTTGCATTATTATATTATGTATTAAATCCTTAGTGCAAATAAATATGTGTGTAGTTACAAATATTGTTTTAATTTGTTGGAATACGCTGATAAAATGTGGTTAGTAAAGGAAATGGCATTAGTGTGATCAGTATGTGTTAAGCACTCAGGAATACAAAAGCAGGATATATTTATGATTGATAGGTGTAAACTCATTTACAAACACTTTTGTGCTGAAATATGGCTACATGCTTCGCATTAGAGCCCATACTGACTCTGAAGTGTGGAATGCAGTATAGATTTAGAAACAAAACATTGTTATGTACCTATATTCAAATCAATTTGTTTTTTGTTAAAAATACATTAATCGTAACTATTATCATATTTACAATTGTTATTTTTCTAGAAACAGCCACATATCGGTATAAGGTGTAATTCAAGTTTTGTCTGTTTTTTTTATGTAGAATCCAAAACTGAAATAAAAAGATAGCGTCCAAATAAAAAATTGCCAGTATTTCCGGTCAAACCGGAAGTGCAGATTTAAGCAACCATGTGATCCCTCAAATTTCAGAGCCCGTCTGATTTCATTTACTAGACGAGTGTTCCGTCGACTATGAATTGTAAATTCCATTTGACCGAATCGTAATATACAATGTGTCCCAAATTCGCTTCTCTATAAAGGGATCTCGGCTTTTGTGATACGTACGACAAAGGTTAAATGGGGAAAGTTTTAGAGGAAGCTTAGAGGATTCGATATCCGGTTTCATATTTACGATCGGTCAATTGGTTTTGAAAATATCGGCGAAAAACCGAAAATGGCGGATTTCGTTTTCGCCAGTAAATCCGAAATGGTTAATTTGACAGCTGTCACAATGTGAGATTATTCGGACACTTTTTAAGACGAATAAGATGGCGTGTATGACATGTCACAATCGTCTTTTGTTATCCCACAATCTGCCGCAACTTTCATTTTCTTATTGCCGCCATATTGGATTCTTCGATTTTTGAAAGAGCGCAATATTTCCAGTTTAGTGATGTCTCACAAGTGCATAAAAGATTAGAGTTTCATCGAAATATCACACTTTCTAAAGTTAGGTCTGATTTATTATTATTAGTAGGACATGATTTATTTGTCAGTAAAATTGGGTTTCACTTTTTCCATATAAGGTGGCTCTGACTTTGACGTTAAATAATTCAAAGTAGTGTTTTCATAAGTAGTACGCTTTTCTGTCATTAAAATCATAAACGTGACACACAAATTGTAAAAGCCTGTTGAAAATGGCCTGTATTCCCTATTCAAATGAAGAAAAGTTTGACATGTTAGCGCTTTACTTGCAGTCAAACAGAAACGCCGACATTACCTCAGCGAGGTATTTGGAGATGTACCCCGAACGACGGCAGCCTCATAAAACCCACTTCAGAAAAATTGTAATTAATTTAATTAACTGTGGGGCATTCGAACAACCTAAAAGCGGACACAATATTGATAATGAAAATCGTGATAGAAACATTTTACAAGCTGTCAACGAAAACCCCAGTGCATCGGTAAGAACGGGAAATTCGTATGTCAAAATCAACGGTACAAAGAGTGTTAAAAAGAATAACTACTAGCCATACAAACCCACAATAGTTCAAGGACTTAAGAAAACTGATTTTCCAAGACGAATGCGATTCTGCGAGTGGTATACTAGAATGTGTAATGAAAATCCTGATTTTGTTAATCATGTCTTGTGGTCTGATGAGAGTAGGTTTACGAATTGTCGAGTTTTTAATAAGCACAACATTCATCATTGGGCTGTAGAAAACCCTCACGAAGTGGTAGAGAGACGTCTACAGACCAGATTTGTAAGTAATGTTTGGTGTGGGATTATTGGTAATTTAATCTAACTTATCTATTTTAATTGGGCACCTATGCATTATAAATTATTAATCATTGCAGGAAATCGACTTATAGGATCATTTTTGTTTGACTATAACTTAAACGGACAGGTACCTAGAGCTTTTGCGAAACCAGGTTGTGCCGGCTTTACGAGCTACTCTCACCGGAGATGAGTTCAGAAGAACCTGGTTTCAACAGGATGGATCTCCGGCACACACCATTCAAGTCAGGAACTTCTTAAGGGAGCAGTTTGATGAAAGAATTATTGCATTAAATGGTCCAATATCTTGGCCTCCTAGATCTCCTGACCTTTTGCCCTTGGATTTCTACCTCTGGGGTCACACAAAAATGAGTTCTACGAGTTTGATCCTCCTGCGACCATAGAAATCCTGAGACAGAGAGCTTTGGATACATTTAGAAATAGTCTTAACGGAAATACACTTGCTAGGGTTGTACGAAAACAGTCACCAATTGTCAAAAATGTCTCGATGTAAATGGACGTCATTTTGCAAATCTGTAAATTAATTGTAATTGTAATTTTATTGTAGGTTGTTCAAAGGTTCAAGTATTAATTAAATTAATGACGATTTCTCTGGATTTATTTTAACACACTCATAGCTGGGAATTTGTCCCAAAACATCTGTCTTGTTGAGAGGTCGTTATTTAATTTCATGTTTTATTGAAAATTCAAAGAATTTTATACATTATTTATTAATGTTATTTTGCGACAAATAAATCATGGCCTACTAATAATAAATAAGACCTAACTTTAGAAAGTGTAATATTTCGATGAAACTCTAATCTTTTATGCAGTTGTGAGACATCACTAAACTGGAAATGTTGCGCTCTTTCAAAAATCGAAAAATCAAACATGGCGGCAATAAGAAAATGAAAGTTTCGGATTTACTGGCGAAAAACGAAATCCACAATTTTCGATTTTTCGCCGATATTTTCAAAACCAATTGACCGATCGTACATCTGAAACCGGATATCGAATGCTATAAGCTCCCTCTAAAACTTTCCCCATTTAACCTTTGCCGTAAGTATAACAAAAGCCGAGATCCCTTTATAGAGAAGCGAATTTGGGACACATTGTATGTATTGTATACCGGGTGTCCGGTCTCTAACATAGCGATTTAACATTGGAATGAGGGGTTTTGCAGATTTCTTCTCTCCAATTCAACCGACAGAAAAGCTAATGGTGTCAATCAAAAGGTAAAGTGTTTGCACACCAAAAGTTTGTAATTACAAGGCTACAAGATGAAATGTTTAGTTTAAAACACTAAATAAGTAATTGGCGTTTTTCAAATATGATATGCCTTGATATCCAGTTTGTTTCAAACGTATCAAATAATTTTAAATACTCGTAGTATTTAGCGTTGATTAATATTCTCGTCCATGTTATTAACTTTAAAATGAATAACTACTGCAATGAAGAAAGAATTTTCAAAAAAGTTAAATGGTATGAATAAAAAAATTGAAACTAATTAAGACAAAAGCCGCAATTATGTAGTTTAAAATACTAAATTACACAATTAGTTTTAAAACTTGTAAAATCTAAAGACAAAGAAAAATAAAATTACAATAAATATTCAAACAAATCCTTATTTTTAAACAAACAATGCTCCAATCTAACCTCTTTCGGTAATTAACCGGCACTCGTTTTCCCTCAAAGAATTGATATGTGGGTGGCGCCTTTTGTAAATTCTGCTTTGAAAGTGGCCCCACAAGAAGTCGCGAGGGGTTAAATCAGGAGATCTGGCAGGCTAATTTATAGCACAGAATTTTTTACGTCTAAACCAAGAACAACCGTCTTGTTGAAACCAGATCACCTGATTTTATCTTGCAATTTCTTCTAATGCAGGCCCAACTTTAGTTACTAATAATTCTAAATAAGTTTCTGAATTTAAATTTCCTTCGATTTCAAACGACCAATAATGTTATTGTTAAAAATCCCTGCCCAGATATTAATTTTTTGAGGATACTGAGTTCGCGTATTAATATTTAGTCATTCAGTCATTTGGTTCGTTATTGAGTGTAAAAGTACACTCGTCTGTAAAATAAAGTGTAGACAAAAGGCGCAGATCAGCATTAGCGCGCTCTAGCATTTCCTCACTCCGCGCTCCTCGTCAAAATCAAAAATCTCTTGATGACACTGGGATGATATTTGTGCTTCCTAGCTACATCCCATATCCGTGTTTTAGATAAACCTACTTCAACAGCAATTTTTCTAAAGCTAATTGTCGGATCCAATTATACGGTAGCCAATACACGTTCTTCAGTGTGATCAACTAATTCTCTTTGTCGATTTTCTGCGAAATAATGATTTTTAATTTTAGTGTTTTAACGATAAAACGCCGTTTACTCACTGTTTTAAACTTAAACATTTCATCTTTTAGTCTTGTAATTGGTACATTTATATGTGCAATCACTTTACCTTTTGATTGACACCATTACCTTTTCTGTCGGTTAAATCGGCGAACAGGAATCTACAAAAACGTTCATTCCAATGTTAAATCCCTATGTTCGGGTTTGAGAACGAATACACGGTATATTATTTATTAACGAGAAGTAGCGTATTAGGCGAAAATGTTTTATCAATATTGTTATTGCGTTTATAATGATTGAATCTGAGAAATAATTATTGTTTTTCGGTACAATTTGTTACTGTACATTAATAAAAAAAATGTAACAGTTTGTGTAGTAAAAAACAAAGTGAAATAGTCCCACCCTTTGAAAAGGATATTATTGGTCTAGGGTTGTCGTATGGTTACCGTTTGGGTTTGGGTTAGACGAGTTCGTAGTTTATTTATAATTAAGCATTGAATTTGAATTTAGCCAATTGTTTTTGTTTATTAGTCATTTAGCGTTGATAGTAATAAAACTTCCTAAATCAAAGATACATCGAAATAAACAAAAAAAAATGTTATCTACCTATATTTGGATCAAACGTACCAACGTCCCGTAATCTTCAAACAGTGTAAGGTTACTTATAACAAAATCGTACTGGCTTTCCTAGAACATAGAGGTACCAAATTGAGTCGCTATGTTTGCTGCTCGTCCATAATAACGTGATGGAATATAAGGTATTAAATGAGATTAGTACACAAAAAATACTGGGAAATAATGTAACTAATACAATCTTAGCTTTAGGACTCCTTACAATCTTTAATAAACAATGAAATGTATAGTTTAGATCCAAGCATTTGCTCGAAAAGCAAAGGGGAGGTATAAAAGTTAGAAGAACGTGAATGGACGCAGTTCATTTAAGTTAGTGCGTAGTGTGACGGTCCATCTTGACGTTAAGAGGCTTATTAGTGCGTACGTGTGTATATTATCCCAGTAATTAAATAACAGATTACAACCTTGTTGATTAGGACACTTCATCCTGAAAAGGACTAGGACATCTACAAGTAAGGATAATTTTGAATATTGTTGAGTAGTGAACCATTGATTGTCCTATAACGGTGCCATTGCTTTATTGTAAATTTTGATTAGGCCATGAGAACCATCAATTTTCTTCACTACTTTTTCTTGTATGCTTGGTTAAATGCGTAGTTTTAGTAGGAAAACATTAGGTAAAGTAAGATACTTTTTTAAGTGTGTTGATTAATTGCGGCAGTCACTGTATAATTAATATCGGAAATTTGTTTTAATAGAGCCCATACCCAATAATTTTATTGTGACACAAAGCAAAAAGTCAGTTTAGGTATTACGGATTAACAGTGCTTTAATAGATTTCTTTGTTTTCTTATGTGTAAAGTTACATAAAAATCACAAAGATTCTTTGCGACATTACATCTTGTGTTATTTTGGCTATGTTTGTTTTGGATTGACAATTGAGTTTTTCTAAACAAGCCGATTGCTAGATCCAATTGTTTTTATTTCGTTCATTGAATGGAACACACGATTCTGATCTTATAGCAGTGACCGTTTATCATCTTAATGATCATTATTTCCTGAGTTATATATAGGGTACGGCATTACTGCGAGGAAGTCTAATTACTCATTTGTCGTAAGGGATACAAAATTTATTTAGATTTAGTTGAAGCATAGATTGGACCATATTTTGAAAATATTTTCAAATATACAGGGCCACCTATACTGACAGGGTGAACCAACCATACCTTTTTTTAATAAAACACCCTGTATATTGTTACATTTTTGGATTCTTCTCGAGTTACTTGTTTCTGCAATATAAGGATTTGCAATGTTATACGAGGTAGTTTAAGCACTTTTTTTATTAATTTCGTAGCAACATTAGCACCTTGTAGCGTTGTATAGATGTGGCAGCAAAAAATCTATTTACGTCGAAACAATTTTTAATATAGTCTACTATTGGCCAAAATTATTAACAACGGAATGTTTCTTTTTTGTATGCAGGATTGGTCGAAAATTGAAATGATTATTTTCTGGATTTTTTAAATGAAACACCCTGTATTTTAGTATTGTAATGAAGTATTATTTTATGGTAATTTATTATTCCCTCTCCCTAATTGTCTTAATTTGTGAGTTCTTCGTGATTCTTTCAGCCAAACATTAATTGAAACAAGAATTATTAGGTTGGCCGTGGAAATATTGAACCAAAAATTATTTTTCGGACAGAGAATTACATAATAATCTAGACTGATCCTTGATTGGTTAATATTTGGTGAGGTATCAAAATACCTAAGTAGTTAAGATTGTTGGTGTGTAAAAGATTAATAAAAACACACATTCTAGTTGGCTATGACTTTGACTTTAAACTTGTTTAAAAGTTTTGACATTAGACCACTTTTATTAGTTCCTATTGCTTTTTTTTACTATTACTAACATGCATTTTTCTCAGGAAGAAGTGACTGGTATAGTTTTTGAGCTAGAGGAGTGTAATAAAGATAGTGTGACAACCGATTATCGGTAAAATCTCGAAAATTAAAAAAATAGTACTCTAATAAGAGCTCAGTATACTAAACTTGATCATACAATCTAAGGTATTTCTGATAGAACAGACAGACCTTGTATGTAAAATAATATAGAGGCGAAAATCTAGCGTAAAGAAGAAGTCTCAGATATTTCGCTGCACACTGCTGAAAACTACTAATTTAAGAATAATCTCACATCTACATAATAATAGTGGTAAATGAAGACTGTATGTTATACTTTGCATGTATTTAAAGTGTAATCACCGTCAAATGAACATTATTATTGTAATGTATTGTCCTGTTTATGAGCCAACAGCAGCAGACATTAGAGATTTTACTTGTTAATAAACTATTCCAATATAACCGTTCAAGATGAAAACGATGAAGTGGATCAGGTGAATGTATCCCAAATCCAAGATGATGGCGATTTATAGAAGAAGATCGACGAGGTAGAGGAGAAGGATGCATCTCAAAACCATGATGATGATAGTGACGAATCAACGTCGAAGAAGAAGAAGACCGATAAAATGTAATTAAATAAATATATGATATATTGTTTTTCAAATGTATTTTCAAACGCTAAGTTTTCATTCAATTTTTATTAATAATCTTGTTTCCCGAATGGACGCTCGGACCTGTTTTATACATCTAAAACCCTTTCTTGACAGAGGTATTTATTATAAAATAGATCTCGCATGTAAAATAATAATAATGTAGAAGTCTAATTTCATGTTTAGTAGGGCACTCTGTCATCGTCCTAGCTTAAATATCAAATGAAATCTGCGAGCACAGGTATATTTTACTTTTTATCGTGCTTATCTTTCAATATCATTTGTTTTATAGAACGTAAACATCGAAAATGGACAATTAGTGTCATTTTGTTTACCTTTTAATATCAAAAATGATTCTATTGTTTTCTTTTAAAAATATCTACTAAACTTAGTACGTGTTTAAATCGTATATTACCCATAACAGTTATAAAATTTGATGATGTATATCTATGACAACGTTAACGAGCTCTTAATTATTATTGGTTTTATTTTTAAAGTAATTTTTGTATGTATGTATGTATACTGTTGAAGGTTGACTTTACTTTACGCTCTCTAGGTGAAATTTTGTATGTATGTATGTATACACAACATAGAATACAGCTGAAGATTGACTTTACTTTACTTTACATTATCGAGGTGCAAATCATTTTAAAATGTATGTAAATAAAAATTCATACAAGCAGGCAAGGTCGTACTAACGATGCTACAGTTAATGCGAAAGGACAGTTAGAGGGGAAATTACAATAAGTATGAGAGAGGTACTCAGGTTTTTGCTATTCGGGTCTAATTTCAAGTTTAGTTATCTTTATTATTACATTGTATAAGTATTTAAGGTATTTGCGCATTTTCAATAACAACTTAGGACGTTCAGCCTTGTCTATAAATCTAGAGCCCCTTATATGAGAGGCATTTCCGTTAAGACAGTCCTTGCATGTAAAATAATAATATAGTGGTCTGACCTCGAGTTTGGTTATATTTGTTATTGTATAGGCATTTTACTAATTTTAAATGTCAAGATATTTTTATCATTGTATGTAAAACGTGGCAATAATGTTACACGCTTATTTGATGCCGTTTTTTTGATGACTGTTTTTTGCATGCTGTAAGTTATTTTTTGAATTGAGAGCTAGAAAACACCCGAACTGAATTTTATCACAGATTGGGTTACTGCATTGCGCAAGGTGGAGGTCTTTTCGAAAATCTTATAAAGTAGAGTTTTGAAAATAGTGTATTCAGTGCATTTTAAAAATAGTTGGTTTTTCAATAAGAATTATAATGCTAAAGTTAAACTTTAAACTTAAGTTATACTATCAATGTAAATGTTAATGTTCTTTTTGTAGCTCTCGTGAGTTTCTTCTTGGTTCTTATTACGAGTAGTAATCGAACCATGTCATAAATTCGCAATTACAATAAACTTCGATGTTTGAGGTATTATCATTTACTGTTTAAGTGTAAAGTATTTACTTAATAGTAGTAGCGCGACTTGTCAACATCATCTTAATTGCTTTGGTTTCGTTAGAAATGTTGAAGCTGGATTGAAGGAGACTTAAATAGTCCATATTTTGTACCTACATGCAAATATGTACAAGTCGCAACATTGGTAAAGTTATGTCTCTCTCACACTCATATAATTCTTATTGGGTTTCCTTCTAGCTTATTATAAGTCAGACCCGCAATAATGTTTTCTCACTATGGAGATTTCGTGAATGGTAAGAGCTACAAAGTAGGTTAAATAGATAAAAAGTGGGCACTTAGGGGCCAATAAAATGCCGTTTAGAAATTTAAAATATTTCTATAGGGTGATGAGATATTTGCAAAAAGTGAAAATCGCGATTTTACATTTTATTTTTTTGGGTTTCATTGAAGAGATAGAATGAAATGGAAAACAGTTTTGCATTGCCACTTTTAATTTTACACCACATGGTAATAAGTCATTTACGGTACGACGTTTCGCCTTTTGAAACCATCATTAATTTTGTTTTTCAAATACGGTCCTGCTAAGTTAAATATGTGTTTTGAAAGATTCGTGAATTACAAATTTGTTGACCGTCCTCAATTTTTACCATTTTCTGCGTTATTCTTAATGCTAGTATAAAAATAGTAACACCGTTTTATGGCAGTACGTTTTATAAACTTTTAAATAATAGAATAGAATTATTTATTTGGTGTTTCAAATTGTTGTAAACATCATTCACTTACTTATTTGATTTATGACCCTGATAAACAAATGCTTATTCGGAAAAAAATGTTTATTCCATGTTCCTGATATAAAACACAAAGTTACAATACATTGTAGACCTACTTAAAAAATAACTAACTAAGAAGAAATACACAAAATTATAAATTTAAGTTTCACAAAAGGTGTTCAAATAAGTTACCTTCCGTTTCTAAGCATAAATAACATCTTTTTACTTTCGATTCTAAAACGTTTTTAAGCATATCTGGGGTAATTGTTTCAAATGCTTCGAGAACCAGCCATCGAAGATTATCTTCATTTTCAATATTGTGAGCTTACACAAAATTTTTTACGTAGCTCCAAAGAAGACAGTCCATCCGTGTAATGTCTGGGAAATGTGCTGGCCAGGATACCTCTGAATATGTACCAATCCATCTACCAGGGAACCGATCTGACAAATTTTCTTGCACAGCTATTGAATTATGTGCCGGAGCTCCATCTTGCATAAACCAGCAATCGTTGATTTCTGCAAGAGGTAAATTATCTAAAACTTCTTCTACACCATGTTGTAATAAATTTAGATACCGTTCGGATGTCAGTGAACCTTGGTATGAAAGGTCCTAATATTTTGGTACCAAAAATTCCAGCCAATACATTAAAACCAAAACGATTTTGGTGTCTGGTCATTCTCGTTACGCGGGGATTCTTTTTTGACCAATAATGAGCATTTCTTAGATTGAAAATACCGTTATTAGTTACCATACTTTCATCAGACCATATGGTTTTATAGGGAACTTTATCATTTTCTTGGTATTCTCTGGTGCAGTGGCGGATTAAGTTGCTTGGGGGCCCTGGGCGTAAAATCAAAATGGGTATTATATTTTATACCAATTTAAGGGACCTATATAATGAAAAATAATGAAACGATTGTAATTTAAAGTATTTTTATTTACGTTTACGTTTTGTGTTTTCTTATTCTTTATCAACCGAATGATTGCGCGGGTTCGGTCTATCAAACTCCATAAGACGTATAGGCTTTATTTTACGATGAAATATTAAAGGAAATTTTGCGTTGGACTAATGTTAGAATTATGGAATTTTCAATAGAAATTTGCAGATTGTTTTTAGAATTTGTATTACTACACTATACTTTTACACAGTTGCAATAAATTTCCCAAAAATTTCCGTTTTTCTTTAAAAACGTGCTTATAACGAGCGGTCTCTCAGATCGCACGTCGATGAATACCCAGCAAATATAGAGTGTTGATTGGGACAGGTTAAATTATTAACTTATTCGCCGAATTCGGACCTAACTCTATAATCATAATGTAAACAAAGCGGTAATGTATACAGAAACTTAATACACTATTTTAATTATGTGATAAACATATTTGTCCTATTTTATTTTTCTGTATCTATTATTTTATGAAGAAAATATTTTTATATACGCCTCGGTCTCGGTGGGCCCCCTGGCTTAGGGCTCTGGGCGGCCGCACAGTCCGCCCACCGTTTAATCCGCCACTGCCCTGGTGTACCATTCACTGAATGATTTACGTCTTGCTTCATCTCCTTGTTTAAGTCCTTGGCAAATACGAAATTTATATGGACACATTTTTTGTTTCCTTAAAATGAAATGGGCTGTAGACTTCGGTGTACCAATCGTTTGTTCAATTTGTCTAGTTCAAGTTTCAGGATTTTCAGTAACAGCTAGTCAGACATTATTAACTTTTTCTTCATTAGACAGTTTCTTTCGAGATACTACAGGATTTTGGCAAGAGCCATTTTCTTTCAGATTCGCCACTAGTTTACTATATGTTCACCTATTGGGCTGTATTCTGTCAGGATATTTATTTAAATTCATTTGTTCAGCTTCGAAACAATTTCCTGCAAAAATGACAAATAAAATAATGCAATAATGTCATGTCGTATACATTTTCTTAAAGCTACATTTTGTTTCTGATAGTTTGAGAAGTACCTACTAGATAATAGCCTTATACCGAAATATGGTAATATGTAATTTAAAAAGCTTTCTGTAGTTCACATATTAGAATTAGATTTTAAATAGTTCGTTAGTATTAAATCTTTGTTATATGTATTTCTAAAATTGGAATAAAAATTGTTTTCAGAATAAGCATTTAAGTAGGTACTATTTCAGTGTCGCTTTTGAAAAAAATGGATAAGGTTGCAACAATATGAAACACCAACTAATCAATTTTATTCTAGCGTTGAGAATAACCCAGAAAATAGGAAAAAGATGGTCAAAAAATGGTCTGAAACGTAGATCAACTATCATGTATTTTACATCGTTGAATTTGTAATTCACAAATCTTTCAAAACACATATTTAACTTAGCAGGACCGTATTTGAAAAAACAAAGTTAATGATGGTTTCAAAAAGGCGAAACATCGTACCGTAAATTACTTATTACCACGAGGTGTAAAATTAAAAGTGGCATGCAAAACTGTTTTCCGTTTCATTCTATCTCTTCAATTAAACCCAGAAAAAAATAAAATGTAAAATCGCGATTTTCACTTTTTGCAAATATCTCATCACCCTATAGAAATATTTTGAATTTCTAAACGGGATTTTATTGGCCCCTAAGTGCCCACCTTTTCTCTATATAACCTACTTTGTAACTCTTACCATTTACGAAATCCCCATAGTGGCCCTCCTTATCTTGAACAAGTTATATATATATATATATATATATATATATATATATATATATATATATATATATATATATATATATATATATATATATATATATATATATATATATATATATATATATATATATATATATATATATATATATAAATATATATACAGGGTGTGGCGCGAAGAGTTTTGATTAAAAGTAATGGCGGATACAGTTATGTTAAAATCTGAAATTACGAAGCTGTAGGTTTTGGATGAGGCTGAGTTCAAATATAATATTGTCCTGAATGTGGCACTTCCGGTTATACCGGAAGTAGACGTCAACTTTGATATTTTAAATGGAACCTAGCATTTTTATTTTATTTTCGAATTCTATATGAAATTCTAGATAAAATTTTTGCACAATGTCCTATACCAAAATGTAGTATTTTCGAGATATTTCGATTTTTTAAAATTAAAAAATCCTAGTCCACATTGAATAACGATATCTCCATTAATAAAGAAGCTAGTGACGTGAAATTGTAATCAATAAACAACAAGCGCTTTCCGTAAACTCCATATATCCATCTCATTGATATTTCATACAGGGTGTTTTAAACTTAGCCGCCAACATGCACAATTTAAATCATTTATAAGTTGCTTACTTTAAATCGAACACCCTGTATTTTATTACATTTTCCGCTGTATTTTTTTAAGCCAATTTCTTTGGTATCAATATTCCCTATACCTAAATCCAATCACTTTGGAGATATTTCATTATCTAAAACATAACAACACTTAATTATTTCAACATTAGTAAAGGGTAGGCCATGGCTGTCAAAGATTTGATAGTTAGAACGTTAATTGTTTGTGTTGTTTTGACAGTTTTCTTTACCAGTTTGTATTTCATAGTAATTAATGGCAAATGTAGGATTTACTAATGATGATTTTTTAAATTTTATTATTATTTATGGCGAGTGTAATGGAAATGTTGAACGGACTTGCCGTGTTTCTGCAGAAAGATTTCCAAATCGACCAAATGCAACTGGTGATATTGTAAGAAGATTTCTTAAATACTGTCGTCAGCTTGGTCAATTTAAGACAAAAATTAATAAAAATAAACCACTAGTGGACAGTGACATAAACGAAATTCATGTTTTGGGTTATTTTACGGCCTCTCCAAATGCCTCCATTAGAGCTTGTGAGAGAGATCTTACTTTGTCGACGAGAACAATTCATCGCATTTAAAAAACACAAATGGAAACCATTTTCATATCATTTGGTGCAACACTTACAACTAGGTGATCTTCCTCGAAGGGTAGAATTCTGTGAATGGTTTTAATGAAGACCCAAGAGGATGAAAACTTCATAAAAAGAGTTATATGGTGTGATGCAGCAAAGTTTATCAAAATGGATTATTTAATCGACATAATTCCCATTTTTGGTCTAATGAAAATCCACATGTTAGTAGAGAACGTTATTTCCAAGATAGTTGGAGCTTTAATGTTTTTTGTACAATAAAAGGCTATAAAATTTTAGCATTAAAATTTTATGATGAAAATTTAAACGGTACAAGATATTGCCACATTTTAGAAGAAACCATACGACCGGCGTTACATACTTTAAGAAATGGAAAGGCGGCTTCAGCTTGGTATCAGCAAGATGGAGCACCTCCTCATAACTTTGGGCCTGTTGCTCAGCATCTTTACGACATTTTTGATGATAGATGGATTGCCAATCAGGGTCCGTTTCGTTGGCCAGCTCGCTCTCCTGATTTGGCTCCTCTAGATTTTGGTATTTGGGGTTACATTAAAAATCAGGTATCTTCCAAACCTGTCACGACAAAGGAAGATATGATGCAGTGAGTCTTACTTGCTTTTCATTCTCTAACACCCGACCATATTTCCAGAATTACAAGACATAACTTAATGAAAAGGATTCATAAATGTTTAGAAGTAGATGGTGCTAATTTTGAACACTTATAAAACTTTATTTGTTTAATATTACATTTAGTTATTTTTGTTTGTAAGTTATCTAATTAAATTAATACAAAATACCTAGTCAACGTTTTTAATGATATCCACAATTAATAATCCTTCAGGCTATTGGTTACTTTTCAGAATTAATAACTTATGAAAAAATAACAAAATATCACCGTAAATAATGGAAATCATGGCCTACCCTTTATTAATGTTGAAATAATTAAGTGTTGTTATGTTTTAACTAAGATAATGAAATATCTCAAAGTGGTTGGATTTAGCTATAGGAATACTGATACCAAACGAATTGACTTAAAAAATACAGCGGAAAATGTAATACAATTCAGGGTGTTCTATTTCAAGTAAGCAACTTATAAATGATTTAAATTGTGCATGTTGGCGGCTAAGTTTAAAACACCCTGTATGAAATATCAATGAGATGGATATATGTAGTTAACGGGCAATTGCTTGTTGTTTATTGGTTACAATTTCACGTCACTAGCTTCGTTATTAATGGAGATATCGTTATTCAATGTGGGCTACCGCATCATTCTCATTCATTTCCAAAATGTTGCTTTTAGAATTCAATAATTTCTATCGCTTCGAAAATAATTTTTTTCAAACATGGATAACTTTTTTAAATGGAACCGTCCATATTTTATTACATCAGCGGATAGGAAATTAAATTTCCTTTCCATTGATGTAACATTATCGATATTTTGGAGTGATAGTTTTCGAGATATTCACATTTTATCTAATTTCAGTTTTATTGCGCATTGCCGCGGTGCTTTGGAAAGCGTTTGTCAGTTGTTTTAAACAATTGACAAGAAACAGGTTCTCGACCTTCTGTTGTGCTTTGTGCTTTGCTGTCTTGTGTTTAAGTGTTTCTACAAGACATTTCCATTAAAATGTTGTTGTCGAGTTGATCGACATGACTTTCATTCTTGGAGAATGCCAAAAAATGCAGTATTGGCGTCAAGGATTTATGCGGTACGGTATCCTGAACGAAGACTTCCCCGAGAAACAGCCCTTCAAAAGTTGTTACAACGTTTTACAAACACCGGACGTGTGCAGTATCAAACGATGGAACGTGTCAACAGGATAACCTGTATTTCTTGTGCATTCCTTTTGTATATCTTCTGTAATCGTTAAACCCATTAGTGCCCAATGGCAACTTAATATGCCAGTTACAAAATATTTTTTTTACGTAATTTAAAATATAAACTTCATAATTTTTTGCTATAAATAAATTATTTGGTTATAGTACTACAACTCACGTATTTTTAATTCAGTTTTTGATAATTAAATTACACAATAATAGCATTTTTAGCTAACATTGTGTTTAGTAACTTTTCCGTCGTGCGTATTTAATGTAATGAGCACAGATAATAGATATAAGTATTTACAATTTTTTACAATTTATAGCTTTTTGATATTCGAAAGAGATGAAAATAGATAAATGTTAATGAGAAAATATAATTTTCTTAAAAATAAACAATTTATACGCATTGTTTTCGAAGCGGCAACTTAAGTTGCCACTGAGCCCTTATCAGAGCTGAGTAATCATACCTACCAGCTACATACAGTGACTTGCAAAATCTTAGAAACCGCAGCTCTTGCTATTATAATTTAAATAGTCTTTAGTTTAGTTACGATTGCTAAGAGATCTTGTTGTATTGAACTTTTAAATTGGTTTTGTATAAAACATCAGTGTAAACTAAAATGTGTGAGGCGGAGTAAGTATTTGACATTTTAATTTAGAATACCGTTGAGTAAATACTGTTAAAATTTTAATTCAAACATTATTTGTGAAGTAAAATATTCTTTGTATGGAAATGCTGTAACTGCAAGGTATTATTAGATATTTTTTCGTGTCTGTTTGTAGTTACACCAGAGGTAAAAATGGAAAGGGCCTGCTATACTACACGAGTTATTAGATGAATTGAATAATTGCGCGGATGACTTGGACGTCTCTACAATAATTTTAGATCCTCCTACTGAAGATGCCAATGCCGATACTGATCAAGACTCAGATGGATCTGAATCAGAGGCGAAATTTTGATAACTTGCCAAGACGCATATTACTTTCAGAGTTTACAGTAGGAGATAATGGAAATGCTTCAGATGTTGAAAATATTGAACCAGAACCATCTGCTTCTACATCCACTGCCAATGAATCCGCGATAAAATTTAGGAAACGAAAACGAATAACATCAAAAGAAACTAAGCGAATGTGGAACAAAAGTAATAATACAGGTTTTTCTGTGCCATGTTTTCAAGCAACATATGGTCCCTCAGCGGAGGATTTAATGAAGCAGAATATAACTAAACCAATTGATGCATTTTTCGCATTCTTTACTAAAGAATTTATTGACGAAGTTTATATGCAGGGCAAAAAAGATATCATAATGTAAATATTGCTGCAAATGAAATAACTGTTTTACTTGGTATAATGCTACTTTCTGGATATCATCAGTTACCAAGTAAGAGAATGTATTGGAAAATCGAACCTGATTGTTATGTAGCAGTTGTGGCTGATGCTATTCGTAGAAATAGATTAGAGGAAATTTTAAGATTTCTACATCTGGCAGACAATTCTAAAATAGATGGGTTGGACAAATTTTACAAAATTAGGCCGATATTTCGCTATCTAAATGAAGCTTTTAAACAAGTTGACATCAAGGAAAATTGTTGTGTTGATGAAAGCATTATCCCATATTATGGTCACCACAGTGCTAAGCAATTTATACGCGGCAAACCTATTAGATTTGGTTTTAAGTTATGGGTTTTGGCAAGTGCTGAAGGTTACATTTACCACGCAGAACCGTATTGTGGTTCGAGTACGCGCTTGCCAGAAACAACGCATGGACAAGGCGGAAGCGTTGTTCTGGGAATGGCAGAGCATGCAAATATTCCAAAGAGTACTAAACTTTTCATTGATAATAGATTTTCATCTGTGGGTCTTATGGATGCACTCACACAACGTTCGTTTGGAGGCACCGGAACGCTAAGAGAAAATAGAGTACCAAAAGAGATAGGGTTCACACCAAAATCTATTATGGCAAAATCGAAACGGGGAACTATGGAGGATAAGAGTGATGGAAATATAAATATCGTTAGATGGAACGACAATGCAGTTGTTACCGTCATAACCAACTGCGTACCTCTGCATCCATTGAAAACCGTTAATAGGTACTCAAGAACTGAGAAGAAGAAGGTTGAAATAAAATGCCTGGTCCAATTGCAGTATACAATCAAAACATGGGAGGTGTTGATTTAAACGATTAGTTTGTCTCCACTTATCGGTCTTCGATTCGCACAAAAAAATGGTGGTGGCCATTTTTTAGGTGGGCACTAGATGAAGCTTGTGTTCAAGGCTGGTTGGTATATAGAAGATTTAGCAATAATTTATCTTTGTTAGAATTTCGCCGTGAGTGCGCACTACATATTCTGGTGACGTACGGTACAAAACCTTCTAGACCAGGGTGTAGACCATCATCCCCTTTATTATTTTCTCCGGTACTAGAAGATTTGCGCCGTGACGGTAAAGAACACTTAATAATTAAAGGAAAGTCTAAGTACAGAAGATGTACAGTATGTGGAAATCGCACATCATATGAATGCAAAAAGTGCAAAACGGCATTACACGCAAATTCGTGTTTTGAAGCTTTTCATAGCAAATAATTTTGATTTATAAATTAACTTTAGTTATAGTATAATAGTTATTACCATATTTCTGTATAATACTTGTTATTTGTATGTATGCCTAAAACTTATTTGCATGTGCCCACTGGCAACTAAAGTTGCCAGAATTTTTCTTACATATAGGAAGTAATCAATTTTGTAAAAACTTTTTAGGGGTTATTTTAGGACCTTAAGACACTGTATATAAAGTTTCAGCGAAATTCAACCATAGATAAATTCTGGGCACGAATGGGTGTAATTGTCCTTATGTATTTATTGATCGTTCCTTATGTATTTGTTGCGTATTTGTTGCGTATTTGTTGTGCATTTCTTCTCTATTTCTTGTGTAAGCCTTAAGTAATTATTTTGTATTACTTGTGTAATCCTTATGTATTTATTGTTCATCCATTTGTATTTCTTGTGTATTTCTTTTGAATTTTGTGTTCTTAATTCTTGAGTATTTATTGTTTATTTCTTGTGCATTAAAAATCAAGTTATCCATGTTTGAAAATAGTTATTTTCGGAGCGAAAGAAATGATTGAATTCTAAAAGCAAGACTTCATATCAGTTGTTTAAAACAATTGACAAACGCTTTCCAAAGGACCGCGGCAATGCGCAATAAAAACTGAAATTAGATAAAAATGTGAATATCTCGAAAACTCACTCCAAAATATCGATAATGTTACATCAATGGAAGGAAAGTTTAATTTCCTATCCGCTGATGTAAGAAAATATGGGTGGTTCCATTTAAAAAAATCAAGTTACCCATGTTTGAAAAAAATATTTTCGGAGCGATAGAAATTATTGAATTCTAAAAGCAAGATTTTTGGCAATGAATGAGAATGATGCGGTACCCTTTTCGGAAGTAAAAAACGAAAACTCTACCTGTATCCGTCTTCGAAATATTGAAAGTTTTCGAAGGCACTGCAAACGTCATTTTTTCTACAAAATGTCAAATAACTCAGAAGCAATGCGAGGTAGACCCATAGTATGGTTATTAAAGTGACCTTTAAATTCAACGAGGAATTCAAAAATGTAATAATATATAGGTTATTCTATTTAAAATAACAAAGTTGGCATGAGTTTCCGGTATAACCGGAAGTCCGCCATTTCTGAAAATAATTTTAAAACGTGTAGTTTATGACTGTGGACAACTTTCACATAAGACATTTTTTCGTATTTGTAATAGTAAGGGAGTTATGGAGCAATCGCGCTTAAGTGGGTCACCCTGTATATATATATATATATATATATATATATATATATATATATATATATATATATATGTGTATATATGATTACAAATTTTTCTTTTATTTTAATGCCTTTTGAGTTTTTCAGTTTTTAGAATTGCAAATATTGAAAATATCTTCTTGAAGGTACATAACAATTGCAAAACATATAAAGATTTAATATATTAATTTATTTTAGGAAAAAAGTGATTTGGCAAGATTTTTGAAGCAAGAAGCTTAACGCTTTTATTTTTAAACTAAAAGTGTAAAAGGTTTGTCCATTATCTTAAATGACTGGTGTAACTTGATGGTTGTGTTTTAGATAACTCAGACACGAACTGCATAATTTGTACACCCCTATTGTTGGTTTTAGTAATGACTATGTTAAAAAGAAATCAGTATTGATATACATAATTTTTGAAAATATAATTGTACCACGAACTCTTACATCACGTTTTCCACTTAAACAAGATATATCTTAAATAGTGAATAGAAGTATTTTAAAACAGATATAAATTTTTCATAATTTCCGGTTTTAAAACTTAATTACACGCTGTTAAAAATATTATCCAATTAGAAAGTTATTTTTTAAAAAATTCATGTATCAATATTATGGTCCGTGAGACCTCCCAGATTGAAATATGGCTAAAGCATAACCTGTGATTATCACAGGCCAGCCTCCCTGAATCCGTGAGCACCTTGTTAGCGAAATCATCACTTGCCGAGACCTTATTATATACATAACCTAAGGCTATTATAACCTTACTACGATAGCAGTGTTTGTTTGTGCTGCTTTATAATAATTAGGGATTGTTCCATTCAAAGAGTTCTCTTATTATTATTTTGTTGTATCAAAGAATAATCTAGTTTTGCATTTGAATAACAGTGTTTCGTTATAAAGTTTATCCGAAAATCTGAATTCCATTTATTCTATTACATGTCACAAAAAACTTTAACGTAAAAAAAAGTAACAAAAACTTTTGCATTAAAATATCTCGATTGTATTTGAAAGTATAAAGGTCTTTGAAAGATTATTAACAGATAAGTGCAAGCAAGAGTAGCTAATACAGCACTTTGCCTTTTGCATATTTAATATTTTATTTATTTTTTGTAATCACTCTGCTTTACTTTTTTTAATGCATGCATTTTATATAAACATGGATTTTGGACTTTTCCAACTAGGTATAACATTAATTTTCATTTCTGACCTGGTATATGAACATCTATAAAGTGATTTATTTACCTATGTCAGATAGACGGTAATAGACATTTAGATGCCACAGAGAAAATACGTTCATAACTCAGCGTGCCAAGAATATTGTAAATACAGTTTTCGCGTTTTAAAACTTATTTTTTGTATCTAGTGCCCGAAATGCTACTTTGGTGATTGAATTTTTTAAAGAGGCACATCCGAGTAAAAATTAGTCGAGATCACCAAAGTAGTTCGCGCACGTGTTACAAACAAAATTTTTTCTACAACCATCAAAATTTGTATATCCCTTAAAATTATTTTAAATAATTTTTTTCTTGGATTTTTGCTTGATTGAGGACCACAAAAGTTAAAATACGATAATCTCATACAGTTCACATGCAATGCGTGAAATATGTATTTCGCACACTGTTTAGCGCACGTTGTTATGGTAACGTAGGAAAATCAAATCGCATATTGTTATTAATGCGCGAACCTCGTCATTTCTTGACGTTTGTAGAAAAATAACTATTAATCGCAATGATATTGTAATCTGACAATTTCATGACATAACAGCAGCTGGGAACTAGATTATTACTAGAACTAGTCGAGAATACTGAAACTAGCCGGGAATTATTATTACATACCTGTGGTGAGGGTTGCATAACTACCATGAACCTCATAATAATCATTACAATTAATTCAATTATGTGTTGTTATTTGATATTCTTTATTAATCAACGGACGTACAACACGGGAGAGCCGTGTTGGGTGAGACGCCACTTATTAATATCTCGAAAGTTTTTTCGCGTATGTCCATTATGCCACTATTTTTGTGTTGCGCTGGGTTAGTGAAGTTCATGTTCGTAATTTAGCCGTTGTATATTCATATTTTAGGTAAAATTTTTAGTTTTTTATTACACATAAAGTTTCAGAGACAATTATAAAAAGATGTGCCAACAACAAATTTTTAAACTAATTAATAGTGAAGCAAGATGCTCGGAGGTTATGTGAATACAATTTGGACGTGTTTATATGTACGTAGATGCTTCAGAAAGAAGTGGAATCTCACCCATACCTTTGGTAGAGATGTCACTTTAATAATTGGGTGTGATGCCGACATGAATTTGCTGCGCAGCAATTCAATATTCCTTAAAAACCATGAAAAGACGAATACAAGTTTACAACAGCATAAAAGGAAGAATAGGACCAGCAGAAATTTTTATCAGTGTAGCAGAAAACAAGTTAGTAGTGCATATTCTAAAATTACAGAAAATGGGTTGTTCCCCCCACTAGATCCGATGTGAGGGAAATGGTTTACCATTTGGCGGAAAAGTTAAAAATTCCTCATAAATTTGACAAAACCTCCGACATGGCAAGCTATTGATTAAAGCCTTTTCTATGGAGACATCCTCACTTGTCTGTGACAGAAGCAGAGGGGTTGTCAATAAACAGAGGATTAGGAATGAACAGAGAAACTGGAATGAACAGAGAAACTGTCACTAAGTATTTTAAATGACTGGAAAAGATATTGGAAGAAAAACAATTATTTGACAAGCCTGGTCGTATATTTAACATAGATGCGAGTGGAGTGCATGTAAATAATAAATCTACAACTGTTATAGCAGAAATGGGATAACAAATTGCGACAACTCTTACATCAGCAGAGCGAGTAGAGACTATTACAATCATTGGTTGCTGTAATTTTGAGGGCTATGTTCTTCCCCCCGCTTGTATCTTCAAGCGAGAAAACAGAAATGAAGAATTTCAGGATGGCATGCCACCCGGATCTGTTGTCGATATGTCTCCAAAATCTTCGTACATCAATTCAAACACTTTTTTGGAATGGCCACAAACTCGTTTCTTGCCCCGCAAGTGAGCTGGTCCAGTTCTGTTAACATTTGACGGTCATGAATCTCACTGTAATTTAGTGGAAATGCTAGTATGCTGAAGAACAGGATATTACCTTGTTCCGCCTTCTTGCCTATACGTCGCTGAAAAGCAATTTTGAAAGAAAAATACCCAGGCTGCAGTTTGGTAAACTATTGAATAAAGCATGCGGTAGAGCGGCTTCTGTTCAAAATGGAGTTTTACGATTTAAAGCTACAGGTATCTCCCTATAATCCAGAAGTCATTCCGGACAATGCATTTATCACCACCTCACCTACGACTGCAACAATCAACGAACCAGAAGCCATGTGTTTTGAGGCAAGGGAATATGTAAGAACTCCTATTCTAGATAATCGAACCCCTTCTACATTTGTTCAATCCGTGTCAGATGTTACTTCTGTCCAACGTCAGTTACCCACAACTCCAGCTGTTGAAGATTTAACTTCAAATAAAATTCTAACTAATGTCAGACCGATGCCAAATATAAGTGCCGTTGCTGCGACAGTATTAACCGCATCAGAAAACATTATAAAACAAAGAGATTTAGATCAGGAAAAGACACAAACTAAGATTTGGGATATGCAGGGTGGCTTTATGCTGGGGAGAGGATGTGTCGATCAGATGGTTGCTCCCAGTAGGTGATCGAAAAGTGTTTAAGGGCAAAAAGGAAGCCGTACTGTGCGTTTGTAGATCTGGAAAAAGCATACGACAGAGTGAATAGGGAGAAGCAGTGGGAAATATTAAATGACAATGGCGTAAATAAAGGTCTAATAAATGGAATAAGGGCGGTATACAACGATAGTCGGTCATGTGTTAGGGTGAGAGGGCGTGTGAGTGAATACTTTAATATTGAGCAAGAAGTGCGACAAGGCTGTGTGATGTCACCGTGGTTGTTCAATGTATACATGGATAAATGTGTTAGACAAGCATGTACCGATACAAATAGTGTAATGGTTGGTGACGTAAATGTAGGACTTCTGTGTATGCAGATGACACAGTCTTATTAAGTGACAGTGTGGATGAGCTACAAACCGCTTTGAGAAAGTTCGATACAGTCTGTGAGAGTATGTGCTGTTCCATCGGGAAGGTGGAAAGGAGAGTAGAGTATTTACCCTGCAAGATGAAATTGTGAAGCAAGGGGACGAGCTGGTATATCTGGGTAGAATATTTACTGCAGATGGTTAAATGGAGGGCGAGATTGGACGAAGGGTCAATTCTGGAAGGAAAGTGATTGGAAGTATGTGGACGATAATGAGAAACGAAAGCATGAGCCTAGCAGCAAAACGAGCAATCTATCATGGCGTGTTTGTCCCATCAGTACTGTATGGAAGTGAGACATGGGTGTCAAAAAAAGCACGAAAGAAAAATAAATGCCGTGGGTATGAGATTCCTGAGAAGCGCATGTCGTAAAACGAGAAGGGACAAGGTAAAGAATTAATGCATAATGACTTAGTGTGGTGAGCAAAAGACGATGATAGATAGATAAAAAAGTAGTACATTACGTTGGTTTGGTCATATTGAGAGAATGAACAACGCAAGATTAACCAAGCAGATATATGTGGGTGAGGTTAGAGGAAATGTCGGGTCTAGTAGCCCGCGTAAAACTTGGCTGAATGCAGTAGAATTTATGATAAAGAAAAAAAGATAAGGAGTTTTAAAAATAAATGGACATGTCAGAGACAATGTATGAACCTTGCGGAAGATAGGGAGGTATGCGGAGATAGGAAAGCATGGAGAAAGATTGTGAATGAAAAATAAATAAGTGGTAGGGATTGTTTTGCCCGCAAGGCAATGGCGTGAAGGTTAAGTTAAGTTTCTAATAACAACTACCAATTGCCATGTGTCCCAGCATGATTTGGCATCTCACTCATAGACCCTGGGAGAGATGCCAAAAGCAGTATCTCGGCATAAATGTAAATGTAGTTGTTGATAATAATCTTTGCTTAAATTTACTTTAAACATTTCATCTCACATAGTATTGGCTACTTCTGAGTGAATTTTGAGCTGTATAGCTCTTTACATAAGCCTGCAAACTTAATTTTAAAAAAGGTGTGGCGCCTCTCCCGGACTTTTTGAGTTTTTTCGACAAAACCGACAACTTGACAGTTATATATAACTTTGTTTCACCCCCAGCTTACTTTGCTTTATAATTTGTTACATCAGGATATTTATTATTCGGAATGTGTGGTAAATTGTTATTTTTAACATTGGATGATTGCGAATAAAATAGTATACAAACCTTGCAGGAAAGCTTCATTACTGCCTCGAGGTTCAACTGATCTCGAGCTTCGGTCTCGCTCTGTTAACTAACGCTCGGCTATAATGAAGCTCCTCCTTGCGCGGTTTGTAATATTCTGTGACTAATTTCCAGATATTATATAACGAAAAAGTACATAAAATTGAATAATGTTAAAAAAATCAGCAGATATTACTATAAAGTTGATCTTTATCATATATTTGAAAAAAAATTGAACGAATGCTGAAATTTCGCTTTCGGAATTCTTGCCGCCAAATGACTCGCCGCGTCAAAAAGTTTTGTAAAACATAATTCATTTATAAGTTTGAATTCTATACGCTAGTACTTTTCTGTTGTTGAAATATGCAGCTGTTTCTGTAATATGTAATGAACCGAAAACTTAGTCTAGAACGCCCTCCGCCACCGCTACTGAGTTTTCCCAAAACATAATTATTTGAGGAGAAATGTAACCAATTTTAAATACGAAATTCCGATTTAGGGTATTGTTGTTCGCACGCACGTAATGTGGTCGTTCGCACTCACACACGTATGCACATTAGGACCAGCGCATTCGTGCGCACGTACGTACGTACGCGTACACTCATGCGCGGTATCTGGCAAAACTTTGTCAAACGTAGTAGGCTGTGGTATTCAGTCGATTTAGCGCTAGTAAAATAATATATACCTACGTAGATGTGATTGGAGAGTGACATAAAACTCGCAACGTATTGATCACTAATCATACCATTTAGATACATCACTTCGACACACGGAACATAAAACTAGAATGTCACACTCATTCTTTACATGAATACATTACACTGAGGCCATCGAAACTGAAAAATGAACTAGTGTATTAAACAAACGTAATGATACTTTCAGAATTCCACCAATAAGGGATACAATGTTAGGATATGCTGATCAAGAACAAATAATAATTGCTTCAATATCTATAACAGGGTACTCAGGACCCGTTTTCCGAAGCAGAAGTCAAGCCACAATTTCAAATTAAAAATCTAGTGATCTGACAATTATTGCGACATTTATCAATCTTCACAAAGGAGTTTGAGAAAGGTTTCGAAAGGTTTCTGAGAAACACCCAACGAAACTGTATAAAAAAAGTTTTGTAAAATTGTCTTCAAAAAATATGTCTACACATTTTCCTATAAAATTAATCGTTATTCACATTTTGCCTCCAAATTCCGAT
Organism: Vesta saturnalis; assembly: GCA_036346205.1. Lineage (NCBI taxonomy): Eukaryota > Metazoa > Arthropoda > Insecta > Coleoptera > Lampyridae > Vesta > Vesta saturnalis. Next base: position 1,293,202 of record JARFJB010001532.1, read on the forward strand.
TCGTGTCATAAAATTGTATAGAACAGTTAATGGATATGTTTAAGATCTATGTGTTGGTGTTTTTACCTTCCAATCTACATATACATATGCAGGTTACGCAATCGACCTTTTCTCGCTAAATCGACTTAATAACCATTTTATATTGTTTGGTAAAGTTTCACATTGGCCATGATGTCTGCGCCTGTGTGTGTGTGTGTGTGTGTGTGTGTGTGTGTGTGTGTGTGTGTGTGTGTGTGCGTGCGTGTGTCTGTGTGTGTGCGTGCTTGCGTGTGCATGTGCGTGTGTGTGTGCGTGTGCGTGTGCGTGTGCGTGTGCGTGTGCGTGTGCGTGTGCGTGTGCGTGTGCGTGTGAGGGTGCGGACGCGCGCGTGCGCGCGTAGGCGTCTGCGCGTGTGCTCGTGTGCGCGTGTGTGTGAGGGTGTGCGTGCGCGTGTGTGCGTGGATGTGTGTTATTATCCACGATAACTCCAAAATCATACTATGTACGTACTTGAAATTTTGTATTTAAGCTTTATTTAATTTCTCCTGGAAGAAATCCAGTGACCAAGAGGAAAGGTTTATTAGGGTCAGTTTTTGGTTTTTATCAAATATTTATTAAACAGCTGCATATTTCAAAGATATGAAAATGCCTAGCTGTAGATCTTGAACATACAGATTAATTAATTTAATTTCACATAATTTTTCTTTATAAATTATTTTAGTGCGAACCCAATATGCATTAAAAGTTAAATAGCTTGAAAATGCCTAAACTGTATTATCGATATTTTTATAGAGGCGAGCGGTTTTGGAATTTCTATTTCTACTTAGCATCCATTGGCTTGGATGCTAATTGACATGATATGAAATTTTAAACGTCCATCTGACATAGATTATTGTTTTCGATTTTACAATGTTGCATATTTTCCCTATGAACGTATTAAAAAGGAGGTTGCATAATTATCCTAAAAAAATATTGATATACGTCGTGTGTTGTTTCACACTAGTTATTATATCTTTAAAATATACAGCTGGTTCAGAAATATTTTATAAAAACCAAAAACTGCCCCTAACGATCCACTCGGACACAAAGCCGATTTCGTCGAGACTTTGTCAAACGTCGTAAAATGAGCTAATAAGTAGATTTACTGATAGTGAAAAAATCGTATGCACAACCTTCTATTCATATAGGTATCAGGTGTCCGCGCGAAAGCTTTAAACTGAATTATATCTGGTGTTTTAAAAGATATCGACTTGAAATTTTGGAATGTCATTAAGGAAATAGGGGAAAAATTAATAGTGTATGAGATACCACCCAACGTGATATTGAAAGAGCGTAGTTTTTTTAGTATCTCTATGTGAAAAAATGACTTAATTACATAATGAAATTTGTAAGATATTTACAGCTAAAGCTATTTTATCAAAATGTATAGTTTTCAGTTTGTTTAGAAAATCAAAAGAGTCTTTAACATAGGATTTAGCTTTTTCTCAAATGGGTTGAAGTGTTTTGGGTAGGACTCTTGCAAGATTGTGGGTTGGAGAGTTATATGCGTTAACAATTGGGCGTAAAGGCCAGTTAATCCCTTTATGAATTTTAGGAAGACCATAAATTTTTGGAATTCGAGAACTTTTTTCACGAAGGATTGCGTTCTTTTTTATTTCGTTAGATAACGATGTAGAATTTATAATTGTCTTGGTTTTCTTCTCTAAGTATACAGTAGGATCCGAATTGTTGGTTTTATATTCAGATGATTTTAATAAATCATTCATTTTTTGATGGTAATCTTCAGTGTTGTCGATAATAGTAGCATTTCCTTTATCTGCTGGTAAGATTAATATATCGTCGTTGTTTCTTAATTCATTTAACGCGTATAAACTTCCTATTCAAAGCACTTCAATCCATTTGTGAAGAAGCTAGATCTATGTTAAAGACTCTTTTGATTTTCTAAATAAACTGAACTATACATTTTGATAAGGAAGATATTTTAGTAAGTTTTGAGGTTACACTATTGTTTACAACAGTTCCAGTAGAAGAAACAATACAAATTTTACAAGATAAACATTCTTTAAGTCAAGATTTAATAAAACTGATAACTTACTGCATGAAATCCACTTATTTCATATACAATAAACTGTTTTATAAACAGATTAAGGTGACCCAATGGGATCACCTCTTTCACCAGCATTTGCTAATATTTACATGGAGGATTTTGAAAATAGGGCTCTAAATTCAACGCAATTACAACCAAAATGTGGGTATCGCTACGTTGATGATACACTCGTTATCTGGCCACACAGTTTACAACCCTTAAATACATTTTTGGACCAGCTAAACAAAATGATCCTAACATCAAATTCACAATGGAAATTCCTGGACATTTTAATAACAAAACTTCCTAATGGAAAATTTAAATGTGATCTCTACCGAAAACCTACTCATACCGGACGATATGCTGCTTCACACCACCATCCCATCCAGATACATTCAGTTAAGAAGTCATTGTTTTTTAGATCACTTCACTTAAACGACGAAAATTCAAAACATCATGGACTCGAAGACGTTAAATGGCAAATTAACAACGTAATGGAGAAGATTAACATCTCTAATATACAAATAAGACCTTCAGCTACAAGGGCGGAAACTAAAAACACCTTATATTACTATACAGCAAAGGTGTTACTGATCGTATTGCCAAACAATTTCCTAAAAATGATTTTCGAACAGTTTTCAAACCATACCAAATTTTATGCCAGTTAATAAGGAATCCTAAAGATAAAATTACTGGTGAATGGCAAAGAGTATATGAAATTTCATGTAGTGATTGTTTAAATAGTTACTTCGGCCAATCAAATCGTAAATTATTTATTAGAGCTCAATAACATAAATTAGCAATTCAGCAAAATAACACTAGCAAGTCACCACTTCGAAACCGGTCATATAATAGATACTAATAACATTAAATTACTAGCACCAAATTACCATTTAAGAGGAAGAATTATTAGAGAAGCCATCGAAATTGAAAAACGTCCGCATGCTTTAAATAAACGTAACGATAGTCTATGATTGCCGATAATTTGGAAAAACTTAATAATCAAAATTATCCTGTCATCATTACCACCTATACCTCCTGAAATTCTTACAATACCTCAAGATCAATATCAAAATTTCTATAATGAACCAACGACACCCAGCCACACCCACAAAATAAACGGATAAAAAATCATAGAGTTTAAATTTCACTTTATTGTCATTCTTGAAAACGAAGACGAAAAGAAGTTTTCGAAACGTAGAATTACAAATATAAAATAGCACGAGTTTTTCCGAAAATGTATGTTTTATTATATATATATATATATATATATATATATATATATATATATATATATATTATACTATATATAATTAATGTCATTGGTATTTTTATCTTAGAAATACAAGGAGTCTCTAAAAGGTCTGTACAAAATACTAAGATAAATTCCTGAGACTAAAATATGAGGATCTAACCCAATCTACATTAGTCCAAGATAGTTTCCGAAATACTCTTTTTTAAATATCTATCTTAATAATAACAGACCGAGCCGGTAGCGTAGTGGTGACACGATCTGCTTAGCATTCGGGAGGTAATGGGTTAGATTACCGTTGCCGTCTACCTTGTATGAGGTTTTTTTAGGGAGTTTTCCTCATGCACATGTAGCGGCATGGTCACTGCGTATATGCACACCATGTGGGGCTGCTTAGGCGAATGCTGGGGTAGTATTTTCCCCCTCAGAACCCTAACTCCGTTCCTTCTGATCCTATCCTGACCACATCCATCCTTAATCCCACCATGTACATATACGTAATGCATGTATGTATGCTGGGAATCCATCATTGTGGCTGAAGGAGCTCGGAAAGCTTCAGCAGCCCGCCCTCCCCTTGAGGAGGGAATGAAATATGTGGCCTTTTCCTTTTCAATAATAACAGGATTTGCATGAAATTCGGTACTTGAAGGTTTTCTATGATGGGAAATCCATATTTGACGTGTCTTCTAGAGGACGCCACCAGTAGCGCTTTGTCTACATTTAAAGCTCCATAACTTTTTTCTTCCTCGGTATATCAAATTTACAGTCAGAAATTCTTATTATCTGGTATGTTTTCTTCAAAAAAGTATACCTTGTAGATGTTGCTTCGATCAGCCGTTTCGGCGATAATCGAATTTGAATGTTTCATTGAGTACTAAATTCATCACAATCCTCCTTCACACTCTACCCAGGCTTAGGACTGGTCCAAGAAGTTTGAAGCATTTCATTCTGGAGTCCTTATTAACATACATCCACACACACACACACACACGCACGCACGCACGCACGCACGCACGTACGCACGCACGCACGCACGACGCACGCACGCAGGCATGCACGCACGCACCCACGCACGCACGCACGACGCACGCACGACGCACGCACGACGCACGCACGCACGACGCACGCACGCACGCACGCACGAACGCACACACGCACGCACGCACGCACGCATGCAAGCAAGCACGCACGCACGCAAGCACGCACGCACGCACGCACGCACGCACAAGCACACGCACACGCACGCACACGCACAAGCCCACGCGAGCGCGCACGCGCACGCAAACACGCACGCACACGCACACGCACACGCACACTTAATTTTTTTATATGGTGGTGCACAAGTTATGATGTGGGCTGGAGTAATTTTCTACCATCCAATTGTCCCCGTTTCTGTCCAAGGTAATCTGAATCAACACCAATATATTGACCGTGTGGTAAACCCTATTGTCCTTCCATTTGCGACTGCTGCGGGCCCTGATTTCATTTACACGCATTATAATGCAAGGCTACTACCGTAGCAACAGTGACATATTGGTTTCACAGTGAGAATATTACTGTTTTATCATGGTCAGCACAGTCGTCCGACCTTAATCCCATCGAGCATGTATGGGACATGCTCCAAACACGTATCACTTCTCATCTTCACAATATCCACACACGTCAACACCATGAAAATCTTCTGATACCAGAATGGAACATATTACCACAAAAATTAATTGATACTTTAATTTTAAGTATGTCCAGACGTTGCCAGGATGCTGTTAATACTGCTGGGGGAAATACAGTATAGTAAGAAGACTTTTGTTATTATTTCTTGTGTAAAAATCGTTTCTTATGTTATGCAATTTAAGGAAAACTAGTAAAGGCCTTTATGTTTGTAGGATTTCTTCATTCGAGAATCAAAATTCAATGGAAATAACAACTTCTTTGCGAACTCAGCAGAGAACACAACGGCACATCATCAAATTGATGAAAATGCGAAGGAAGAACTTCGTGTTCTTTAGACATTTTTTATGTGTGTAGTTTGGAACGTAAAAACTGGAACTATTGAAGACAAAATCGAGGAAGCCTAGATGAAGAGAAAGTCTGGAAAGAATTTAGCAACACATACTTAATTGCGGTGTTTAGAAATAAGAAAAATGTTTTTCACTTTTTAACATTGGGTATTAGCATCTTAGAAGTGTAAATAAAGTATTATTTGTTAATGACATGGTGCTAACCCACAAGTACTCTTTTTTTCTTAAATATTTTTTTTTATGTCTCTTAAACCACTTTTCCACCATTCCCTTGCGGGCTGCCTCTTATTTATTTTTCATTCACAATAATTCTTCATACTTTCCTATCGCTGCATACCTAAGTAAATTCCGCAACATTCATACATTGTCTCTAACATGTCCTTTTATTCTTAAAACGCCTTATCTTTCTTTCTTTTATCATACATTCTACTACATTCAGCCAAGTCTTATGCGGCGTAGCTTACCAGGCCCAGCCTTTCCTCTAACCTCACCCACATATATTTGATTCGTTAACCTTGCGTTGTTCATTCTCTCAATGTACCCAAACCAACGTAATGTACTACTTTTATGTCTATCCATCATAGTCTTTTCCTCGCCACACTCCGTCATTAAGCATTCATTCTTTATCTCGTCCCTTTCACGTTTTACCACATGCGCTTCTCAGGAATCTCGTACCCACGGCATTTATTTTATCTGCAGTAAACATTCTACCCAGATGTACCAGCTCGTCCACTTGCTCTACAATTTCATCTTGCAGAGTAAATAAATACTCTACTCTCCTTTCCACCTTCCCAATTGAACATCACAATCTTGGTTTTTTTCACGTTTCATGTTCTCACAGACTGTATCAAACTTACTCAAAGCGGTTTGTAGGCCATCCGCACTGTCACTTGATAAGACTGTGTCATCTTCTTACACCAGAAGTCGTACATTTACGTCATCAAGCATTACACCTTTTGTATCGGTACATGCTTGTCTAACAGATTTATCCATGTATACATTGAACAACCACGTTGATATCACACAGCCTTGCTCAATATGAAAGTATTTACTCACACCACCTCTCACCCTAACACATGCCCGACTACCGTAATTTACTGCCTTTATTCAATTTATTACACCTTTACTGAGCAAACTTATTCCTCTGTAGTTCTTACAATCACTTGTGGTGCAATGATCGCGCTGTTCCAATCCCTCGGAACTTTTCTGCTCATAAGGCATACATTGAATAATTCACACAATCTTCGTATAAGCTTTGCACGCCCATACTTTAGCATTTCACCAATGATTTCATCTTTCTCAGTTGCATTCATCATAACTTCAACATTCTCCTTATTTAACCCTTCAGTCTTACTTTCCTCAATACTGTACAGCTTTTCAAAATAATCTTGCCAGCATTTTCTCATTTCACAATCGTCTCACACTATTTCATTACTCATATTCATCACTCCTGCAACGTTCAGTTTTGGGCCACGTTTTGTATTTTTGACCCATTTACATCACTTCGTCTTTACTTATTCTCACTGCCTCCTTTTCTTCATTGTTTCTTAATGTGTACACCTCACACAATCGCTTTTTCTCAGGCTCATTTTTTGCAGCAATCATTGCCATGTACGCTTTTTTTTCTTACATACCGTTTATTAGCGACTCATTCCACCAAGCATATTTCTTCTGTATACCTACAGTCGCTCTTCCACATATCCGCACGGCATAATTGACAACACAGTTTTTCAATCTTATCCAAGAACTTTCAACGTCAGTGTCTTTTATTTGTTCGTTCCACACTGTTTCATTCACATTCAACTCTTTACTCATAGCATCTGCGTGTTTCATTCTCGGATCATTATCCACTAGTTTGTCTACCCTAATTCTGGACGTTTGCTTTCCTTCTCCAGGCCAACTTTTGCCCTAAACACACTCTCGATATAACCAAAAGTGGCCCGATCCTCACTCCGATCCGCGCATTACTTTTGTGTCTTTCATCAGGTTTCTAAGCCGTTCATCATACAATATCTAGTCTATCATACTTTTAGATTCACCTCTTTGCCATGTGTACATATGCACATTTTATGTTCAAACCACATACTGGATACAAACAAGCTTCTCTCCACACAAATGTTCACCAGGAGTTCACCATTCTCATTGACTCTTTGATCTAGGAACTTTCCTGGAACGCGTTCAGTATGTTCTCTGTACACCCACTCATCCGTTCATATCCCCACTATCATCACTCTTTCGTTTGGATTACATACGTTCAACGTTTTCTCTGCTTCATTCCAGAAGTTCTCACGCTCCTGGTCTCTTTCTCCATTCACCGGTGCATAGCATGCAATAAGACAAATTCTTCGAGCTCCACTTTCATTCTAACCCATATTACCCGGGAGATACCAATTCGTACTGTTTAACACATCGTTTCGCTCTTTCACTTACGATCACTGCAACTCTTTTGCGACATGCACTTCAATCTCAACTCCTGACCATAGTGCTAGGCTGCCATCCTCCATCTCCACATCAGCCTTTCCTTTGTGCCTTCTCTCCGATGCACACAGAATATCAAGCTGTCTATCGTACATTACATTCGCGACTTCAAATTCTTTACCATGCATACCTCTAACATTCCACGTACCGACTCGCCATTCATTCCTTGAGGTCGTCAGCATCTGTTTCGACCTTGACCGCCCCTTGTAGCCAGGTCGATCTGAGGCAATTGTATTGTTCTCTTGAGTAATACCATAGCGGGAAGACCGGTTACTAGACAAATTGTGTCCCAGACGAAGTAGCATTCCCTACTAACAGTTATTTGTCCACTACTTCGACGTGCAAGGAAGTAAGAAGTAGAAATATAGACAGAGTCAAGAAAGGTATAACTAATATAGCGTATACTTACTGTATGAATATCTAAATGTACATATAAACATATACATTTTTCACTTACATACCCTTCAATTTCATCATGTTTCAACCAGATTGCCCCCTACGCGATTCCTGGCTCCGCGTCACTCACCGGACTTGCTGTTATTTATTTGCGACCAAATTCTTCAATTATTTTGAATTTATCCACTTTTTTATTGGGATGTATTGGCCATCATTTATACTACAACTTCTAGATCTGTCATTCCTTTTAATTTATACCGTGTGTTCAGGAGTAAACTTAAAATTAAGGCATTTTAATCCACGTACTCATTAAAGCTTAAATGGAAATTTGTATAACCTTCTGTATTTTTACTCGGCCTCTTACTATTTGCGGTTGCCGTATGAGAAGCGTCATCGAACCGTAATTCAAAACATCGAGTTTGCATTAAAAAACCATCCATAGTTGGCACAGTCGGCGCAGCATAGTCGTTTGAAATCTATATCATACTTTAGTGCTAATTTAATGGCAAATAATCACGGTCATAATATACGGGGGGCAAACGAGGAGGGGGTGAAAGACTGTATAAAGACGAAATAAGTTGAAGAAATGATTTTTGGACCACGGGTAGAAATCTATAGGCACTACATTTTAAAAATATTTTTGACCATACAGGGCGTTTCATGTTATTGGAGCAAACTAAACTTATACTTTTTTAAATGGGGCATCTTATATATCATTATATTTTTGGCAAGTCCATAAAATACGCTTTCATTTAATACCTAATTGTATGGGTCTATCCCTTTTGGTTTAAGAGATATCCACTTGTTTTTACAAAAATATATCCCACTTAAGGCCACTACCACTGATTTGTAAGGTGACTTTTGTTTAAAATGGCAGAAAATTGTTTGTGGTTTTGTAGCAGAAATTTCTTAATTTTCAGATTTTTTTTTAATAATATACAGGGCGTGTCACTGTTTGTAAATAAAACCTTTTTTAAATTTTTTAAATGGCAAGCCCCCATGCTGTTCATGTCATTCGATGCCTCCTTTGATATTTTTTCTTTTTCATCAGGCATGTCTTATCAATTTTCAAAATATTTTCAGTTTATTTGTGAAATTGCGATTGTAATACAAAAAAACTGAAAATAGAGGTATTTAGTTGACCATGGGATTGAAGTTTCTTACTAGAAAAAGGTTTTAAGTAAAAACAAGAGTTAATATAACAACTACAAATTGACTGATTTAAATTATTCTAAATTTAACACAATTTTTTGAACAAGATTGGTCCATACTCTTACACAAGTCACTCTTTCGTTAAAGGCAAATTTAAATCAGTCCTTAGTGAAATTTCTCAAGTACTCAATTTGATTATGTTCAAATCAACTTTTCCATTTTCTACGTCTTTTTGTAGATTTAAATTGGTTACTGACCAAATAACAAAGACTGATTGGAATTAATGTTTAAACTCGCAATTAAATAACAAAAGTGTCATGACAATATTGCTTTGAAAAAAGAAAAATTTTGTGAAACAATTAGTTCTATTCAGTTTAAAACTCATTTGTGTTTTAATTTATTCAAAGTGTTGAAACCGATTAAATAGTCAGGGAATGGTTTTAATGATTTTTATCCTTGGAGAATGTCAAACAAATTGCTTACTGGCAAGTAGAATTTATGCAGCAAGATATCTCGATACCTAGAAAAAGCCGCGACCTAAGGCGTTTCAAGATCTTTCACAAAGATTTGAAGAAACAGGGATTGTTAAATTAAAAAAAAAGTAGCTAATAAAGCGGTCACAAATGATGAAAAACAACTTACAGTTTTATTTGCAATTCATGAAAATCCTCATGTAAGTCTTCACAAATATTACATATGACTGATATAAAAAATCTAGCCTGAAAAATATATTAAATGACCATAAATACCATAGATATCATATAGAACTTCATCAACAACTATATGGTCAAGATTTTGAACGAAGAATTACTTTTTGCAACTGGTTTTTGCAAAAAATTGTGGAAGGTCCTAATTTTTTCAATTCTATGTTATTAAGTGACGAAGCTACCTTTAAGAGTAATGGTTTAGCACTGAAAATCTTCATTCGATCAGGCATGTTGACCAAAAAAATCGGTGGCCACTAAATGTGTGAGGGGAATTATTGGGTTCCATGTTATAGGTCCTTATTTTTTAATGATACTCTAATCGGCGAGGTGTATCTAAATTTTTTAGAGGTGTGCTACCTAACCTTCTTCACAATATTAATGAAGCAGCTTATGGAAATATGTGGTTCCAGCATGATGGTGCACTCGCCCACAACCATCTAGACGTACGAACGTTTTTAAACCACTGGAAAGAAAATCGGTGGATAGGTTGGGGAGGACCCATATTTGGCCACCAAGGTCACCAGATCTGATCCCACTCGATTCCTTTTTGTGGGGTTACGTAAAAGATTGTGTGTATAAAGAAATTCCAACCACATCAGAAAATATGAAGGACAGAATCAATATCACATGGCCGACGTTAGAGTTAGTGAAAAATAATTTTGTGCGGCGTGTTACTAAATGTACTAAGTTGAAGGAAGAACTCATTCGAGCATTTAATGGGAAATTGATTTTTGATTTGTTTTCTTTTTCATTTTATTCTTCTTGTTTCGTTCTAATTTGTATTTGTTAATTTCATTACACAGTACTGTATATAAAAATCATACATATTGACAGTTATTTTCACCAGCCCACTTTATTGAAAATAATGTATAGTTAATTTACCATATTAAGACAAATTTGGTATTGCCAATAGATAAAAAAATAAATTAAAAATACTTCCGAAGATTCGCATTTTTAAACTAGAATTGAGAATATCTCAAAACTTTGTACGTGGTAGATGTTTAGGAACGTCAGTTTCTTTTATAAATTAATACAACTTGATTAAAAAACTATTTAGCATGAAACTACAATTTCATGACCATCTTCATACGTTTATATTTGGCAGTGACTATAGGCACGTGAAAATTGGCAATTATAACCTCAATGTGTCTAAAAATGGAAATAAAAAGGAAAATTCAAATCTACGGTAACTTAGGTGGATTGTAGGGTAACGTAGCTTGATGCTAGGTTACCGTAGATTTTAATTTTCCTTTTATTTCCATTTTTGAACATTGAGGTTATAATTGTCAATTTCACTGCCTATAGTCACTGTCTTATATTTACAAAAAGACGTAAAAAGTGAAATCGTTGATCAAATCTACTTCAGAAATTTTACTAAGGACTGATTTAAATTTGCATAGGAGCAAAAGTGTTTTATGCATTAATTTTATTCAAAAAGGTATGTTGAATTTAAAATAATTCATTAAATCCATTTGTAATTGTTATATTAACTCTTGTATTTACTTGAGAATTTTGTTCAGTAAGAAACTACAATCCCTTGGCCAACTTAATACCTCTATTTTCAGTCTTTTTGCATTACAATCGCAATTTTACAAATGAACTGAAAATGTTTTGAAAATTATTAATTTCAGGTATTAGACATGCTTGATGAAAAAGAGAGAATAGCAAACAAAGCATCGAATGACACGAACATCATGGGGGTAGTCATCTAAAGAAATAAAAAAAAAGTTGTTTTGTATAAACAGTGACTCGCCTTGTACAGGTTGTCCCATTTTGGTTGTCCTCGCAGGGTATCTCAGTTATTAGCAAAGATACAGAGATGCGGTTTTCGCGAACGTTGGCTACTTTTTTGTGAAACGAAAGATGACACAAACATAATTACTCTAGCTCTTCTCATTTTTGAGATACAGGGCGTTTTTGAAAAAGTTGCATTTTGAGACAGCCCCCGTATCTCAGCTATACGATAACTTATAGAAAAAGTGAAAAGTGTTCTTTATATAATTTTTTCCGTAGAATACAGTGCTGTTTTCAGAATGAGTATACGGGGTCAGGTCAAAAAGTTATCGGGATCAACTTCATTTTTTTTAAATGGGACACCCTGTCTATTTTCTCATAATTAAATTTCTCTTGTTCTAAGCATTTCAAATATGTATAGCATTCATCATTTTTTTATACAAATAGCGCAGTATTTCAAATTATTAACTGGATTTGTTAGTGGCCTTTGGTACTGCAATTGTTTTACCATGGCAACTTCATTTTTGACATTTGTCAATATTTGCAAATTTGTTGATTGTTGAGATCCTTATTGTTAGTAAAGTTTTCAATATTCTTTTCGTTATTTTGAATTTTTACAAATTTCAAACCATGGCGAATAATTTAGGGTACGAGAACTATGAGAAATTAGATATGATTGGGGTTTATTACCAAACAAATTTTAATGCAGAGCAAGCGAAGGAAATATATTTTGAAAGGTATTTATATTTACTGGGATGTTAGTCATCATTTGAGTTAAATAAAATGTGAATATTATAGATTTCCGGAAAGAAGGCAACCGTGTAAAAGAACATTCATTCGGTTAAAACAAAATTTGGAAAATCACGGATCGTTTAGAAGGCCACGCGCCAAAACATATAGAAAAGAAAACGAAGAAAATAATGAAATAAATGTCCTTGCAGAGGTCACTGTTAACGAAAATTATACGTCTTGCAGAAAAATAGAAGAATCGGTGGGCATTTCAAAACGAAAGTATCAAAAATATTTAAAAATACCATTATAAACCATATATACCTCAAGTCATCCACCACTTGCATCCGGGTGATGCTCAATTGCGTATCGATTTCTGTAGATGGTATATTCAGAAAAGTGAAGAAAATGGTAATTTTGGTCGTTTAGTTATATGGTCGGATGAAAGCCATATAAGCTCCGCCGGAATTTACAATCGTGCAACGAATCGTTTCTGGTCTAACGAAAATCGGCATGTTACCGTGATCCGTCAGCAGCAAGGCAGGTTTGGGTTCAATGTGTCCTGTTTCATTTTAGGAGGCAGATTAACATTTTACATGTTTGAAGGCAATTTGAACCATCAACGATATTTGGAAATTTTGGACATTTGCCTTCCAGAATTGATTGATGATATTCCGTTAGCCCAGCTAAGAGAGGTTTATTTTCAGCAAAACGGGGCACCTTGCCACAATGCAAGACTAGTAAGAGATTACCTCAATACAATGTTTCAAAACCATTGAATTGGTAACAATGGACCAGTTAATTGGCCAGCAAGGTCCCCAGACCTATCAATTTTAGATTTTTTTGGGGCTACCTTAAAAATAAAATTCATCAAAGACGGTATGAAACTCAAGAAGCTTTGATGAATGCTAAAAGAGAAGCCTTTGAAGAACTACGTTTAAGACCCTATTTTTATTAAGATCCATTCAAGAAATTCTTCGGAGATGTAGGATTTGTCTTGACCATAATGGTCAGCAAATTGAGCAATATTTATAAAATTTTAATTCTTCTTATTTTCGTTTGTCTCTAAATTTATAAATAAATACATCCAATATTTATATGAGTTTCAAATCAACAATTCTGGAAATAAAATAAATTATATTGCCGAAATTTGTATCTTCTTCAATGACATATAATTACATAATGATGGTTTTCTATATTAGGCACAAAAAAAAAACAATAGAAGATTACGAATTCAAAGCCTACTAAGAAATTCAGTTAATAATACAAAATACCACGCTATTTATCAAAATAAGTGATAATTGTTATATATATTTGAAGTGCTTAGAACAAGAGAAATTTAATTATGAGAAAATAGACAGGGTGTCCCATTTAAAAAAAATGAAGTTGATCCCGATAACTTTTTGACCTGACCCCGTATACTCATTCTGAAAACAGCACTGCATTCTACGGAAAAAATTATATAAAGAACACTTTTCACTTTTATATAAGTTATCGTATAGCGAGATACGGGGCTGTCTCAAAATGCAACTTTTTCAAAAACGCCCTGTATCTCAAAAATGAGAAGAGCTAGAGTAATTATGTTTGTGTCATCTTTCGTTTCACAAAAAAGTAGCCAACGTTCGCGAAAACCGCATCTCTGTATCTTTGCTAATAACTGAGATACCCTGCGAGGACAACCAAAATGGGACAACCTGTACATTATTAAACAAAATCTGAAAATTAAGAAATTTCAAAATACTACAGGACCACCAAAAATTTTTTGTTACTTTAAGATACACAAATGTCGCCTAACAAATCAATGGCGACGGCAGCAAGTGGGACAATTTTTTCGAAAAATAATTGAATTTCTCTAAAACCAAAGGAGGTAGACCCATACAATTTGGTATCAAATGAAAGCGTATTTTATGGGCTTTCCAAAAATGTAGTAATAAAAAGGCTGGTTCATTAAAAAATATATAAGCTTAGTTTGCTCTAACAACATGAAACACCCTGTATGATATCTACCCGTGATCCAAAAATTATTATTTCGTCTTTATAGTACCGGGTGGACCAATAAGCCGATCCTCCGGCTATATCTAAGGAACTGTTTATCGTATAGCTTTGGGAAAAAAAAACTTTCAACTTTCTAGCTTTACCGCTAGAGGGCACAATCTTTATAGAAAAACTTAAACACAATTTTTTATAAAATACGTCCAATCACAGCAGGTATTAAATAAGTAAATTAGAACGATGCATAGTTCTGCACAAATTTTGTTAAATACTTTATTCTCTATTTTTACAAATAAAGGGCTGGGGAGAGTGGGAACGTTTGTATGAATAAATGCATATAACTTTGGTTTGGATCAGCCTATTTTACCGAAATTATTCTTATTCGAAAGGGCGTAGATGAACCAATCACATCTACTATAAAACAACTGTCGTAGACAGAGGGCGCTTTCGAATAAAAAAATTAAAACGTGCCTATGTTACAATTTTGTTAAATGGAAACACGTAAGTATTGTAAATTACAACGGAAACTGATTAAATTCGTAACAAAATGGCGCAAACCGCATGTCGATATCTTTTGTCTACCTCGAGATATAAGTAAAAACGCGTAAACATACGTAACTAGTATTGGCTCACTCTGTATTATAAAAAATATATGAAAAGAAGATCACACATTAAAACTTAATGTCCAATTAAATGTTCAAAACGTTTGCCATTATTGTCCTCACAAAGACGTAATCTATCGCGGGTAGACATAACACCTGCTTCAATCTCATATATGGATATACTATTTATTGCGTTTCTAATGCGTTGTTTTAAGTCTTATCGCGTGGTTGGTCGAGTTTGAAATACTAACTCCTTCAATCTTCCCCATAGATAAAAGTGTAGACATGTTAAGTCTGGAGATCTAGCTGGCCGTGGAAATATACTTCCTTCCAATCCATTTATATGAATATCTTAAATTCCAATAATCTCTAACTCGCCTGGAAAAGTGCACTGGACACCCATCATGCTGAAATATCGGATCTCTTCTCGTTTGTAAGGAAATACCTTCTAATAAACTAAGCGATTCATTTTACAAAAATTTAAATATGTATCGCCATTTAAAGTTCCTTCAAAGAAATATGATCCTCTGATTTTTCCATCATTTATACCACACCAAACATTAAGACTCTACCTACCTTGAAGCTGCACTTCGTCCATTTTCTTCAGCCCAATAATGCATATTATGCAGATTAGCACCACCGCACTACTGAAGACGGCTTCGTCTGTCCACAAAATATTTGATATGATAGGCGGTTGTTCTTCCAGTATACCTAACATCCAATTGCAGTAAGCCTTGCATCGAAATTCCTTTCATGTAAAGCTTGGTGGAGAACTACATGATAAGGATGCAGTCAAAAAACATAGAAAAACAAATATTTTAATATTTTTAATATTGTCGTTTTTATTGCAATATGAAAATAAAACAGTTGAATCTAAAATTTAAAGAGGATTACAATTTTCAAACTTGCAGTTCATAATATTATAAGAAACCTACCTCTTATGCTTTAAAATCCTTAGAACGGTAGTTTTTGGTATGTTTAATTCTGTAGAGATTTGCCGACTACTTATATGTAGATTCTGTTGAAATAAATCAAGAATATTGGTCACATTATCTTCGGTCACACCTACACCACGTCATTTATAACAGGGACGATGAAAGCTAGCAGTTTCTCTTAATCTTCTTGCCTTTCATTTAAATACTTCTTTGCCATAATGCCTCCTGTCAGGATATCTGATGGCATATATAAGTAGAAGACAGACATTAGACGCCATCTTAGATTTGGTGACGTCACAAGCCCCGCCCCCTAGGACACCTTCCCCTCCACTTTTTGTACTCGCTCACGTGGGAGGCGTATATTTTGAAGGTGGGGTCGGCTTCCTTTCGGGGACCATTTTCAACCCTTGGGCGGAGTTGAGCCCCTAATTTGGCAATATTAAGAGCCTTTTTGGCTGTATACCCCTTGGAGGTTAGGTGATTGCGCGTGCATGCAGTATTCTATTGAGGGATTAAAACTAGGCCACGTCCCACCTTTTAACTGATTAGTCGTGCGTGCAACCACTCTCTGGATTCTGATTGGTTCTTAGCCCCACCACTCAGCCGCTGTGCTTTGATTGGAAGACTAAGTCTTTGTATTCTAATTGGTTATGGCGGGGTTCAATTTTGTTAATAAACTTTCCTAACGGTGCTTGAACCTGCACTATATTGTACCACAAACAACCCTAATTAGTCCTAG